>JAFEMH010004707.1:0-196034 GCA_022495995.1 Adenophora triphylla var. japonica | reverse complement strand
AGGGATTAGAGTACTTTCCTCTACCATCGATTGGCATTTGTTAAGTTGCTTATTTATATCTTGTTGAATAGTGTTATTAACCAATTTATTCCCTTCTCCCCAAAACATATCCCAACCTCAATTGGTATCCAATCCCATTTTTTATTGTCATTTCCACTTCATCCTTTTGAATTCTCCGAATAAAATCTCGATTAATCATACTTAGTGATATTTGAATCTCCAATATCCTCATCTTGATCGCTATTGAACAAGGTATCAAAGTACGAACTCCATCTATCTTTTATCTCCTTATCCCCAACCAGAACTCTTTAGTTTATATCCTTCACACATTTAACCCTTCCAATATCTCGTGTCCTCTTATCCCTCGAACGAAGGAGTCTAAAGATGTTCTTTTTCCCTTAGTTTGTATCAAATCTATCATAAAGTTCCTGATTCACCTTTGATTTTACGTCTTTTACTACTTTCTTTGTTTATCTGGCCTCCTTATACTTCTCATAGTTCTCATCGCTACTGCATTTTTCCAATAATTTATAGTATTCTCTCTTGTTTTACTTCCTCGTTCCACCATGATGTGTCCTTACTTGATGGCACGCTTTCTTTAGATTCTCCAAGGACTTCTTTCGCCACCTCCTTTATGGTATGCTCCATCTTAGTCAAAGTCGAATCTATATCAATATCCTGCATATTACTCGACCAAATTCCGGTAGTGGCCATCTTAGATAACAATCTCTGTTGATTCTCCCCTTAAAGCCTCCAGATTTTTAAAATCGGCGGATTTTCCTTCTAGGGTCTACTTGTGGTTTTCTCTTCCTTGAAATTGTCCTACTTCGAAAATCAAGTATCACAAATTTATGTTGAGTTGCTGTACTCACTCGGAATAACCTTGCAATCTGTGTAACTCTTATTACAAGCATTTATTGCTAAGAAAAAGTCAATCTGACTCGCATTACCTCCATTCGTATAAGTCACCAAGTGAGACTGTCTATTATTGAACCAAGTGTTCATTATACTAGAGACATGTTATCGCAAAATTCAAGATACCATTTCCTGCTTCATTGCTTTCCCCAAAATCAAAACATCCATGAATGCTCTCAAAGTCGTTCGACTAGACCCCACATGTCCGTTAAGATCGCCACCAATGACTAATTTCTCACCCCTAGGTACCCGTTGCACTACCTCCTCCAGATCTTCCCAAAACTGTTATTTAATAGATGAATACAACCATACTTGTGGTGGAGGCACAAATAATAGTTATAATCTCATCACATATTACAACTTTAATACCAATAATCTGGTCACTCTTTCTGTACACTTCCACCACATCATTGATATACTCTTTTTCAATAATGATACCTACTCCATTTCTACCCTTATTTTTTCATGAATACCAAAGCTTAAAACCCTAAGACGATATTTCTCTTGCTTTCCTCCGACCCACTTAGTTTCTTGCAGATACATTATATAAATCTTCCTCCTCTTCGTAACTTCCACCACTTCTGCTGATCTCCCGTCAAAGAGCTTATGTTCCAAGTTCCAAAGCGCATCCCACTACCCTTACCCCCACCATGGACTAGTTTCTTTACCCGCACTCGTCCGCAATACGGAAACCCTTTTATATTTGACACCACCCCCGGGCGCCGAGGTGAAGCGTCGCTTCCGGGCGACGACCTAGCAACCTTTGCATACTTATCACTTCACCCAGGCCTGTGAAGTGTAGTGCGTCGCTGCTGAATAAACGCCCCATCGATATTCATGTTCGAATTTATGTCATGATAATGTGAAGTTTTTATGCTAGCCGTCACACATTTATTCGCAGCCCCTGTCATTTATCATGAGGATAAATCCTTGGCGGATTTAAATTGACTTTACAAATGTTTCATTAAAAAACTTTCAAAAATACTTTTCATATATCATAATTAGTTGATAAAAAGTATTTACTTAACTTATTCCTCATAGTTAAAAAAGGGAAAACTTTCCTCATACTCTTCTCACCCCAGTAGGCATACAAAAACGTTTAAATCTCTCATATTAAGTTGTTACTTTTTAAAATAATATAAATAATTGATTTAATTCCAAAAATGTCCTCCTTGATATATGTGCACCCCTTGATAAACCGATGGTATGACATGCAAAAAATGTCACTCTTGTCCAAAATAATACTCCCTCCGTCCCACCTCAAGGTTCCACCTTTCCTTTTTGGGCCGTCCCACCTCAAGGTTCCCTTCCTTAAATGGAAAGTTTTCCATATATTTATACCCTTATTATCTCCATATATTTACAAAAAAACCATTCTCTCCTATTTCCTACCACACATTTCATATATTAACTTACTATTCCTCCCACTCATTCTCTCTCCTATTAAATATTTTAACTTTTACATTCTCTCTCCTATTCCCTACCACACATTTAATTTTTACATTCTCTCTCCTCAAATTTTCTATCCACTTTAATTAAATTTCTTAAAAAGCGTGTCCACCTCAAGGTGGAACCTTGAGGTGGGACGGAGGGAGTAACAAATTTACCCTTTCTTGTGCCAAGTATTACAACATCCTTGTTTTTTTTTTGTAGTGACAATTTTTGCCCTTGATAGTGATGTTTTTGGGAGGGAAACTCACTATCTTGCTTATATATATACTCCCTCCGTCCCAGAACAATCTTCACAAACACTGTTTGCACTGGTTTTAAGGAGGGAGTATTATATTGAAAGTGTTGTGAGTGTGAAAATAAAATAGGAGAGAGAATGAGTGGAGGGAATAGTAAATTATAATGGTGTTGTGAGTATTAAAATAATGTAGGAGAGAGAATGAGTGGAGAGAATAGTAAAGATTCCTTTCCATTTTAGGTAAGTTTTAAATGTGTGAAGTAAGTTTTGGGACGCCCAAAAGGGAAAGTGTGAAGATTGTTCCGGGACGGAGGGAGTATATATATATATATATGTATACATATGCATATGCATATGCATGTATATATATGGAATATATACATATGCATATGTATATGTATTATATATGTATACATATGCATATGTATATGTGTATATATATATATATATGTATATGTATATATATATATGTATATATATATATGTATATATATGTATATATATATATATATATATAGATTATCTGGTTGGTTGTAGCCAGCCCTCTTAGTGTTCTAAGGAAAACATTTGAGGGGGTTGCATTGTATATATATATATATATTTTTTCTGTTTTTATCTTCAATACTACATCCATAATCAAAACATGATAGCCAAGACAGTAGGCACTGGCTTCATAGGCTTGGACAAAGCTTATTCTGGTCTAGTTTCTCTATTTGTGTTCGTATGTGAATATGTTTCTTATATGTAGCGCAATTACAGACAAGTTTCACCGTACTGTGAGGATTTTTTTTTCTTCCCCCCCCCCCCTTTCCCCCTGAACTATACCATACCTCCATTTAATGAATATGGGAAGGGGTGGGGGTGGACACGGAATTAGACAAAAGAGAACATTTTCTGGTGGTTGCTCTCACGTATGCATTTTGTAATCTTGTGTGCATCTGTTATCATTATCTAATTCCTCTTCTAGTTTTATGGATTTCTTAAAGAAGTTATATTGATTTCCAAATAAGATCATTTCAACTGTGCATGGAAAATCTTACATCTCATCTGTGCCAATGCACCAAATAATTGTAAGCATCTCACATCTGATAGTATGTTTATAAAATTTCCTTACCCCTCCTATAATTCATCATCCACCATTGTATGGTTCCCATGCTAACCAATAACAAAGTGCTCCACATATTCCTAGCGGTATTGCAATGTGTGTGTGTGTGTGTATATATATATATATATATATATATATATATATATATATCTATTTTACTAGTCTTCAATTTGAAGTAAGTAATTGTAACAAAATCCCCAAGAGAGTCCAGCTTGTTTATTTATCATTTATATATCTTTTTTACTAGTCTTCAATTGGACTTCTAAAACAGAAAGGGTGCTCTTTAAGTGGAAGAGAGGGTGTAATAAATTATTGTTTCTTGCAATTATCAATGAAACAAATGGATGCATTTCCTTTAATTTTTTATCCTGGGCTCTCATGGTGTTAGTGTTACCTCTTCTCGTAGCTGGGTTTTGGCTGTCCAATTATAGGGCCAACGGTGGGAAGGATAGTTTTATTCCAGAGAATTCTTGGAACAACCCTTACTTACGTCTTCTCTTTGGAACGTTCGCGCTAGGCTTTTTGCGAGTATCATTGTGTTTATTTGGTATTTTCTTGTTCAACTAAGCTGAGATTACTGGCTGTTATAGTCCATATAACTTAGTGTATTTTGGATCTTGAGCGTGTATGTACTTGCATGAAGAGCTCTAAATTGAATCAGTCTTTTGCTCCTCTTCATTCCTGCTTTTAGTTACTTTTCCTTCCCCTCCTTTTCTTCTTCTTGAAGCTTCATACTGTAGAAGCTGAGCCTGCTGACATGAGGAAACTATAAATTTAGGAGGAAACAAAGAGTAATTACGGTGGTGAGCGGTACTCTTTAAGAATGCCTATATATCTGTACTGTGTACGAGGGATATTGGCGAGTGCATTATTGTTATGGTTGTCTCTGTTCACTAGCTTTCAGGCTTTAATTACTTGATATTTTTTTTAACTATGTTTAAATTTTTATTATTATGTTCTTTTCCCCTTGGTTCAGTGTCTGAGCTCATTTTAATATGATGGCTTCCAACTTGCAGGAGATGTACGCTCAAATTGGGCCTCAGTTTCGGGAAGAACTTCAGCGCCATTATCTTCCTACATCACTGGTAATTTTATTACTGATACATTTCCATTTATGGCATTATATAATCCGACTATCTACTTGGATTTACATTTTCCTAGCTATGGAAGTGTCATTATCACGAGGGGCCTTATTTATTGTTATTGGATTTGATGCTGTCACACGTAAGATACGAGTTGTATGGCCACTATGCATCATAAATGTTTCAAAGCAATATAAGATGATCAATTGGCTAAACTACTATGTGAATCAACATATCATCTCTTTTCTGGGAAAAGGTAGCATAGCTGTTGTGCAAAGGATATATTCGGTAATTTGTTTCAGTAAGTGGGGAGGAAAGTTTTCATACAGTTGGTATGTAAACGATACTTCTTGTGATTCACCTTTCAAGTTTTTATCTAGTTTGTACTTTGTTGAAGTTTTAAATCAATCAAATAACTTTCGGTTGGATGAATAGAAGTCAAATGGTATAATGCATCATTGAAAATTTGATGTATATGTATATATAATATGCTGGATGTGTCTGTGGGCTGCCTTGTGCTGCTGCCCACCTATTTGGTTTCTTCCAGTTATGAGTGCCCTTGCCCCAGCTGCTTTCAATGTGCCCATTGTCTAGGTTTTAACTTAATCTCAGATGAAAAAGGCTAGACAATAGAAATATCTAATGTGATACTGAACTGTAGGTTAAAGATATTAATGCCAGACTGGAAAAGATTGAACCGAAAAATCGTTCTTCAGATGGAAGTATTAATACTTGTGCTGCTGGTGACATCAAGCCTGCCAACCATAATTCCAAGCGAAGCAATCCAAAGGCCAAGAATTCTACACGCGAAGTCTCGCTTTTTGGAGGTTAGTGTGTTAGCATTAGTAGCCAGTGTCAGTTTCTTTGTGGCATCTCATTGTATATTAACGGTTCTCCAGCAAGTGATATTTGTTGGAAGGAAGTATGTTTACATCAATGCTTAACAGCTCTCAGTTAGGAAAAACAATGGGTTCATTAGGAATAGCAAGCATCAAACAAAGGAATTGTTTCATTCCTTGTGAAATTACTAGGTTTCAGTGGGTTTATTATTATTGGATTACACCCAAGGCCAGTATGCAAGTGAACTTCTGTTACCAACATGGAAAGTAACTACGGATTATATTTTTGAGGATTTCTCATCGAAAAAAAGGCAACACGTATCTTAAATACTAACCCCACGTCCCTAAATTAGTGTTCATTTTTGGCATTGAGGGAAATATAAGAAAGTTGTCCAGTTTTAGTAGCAAATACGTAAGTTCTATCTGCCTTATAGACTTATAGTATTGTAAGTCAGTAAGTGTACATGGGAATATAACACGGCGGGGTAAACCAAGGAGTCTGAGCATCACAGATTTGTTAAAGGTGAATTTAGCAGCTTTCCTAAAAATGGACACTTATTTAGGGACGGGGGATTAATGCTCTTTGCTGCCTCATGTTGTCCTTTTTGATTTGTAACATTTGCTATGACAGCATGCTATGCAATTTATACACGAGTAGGAATATTTTTTAACAAATATTCTAAGAAGAGTGTTGCCTTGGACTCTGTGCTCTATAAAATCCTCTAATAGTGGAGGGCACACGGCAAAATCTCAAAAGTGTCCATTAGAATTTTGTTACCAGCCATTTTAGGTAGAATAGAAGTGATTTATCTGTGGTTGTATCTCATGGAAACACTGTTAATCTCAGCCTACTTTATTAGCATAGCCTCGTGATTACTGATATAGAAGAAATTTGGCCAGTGAAATACTTGTTTGATAACTTTAATGGTGAATTTCTTATTGACTACATGAATTGTTCAAATGCCATGTCAATTTGTGGCGTTTTTGATAAACTCTATGGTGAATTATTTGAAATTCTTCTGATCCAGTGACATGATTTATCACAAACTTTTATCTTTCAGATGGTGATTTACTTTTATATGGATAATTTTATTTTGGACCTTCCTATGCAGAAAGCTCTGTTAGTTTACCCCCATGAATAATGATGTTTACATTTATGCTATCTATTTGATGACAAAAAAGAGATATACATAGATAGGAGGGAAAATGTTGCAAATATTATGATTTCTTTTGGTGTTTGTACTTATTAAACATAAATATGTTTGTGTGCAAGTTCTGTAATACTCTTTTTTTTGGTAGAGATAGTGAAACAGACAATCCTTGCTTATCAGCCCTTACGTGCTGACTGTACTTTTTGAAGAATCAACACTGAGGATAATCGATGTCTAATATGTTGGTTGCTTTGCAGGAGAGAGTGATATCACCGAAAAGCCTGTAGACCCGATTAAAGTGTACTCAGAGAAGGAACTAGCGCGGGAGTTCGAGAAGATTGCTTTGACTCTAGTGCCAGAAAAGGATTTGGTCCATCCGCATTGGAGCTATGCAAAGAGTTGAAGGCCTAGTTATTGGAGGTGTGTTCCTCTTTATGAATCTACTTTCTATGCTGGAAGTATCTTTGTTAGTTAACTCTCTAGGTGTCTTGTTACCAGATGCTTTATTCCTTTTCTTAATAGAACAAGTGACTTTGGAGGGAAATAACCATCGTCATCGTCATTATTATTTCGTTTGAGGGGGGGGGTGAGAGGCTATTGTTAGTCAAAGATAAATGGGTTTCACATGTAATGCTTTCAGAGAATTTGGCTGTTATTACATAGATTTTTGCCTAATACGCTTTTGTTGCTTAGAGGTGTTATTTTTTCTATTTGTCTGGTAATCTTGTCTTTGCCACTCAAGGTATAGTGTACTATATGCTTTGGCTCGATGTTGGCATCACGATTTGAATTTACATTTCGCAGATTTTGTCAGATATAAACTTGACTTGTTGATTGATTTCAGGAATCATCTGAGTGAATTTGCAATTGAATAAAGAAAAATCCATCAAGCTCCTAAATGATTTAATAGAAATCATGAAAGCTTATTTAGGGACATAATATTACAAACGACAACAGCAACAGAGCCTCAGTCCCTAGGATGATTTGGGGTTAGCTAACATGAAATCGACATATGGACTTGTCAAATAAGAGGTGAGAAGACATTAAATTTTTTGAAGAGATGGTAAAATAAAAATTATGAAAGCTAAGAAGATATGTATAAGAAGAAACCTTTCACATATACATGTACATTTTTATTTGGAGTGATAGTTGGAAATCGTATTGTTTAACTAGTGCAGGAGTGTATGCGTGCATGTCCTATTTATATCTACGTCATTTTGTCTCTTCAAGCTGAAAAGTTTGTTAACAGTAGACTTCCACGGGCTTGTAGGCTCTGTACGTGTTTCAGCAAAATTACGTATAGTTTCTCTTACCTTCTATTTCATCTTATTAGGTGCTGCTGATTTACCCATCTTTCCGTGTACTTTTGAAGCAACTTATTGGTCCCTTGAGCACTCAGTTAGCTGATAGAAGATCTAGCATAGTAAAGCAGGTATGATATAGTATTTTCTTTCAGTTCCTCCAGAGGGTATCGCAGGGCTTTGAACCTTAACCTGGGCCTTAGACTAATCCCTCGAGGTATTATTGGGTTCATAAGAGATGTCCTCTCCCAAGATAGTTTTATGCATTCACAAGGGTTCGAACCCCTAGACCTCTTGCTTAAGTGACTAGAACCTTATCCACTTGGTTTTATCCTCTATGGACGGTATGCATGAGTGTGCATTTGCTGTATCCTTAGCGCTGATTTTTATGTTTTGACTCAAGGAGTTCTCTTTCTTTTTCTTCACATTTTTTTTTTTTTTTTGCTAGGCTTGCCACCTATTATGCTTTCTGTCTAAAGAGCTCTTGGGAGATTTTGAGGCCTGTGCAGAGATGTTTATTCCTGTAAGTATAACTTAAAATTCATATGGTCCCAATGTGAACTATTATTCTTCTGACACAGTGATATGGCCTTCAGGTCCTTTTCAAGCTGGTTGTGATAACTGTGCTTGTAACTGCAGAGTCCTCTGATAACTGCATAAAAACGGTAACACTGAATGTCATAAATTGCTTGATGCGTTCTTCTTTCTTTGATATCATATTTACTTTATCCCTTATGTTTCTGTTACACAGATGCTGCGTAACTGCAAGGTTGCCCGCATACTTCCTCGTATAGCCGATGCTGCAAAAAATGACCGTAGTGCTATACTTCGTTCAAGGTTTGACAATGCTAGGATACAGTTCACTTACAGCAACTTTTCATGTACTATAATTATCCTATTCAATATTTCAGATGTTGTGAGTATGCTCTTTTGATACTTGAATACTGGGCTGATGCACCTGAAATACAACGGTCAGCTGATATTTATGAAGACTTTATCAAATATTGTGTGGGAGATGCAATGAGTGAGGTATTGAATCTTTTGACATTGGAAGTTCTTTTAGTTTCTTTCTTTGTTGAGTCTTCCCTGTGTCAGACTTACATGCATATGGCTAATGCACATAGATAGAATGCATAATTGTTTATGTTTCTCTTAAATCAAACTATAAATGAAACCTTCTTCTAGGAGGTAGTCATTGGCTTGATGGTTTTCAACAATGGAGTATATCTATACCTTCCAGCAGACTGTATTTCTTATCGTAATATCATTTATTGAAATAAATGTTCTATCTTTTAGCTTCCTGGAATGAGATTTCTCAAATGGTTGGGTTTTATCTCAGATAAATTCTGGACACCTATTCATGTACTTCTACCTTTTATCAAACAGATGATCAAATCTGACCAGTTGATGAAGAAACCTGTTTTTCTTTTCCTTTTAGATTCTTTATATCACCAGAGAACAATTAGACATCATTGCTAATCACATAGTAAAAGCAAAGCGTGATTCCTGTTTAGCCTTGAGTTTTATTGCTTGCGATTTGTGATCAAGTAGTACGTACCAAAACCTTTTGGTACATATCAAATGATGGAGGTATGATATCTGTTATTTTACTTCAGTATATGTTGAACATTATCAATCTTCTCGCATATTGAATTAAATGAGATGTAGCGAGAACAAATTAGTTTGTAAAACATTTTAAGTTTGAAAAAGTCACAATATACATTGATGGGAAAAGTTCATTTTTGTCCATCATACTTTGAGATGTGTTTTACTTTTACCATCGAACTTTATTTTTTTTTCATTTTTACCATCCTACTACAAACAATTGTGTCATTTTATACCCAAATTTGTTATTTAAATCCAAATTTATTTCATTTTTGCAATCGTACTACAAAGAATATTGTCCTTTTTAACCCAGATTTGTTATAAAATGACACTATTGTTTGAAGTACGATTGTAAAAATGAAAAAAAAAAAGTTTGATGGTAAAAGTGAAACACATGCCCAAGTATGATGGACAAAAATGATGTTTTCCCTACATTGATTACGGATGCTCCTCTTTTTTTTCTTTTTCGCTTTAACGAATTTGAGGTAGACTATTATCATCTATTTATGGCATTTATGTATCTCTTTCCACTTTGGATCCCCTTAATTTTGGGTTTTCACTTTACTTTTGAAGTTGTATAGCAGTTTATGATCCCCTTAATTTGTGTGGAATCTATCGGCGAATGTTGCATTCTTTGAAATCAAGTTATTTACTCCCTCCGTCCCTAATTGAATGTCCAAATTTCTTTTAGGAGACATTCTGGTAATTTTTTTTTTTTGTGTGCGCAATTAAATGGCAAAGATGAATAAATATTCTTGTTTTCCACTTTCCAAACATTTAGTTTTGCAAATATAAAGTGACTATTGAATTTTTTTGGTAAAAAACATTTAGGGATAGTTTTTTGCAAAAAAAGAAATTCATTTTAGGACAAAAATTTCTGAAAAAATGGACATTCATTTAGGGACGGAGGGAGTAGCATTTTATTATCAATTCAGTGGTGAATAGTACTATTATATTATTTTATGCCAAATGCTTGAATTTGGTGAAAATCATTATGCTGACATGATTGCAAAGAGGCCCTTTTTTCGCCATTCTTATCACCTTTACACCACAATAGTTTCGCTCCATCTCTTGGGGCAAATAACTTCTCAGTGAGTGTTTTTACTAGGATGTGAATTGAGTTTCCAATGTGCAAGTCAAGTTGGTCTGATGCTATGAGAAAACTGAAACAAAATAGTTTATGCAGTAGTCACCTTGGCTTTGTTGGAAAAATGGGTGCAGTTGTACTTATTCCATTATCAATCCCTGATTTAATGCTGCTTTGTCTCAAATATCATTGTATTGGATGTTTCAGGCATCACATGCCTTTTATTTTCTTTTTATTTTCTCTTAGGCCTAAAGTCATGGTGGATTTTCTTTTGTACTTTAGATTATATATATGTTGTAACAAATGATTGAATATCATAAATAAAATTATTTCTTCCAAATCTTCATATGGTATCGAGCCTTCTTGATCCAAACCCTAGCTTTCGCCGCCGCCGCCTCCCAACTCCCGCTCGGTGCCATCAATTCGCAACCAAAATCTTACACTACAACCGTTATTCCCATGGCCACCCACACCAACACCACCACTTCCAACTCCCTTTTCTTCACGCATAAACCTACTCCAAACTATTTCAATGGCAAATGCCAATATTGTCGTCGCATGGGACATGTTACGTCTGTAGGTCACCGATTCAAGAGAAATTATCCAACCGTTTATTTTTCACACTCTCCCAAAAGCACATACACCGTCTCACACCTTTATCAAACCTAATTCTCGGTATTCCTCCGCAACCAACTGACCCTGGACTTTCATCGACCTGCATTAAAACCCCACCTTGACACCATCTCAACCACTGACAAAACCCCATCAACCGCATCTTCTCCAAACCACAAGCAACCCACGGTGTGATTACACCAAAGAATCACACCAACTACCCACTTTCATCATCCTCATGTACACACCGCTACTGCCCCTACCACCAGCTTATACACCTCCTGGCTTGTTGACAGGCGCCACACATCACCTCACAAATGATCTATCCATCCTCTCCCTTCGTAGCCCCTACGATGGGAGTGATAGTGTTGTAATAGGAGATGGATCATCCCTCCCGATATCCAATATGTGTACCTTCTCTCTTCTCACTCCTCACACCACACTTCAATTTGTCCTTCATGTCCCTCTCATCTCCAAAAATATTCTCTCTGTCTCCCAATTTTGCAAGGATAACAATCCCATTATTGAATTTACACCATGCTCCTCCTTTATCAAAACCCTCTCGACAAACCACACTCTAATTTATGGACCACTTGAATATGGTGTCTACCTATGGCACCCTTCAGCAACCCAAGCTCACCCTAGCGTAACCACCACACTCCACTCATGGCACCACAAGCTTGGCCACCCTGCTCCTCCAATACTTTCTCTTCTCAAAAACCAATTCTCTCTTCCCATTCCTTCCACTCGCAACTTTCACTGTAATGCTTGTGACACTAACAAAAGTCACAAATTACCATTCTCTTCATCCTCTCTAACCATCAATGCTCCCCTTGAACTCATTTTTTCAGACGTGTGGACATTCCCATACTCTCCCATGATAATATTAAATACTATGTCATCTTTGTCGATCATTACGCCAAATACATATGGCTCTACCCCCTCAAAAAAAAATCGGACACATGCGCCACCTTTACCCGCTTCAAAACCCTAGTTGAAAAATTCTTCAATCGTCCTAATCCAAGTTTGTTTTGACAACGGAGGTCAATATCTAAAACTCACTCTATCTCTCCTCCAAGATGGTATCTCACACCTTACATCTCCTCCTCTCACCCCTCGACACAACGGCTATGCTGAACGCCGTCACCGCCACATTGTTGAAACTGGTTTGACCCTCCTCTCTCATGCCAACCTCCCTCTCACATTTTGGCTTCATTACTGCCACTTACCTTATCAATCGAATGCCCACCCCCACCCTAAATAATGACTCCCCTTACCTTCGTCTGTTTCATACCCCACCCAATTATACCAAACTTCACAGCTTCGGTTGCCTCTTTTACCCCTGGCTTCGACCCTACACCCCTCACAAACTAGCCCCCAAATCCATTCCTTGCGTATTTGTAGGCTACTCCCCTACTCAAAGTGCCTACTAATGTCTTGACCCTACCTCCAACCGAGTCTACACGTCCAGGCACGTCAAATTTGTAGAAACCAAATTTCCATATTCATTCCTCTCTAAAACCCCAAAAGATACCCCTAATATTAATCCCTACTAGTGGTGTCCTATAACCCTACCCCTTCTCATTACCTCATCACCATCATCACCCACCCAACCCAGCCACCCTGCAGTTGCAACACCTGATGTGATCACACCAGATACCATACCAACCAACCCATCCAACTACTCTGTTGCTGATAACCCAGATGTGATCACACCAGACACCACAACAATCAATCCTCCCAACCTGACTGATACAACCTAGGGTGCCATCCCACCTACTCATACACCATCCAACCCCCAAACTGATGAAACCTCTGATGTGGTGACATCAGTCCCTACACCAACCAACCTGATAAACCCTCCATTTGCTCGAACTGTAATCACCCGCCTCTCCAACAACATTATTAAGCCTAACTCAAAATATACCAATTTAGCCTCCCCATCTTCCCCATCTAGCTTACCCACAACAACCAAACAAGCCCTCTCTTCTCCCCTTTGGCACAATGTCATGCTAGATGAATACCAAGCCCTCACCAACAATAAAACATGGACCCTAGTACCATCTCATTAAGCCCAAAACATTATTGGTTGCAAATGGGTCTTCCGCATTAAGTACAATCCCGATAACTCTATCCAAAAATATAAAGCTCGTCTTGATGTTAAAGGCTTCCATCAACGTTCCGATGTAGACTACTCTGACACTTTTTGCCCCGTTGTCAAACCCGTCACACAGTTCGTTTCCTTATCTCCCTTGCCCTAAGCCAAGGATGGCCTCTACGTCAATTAGACATCAACAATGCCTTCCTTCAAGGCAACGTTTATGAAACTGTTTTTATGTCTCAACCCCTGGCTTCATTGATAAAGCCAATCCAACTCATGTGTGCCGACTCACCAAGGCCATATACGGCCTCAAACAAGCACCTCGAGCTTGGTATACCAAGCTCAAAACCTATCTTATCGCCTCTGACTTCACTCTTTAGCCGACCTCTCCTTGTTCATCTACAACCAACACCATCGTATACTATATCTCCTTGTCTATGTTGATGACATTATCATCACCGGCCCATTCCAACCACTCCTCCAAAGCTTTATCACCAACCTCTCCAATCGCTTCTCTCTCAAATACCTTGGGCCTCTCTCCTATTTCTTAGGCATTGAAGTCACTCCTAATGCTCAAGGCCTAGTACTCTCTCAAACCAAATACATTCATGATTTACTCACTCGCCACAAAATGATTGACTGTAATCCTCTTCCTACCCTAATGGTTACCTACCCACCTCTCACCAACTCCTCGGGCACTTCTATCTCTAACCCATCTGATCTGACTATAGGGCCATTGTCAGTGGCCTCCAATACCTTTCTATTACCCGTCCGGACATAGCCTTCCCGGTCAACAAACTTGCCCAATTTATGCAAAACCCACGAGACACTCATTGGAATGCGTTAAAACGTCTTCTCCGCTACTTACATGGTACCCTTCACATTGGTTTACAACTCTACCGTAAGAACCCTCCATCTTTTCGTGCTTTTAGTGATGCTGATTGGGTAGGTGACAAAGATGACTATGTGTCCACCTCCGGCTACTTAGTTTATCTTGGGCGTAATCCAATTGATTGGGATTTGGACATCCAAGAAACAGCGAGCGTTTGCCCGCTCCTCCACCGAAGCTGAGTACCGAGCTGTAGCGAATGCTACCGCTGAAATCCTATGGGTTCGCAATCTCCTCACTGAACTTGCTGGTGCACCATCTAATGTGAACAATTCAACAGGCACACCAGTCATATATTGTAACAACCTTGGGGCCACTCACTATTCAGCAAACTCAGTCTTTCACTCTCGAATTAAACACCTCGCGCTTGCTTTCCACTTCGTTCGTGAACAAGTACAACTTGGCGATCTTCGCGTTCAACATATTTCCGGCAACGATCAACTTGCCGATACCCTCACCAAGCCATTGTCTCGTCCTCGTTTTCTATCCTTAGTCTCCAATAGTGGACTTACGCAAGGATCGTCCATCTTGCGGGGGCCTGATAAGAATAAGTAAATATTCTATTTTTATTTTTAAATATCTTTTTGTATTTACTCTTAAGAGATTAGGTAGTTAGAATCCTCTAGATATCTTAGGCCTAAAGTCATAGGATTTTCTTTTGTACTTCAGCTTATATATATGTTGTAACAAATGATTGAATATCATAAATAAAATTATTTCTTCCAAATCTTCATAGTTTCTGCATCATCTTTCTGTTTTGTGGTAGTTGATAAGCTAATGGTTATCAGTACTTCATTGACTGTTTATATTGTGTCTTTTGCTGCTTGAAATGCCGTGGTAATTGATGGATAGATATTTATTAATATTGTTACACAAAACAGGTACGATCAACTGCTAGATCTTGTTACAGAATGTTCGCGAAGACTTGGCCTGAGCGGTCCCGTCGCTTGTTTTCATCATTTGATCCTGTTATTCAAAGGGTTTGTAATTATCTTTACTACTTAATATCGTTGTGCTCCCTAAATGTACTCTAGGAGGAAATTAATATTCCCTCAGCCAGAAAGATTGTTCCACTTTCCTTTTTTATCCCCTAGAAAGATTGTCCCATTTCTGGAAAAGGCAACAGCTATATTGCAATTTCAAAAAGGTACAAGAAAGTAAAGGATCAATCAAAAAAGTTTGACTCGGAATGGAACAGTCTTTTGGAAGAGGGAGTACTCCCTCCGTCCCAATAATAACTTCACCCTTTTGGGTGGGCACGCAAATTAAGGGTGGAGAAAATGTTGCGAGTATAATAGTAAAATAGGAGAGAGAATGAGTGGAGGGAATAGTAAATTTGAAAAGTGTTGTGAGTATAAAAGTGAAATAGGAGAGAGAATGAGTGGGTGGAATAGTAAAGATTATTTGCCATTTTAGGAAAGGTGAAGCTTCTAACGGGACGCCCTTTTAGGAAATTGGTGAAGCTTTTATTGGGACGGAGGGAGTATAGTTTATTCGATCATTCTTGAGATAACAACGTCGTCTTCTCTGTACAGGTAATTAATGATGAAGATGGGGGTATTCATAGGCGGCATGCTTCTCCTTCTGTTCGTGAGAGGACCTCTCAAGTGCCATCTAACTCCCAAACGTCTGCACCTGCAAATTTACCTGGTTATGGAACTTCAGCCATAGTTGCAATGGACAGAAATGCGAGTTTACCCTCGGCAACCTCCGTCTCTTCTGGGCTTTATTCGTCACAGGGAAAGGTTGTTGGTAAAGGTACAGAACGTGAGTCTGGAAAGTGTGCTGCATGCAAGCAAGCAGAAAGTTACAGCCATTGAGAGTATGCTTAGAGGCTTAAATTTATCTGAGAAAGCGCGATCATCTAGTCTGGATCTAGGTAATTTTATGTTTCTTTTTCCATTGGCTGAATTCATGATCTTCTTCCTTCTTGCAGTGGTGAAGCAGTATTTGAATGGTTAAAGCTTACTTTATTGTCCCTAGTGCAGGAGTTGACCCGCCTTCATCTCGTGATCCACCATTCCCTCTTGCTGTTCCTGCTTCCAATAAACTTGCTAACTCATTATCAGATAGTACTACCTCTGGTATGTCTAGAGGTAATAATCGAAATGGGGGCATGGTTTTATCAGACATTATCACACAGATTCAGGCTTCAAGGGATTCTGGTAAGTTATATCATGGAAATGTTGGAAGTGAACCTTTGTCAGCCCTGTCATCCCACTCAGCCAAGAGAGCTTCAGAAAAGCTACATGAAAAGAGCTCTTATGAAGATAACACTGATATAAGGGAGGCTAGGCGGTCGGTTAATTTGGACACCCCATAGAGATGCACACGTCCGGGATTCTCATAATACTTCTTACATCCCAAATTTTCAGCGGCCTCTTTCAAGAAAGAATGTTTCTGGGCGAATGTCTGCAAGCAGGAGAAGGAGTTTCGATGATAGCCAGCTGTCCTTGAGGGAGATACCAAGCTATGCAGATGGTCCATCTTCTCTCAATGATGCTCTAAGCGAGGGACTTAACCCTAGTTCGGACTGGAATGCGAGGGTCGCTGCATTTAATTATCTGCGGTCTTTGCTGCAGCAAGGCCCTCGAGGTATTCAGGACGTCACACAGAGTTTTGAGAAGGTGATGAAGTTATTCTTTCAGCACTTGGATGATCCCTCACCATAAAGTCGCACAAGCAGCCCTTTCGACACTTGCTGATATTATTCCAGCTTGCCGTAAACCGTTTGAAAGTTACATGGAAAGGACGCTACCCCACGTCTTTTCTCGATTAATTGATCCTAAGGAACTAGTCCGGCAACCTTGCTCGACAACGCTAGAAATTGTTGGCAGAACTTATGGTGTAGATTCTCTGTTACCAGCTTTACTCCGTTCCCTTGATGAACAGCGATCTCCCAAGGCAAAATTGGCTGTTATTGAGTTTGCTATTGGTTCTTTCAAGAAGCATGCAATGAATTCGAAGGAGCTGGCAATAGTGTTATTCTCAAGCTTTGGCTTGCTAAGTTAACACCTTTGGTTCATGATAAGAATACTAAACTGAAGGAAGCAAGTATTACATGTATTATTTCAGTTTATTCCCATTTTGACTCTATGGCAGTTTTGAACTATATTCTTAGTTTATCAGTTGAAGAACAAAATTCCTTGAGGAGAGCTCTTAAGCAGCATACTCCTCGTATTGAAGTGGACTTGATGAATTTTCTACAGAACAAGAAAGAGAGACAACGCAAGTCCTCTTATGATACGTCTGATGTTGTTGGAACATCTTCTGAAGAAGGATATATTGGAGCATCCAAGAATAATCATCTGTATGGAAGGTATTCTTCTGGCTCTGTTGATAGTGATACTGGCAGGAAGTGGATTTCTGCAACAGAGTCAAACCAGATTAGAGCAGCAACTGATGAAAATGAGGAGCAGTTGTATCAGGGTCTTGAGACTGGTACCAATAATAAGGTATTACTTTCAAACGCCAAAGATGCTGAGTATGCTGTTAATAGCGCCAGTGAAAATGTTGGTTCTTTGAATAGCCGAGTAGAAAATATGGACAGCAAGACCATAGAAGTTTCATCCACGCCTCGTCTGAATGGGATCGTTGGCACTGATCACCGACGGGTCAATGCTAGCTACAATCTTGATAATGAGGCTGATCCTGAATTAGAGATTACTCTCTCAAATCTGGCATCTTTGAAAATCAACTCTGTCTCGGATACAGGACCAAGCATTCCTCAAATTCTCCATCTGGTGAGCATGTGATAAACATTTTCTCTTGCCCGTACCACCAAAAGTAACTTTTATTTTTCTTTAGATATTGTTGGACATATCAGTTTTCCTTTCCATAATCTACTGTAAACATGGGAAACCTTTTTCTTTTTTGTAGATATGCAATGGGAATGACGAGCGTTCTAGTGAAAGCAAGCGCGGTGCACTTCAGCAGTTAGTCGATGCTTCCGTGGCTAATGATTCCATAATATGGACCATGGTACATCAACATTGACCTTTCTCACACTCTTTTCATGTAGGTTTGACTTGCATATATGGTGGTAACATAGCATTGGTCTCATCTTTCTGTAGAATGAGTTTCAGTTTCTCTTTTTCCTTCTAATGCTAGTTGTTTGTGGGAATAGGAACAACTAGATTGAAGTCCAGTAGTATCTGCAGGTTCTATAAACTGGGGCAACCTTTGGGCATATAAACTCTGAATATGTGATTTCTTTTTTCTTACTCCCTTCGTCTCACATTAAATGTCGCACTTTCTATTTTGATTTGTCCCAAAAAATGTCACGTTTCCAAATAAGGAAAGTTACTTGGTGCAATGTTATCATTGTACAAGTAATGCACATACTAATAAAGCACCTTCCTTCAAAACATTTACAAGTCAACTGCGACATTTGGTCTGAGATGGAGTATTTCGTTTCTGCTCTGAGTATGAATCAGTTGACATTCTTTTATCTTATTGTCGTGTCACTTTCATTACTTGTGTATTTATGGCCCAGATACATGGGAGCATCAAACTTGATTTGATACTTGATGCAAATTGATATATCATTTGTGCATTAGATAAAATAGCTTAATTTAAACATTTTAACTTTACCTATTTCTGAAGCATTATACAAGTACCTTTTATTTAAACTTACATTACTAGTGTATTTGTGATCGGGATTCATGAGCAACATCAAACATCATTTCAAACCTTTATCTAGATTGAATTCTCATTTGTACATTAGATTAAGTAGCAAAGTAAGAGCCTTAAGCTAAGCATATTACTGATGCATTTTCATATGGTATATTTTCAGTACTTCAATCAGATTTTGACAGTTGTGCTTGAGGTTTTGAATGACTCTGATTCATCAATTCGAGAACTTACTCTTTCTTTAATAGTTGAAATGCTGAAGAATCAGGTATGATCACATTTTTATTTGGCTTTGGCTGTGCTTTTACCTGTTCCTTTTTGGTTTACCTATTAGCTTTTCTTTCTTGATATTTATTGCTTTTATGTTGTTTTCTCCAGAAAGATGCAATGGAGGATTCTGTTGAGATTGTAATTGAAAAACTTCTTTACGTTACAAAGGATTTGACCTCAAAAGTACGATTTCTAAAATTGACTGGTAAAAATGATTTATTTGTTTCTGATGTTCCCTTTTGGCTTACGGTATGAGTTTCATATATAGGTTGCAAATGAAGCTGAGCATTGTTTGACGGTTGTTTTGTCTCATTATGATCCTTTCAGATGTTTAAGTGTAAGTCCTGGATTTTATTTGCTTATTTGGTTTTCGGAACATCGGAATGTAGTTTGCTCGTGATATATAGTCTTTACATATCGGGATTTCTTCATTTACTGGCTTTGCAGGTTATTGTTCCATTATTGGTTACTGAAGATGAGAAAACTCTTGCTACATGTATAAACTGTTTAACAAAGGTATTTTCTTGATGAACCCATGTGTTATTATGAAATTTTGAGTTCGAACACTTTTATTTCTCATAGCTGCTTCAAACATGGTATATGGTATGCTATATGTGCAGGCCATTTTGTTATATACTCCCTACGTCCCACCCGAAAAGGCACAAATTTCCATTTTGGGTGTCCCATTTAAAAAGGCACACTCCAAAAATAGAAACTTTTTAATATTTCTTTATTCGTGGGACCCACTTGTCATACTCACAATAACTATCCACTAACTATTCTCTACCCTACTTTCTCTCTCCTACATCACTTTTCATACTCACAACACTTACTCCACTATACACTCTCCTTAATTCCCATGCAAGGCCAACTTTGTGCCTTTTCGGATGGGATGGAGGGAGTACAAAAAATGTCATGTTGTCCCTTGCTATCTATAATACTTCATTACGATATCATATATTTTTCTCCTCTCATCGTGATTTTATTTTTACCCCATTATCCTTTTCACTTTGTTTCTAATCTTAGCAACAAAAGGTAAAATGTTCGATCATTATTACTACCTCTGTCCCAAAATGAATGACCAAAAAAATTTCAAATTTTTTCCTGGTCAAGAGCAAATTTGAAATACACTAGTGTGATAACCAAATGGGTGCAGCTGTCCCTTTAAGCTATAAAGTACCCATGTCAGTGCGTAATGTTGTACTAATGTTATCTGTTTACGTTTTAAGTTGCATTTCCTTTTAAATTCTTTATGATCATGTTTCTTTTCATTCCCACTTCACTTGTGTTAAGATTCAAATACTCTGGTAACTTTTAATAATATTTTTGAATGTGCATTGTGTCACTTCGTGTTTCAGCTTGTGAGTAGGCTCTCCCAAGAAGAACTAATGGCTCAATTACCGTCATTCTTACCTGCACTTTTTGATGCTTTTGGGAACCAGAGTGCTGATGTTCGAAAGGTACATTGTTACTCTTTACTCCCTCCGTTCCATAATACTTGTCATTTTAGAATTCTTTACACATTAAAAAAATGTATTTATTGTATGTGAAAAAGACTCAAGTTTTAAGATAGCTCAATTACCCAGGTAATTAAATGCTTATATAATACTCCCTCCGTTCCTAATTGAATGTCCATATTTCATTTTAAGGGACACTTTGAAAATGTATGTTTTTTTATACTCCCTCCGTCCCACCCGAATTTGGACAAATTTCCTTTTTGGGCGTCCCATCCGAATTTGAACAACCCAAAAAGGAAAGTTTATAATAATAAAAAAATGGACATACACTCACTCATTAACTCCACTCATTCTCCACCATACAATTTATTCAACCAACCACTATTAACTCCACTCATTCTCTCTCTTCATTTTCTACCACACATTTTTATTATCTTATTGTTATTTCTTAATCTCCGTGTAAAGTAACTTTGTCCAAATTCGGGTGGGACGGAGGGAGTACATTTTAATGGCAAAGATCCCTAAATATTCTTGCTATCCACTTTCTAAACATTTAGTTTTATAATAATAGCAAAAAAAAAATTGGTAAAAAACGTTTAGGGACATTTTTTGCAAAAAAAGACATTCATTTTGGGACAAAAATTTCTTGAATTTGGACATTCATTTAGGGACCGAGGGTGTAGATATTTCACCATCATAAATAAGGGTGTAATTGATACACATGGGTAAAGATTCCTAGATAATAGTAAAGTGTTAAATATTTTGGACTAAGTTTTATCTCCTTAACGACAAATATTTGAAACGGAGAATGTTTTTGCTAATCGATAATTTAACTTGTTATTTTGCTTAGTGCTTGCCTGCTTTGGTTTCGACCCCATGCATGACTTAATTTAGTTTCATGATTTATCTCATAAGATGTTATTTTCGGGTTGGCAGACGGTTGTTTTTTGTCTGGTGGACATATATATCATGCTCGGTAAATCATTTTTGCCATACTTAGAGGGTCTTAACAGCACACAGTTGCGGCTAGTGACCATTTATGCTAACCGCATATCCCAAGCAAGGACAGGTACGCCAATGGAGGCTAACCATGACTAGCTTTTTGAGCTCCGGGACAATATATTGGGGATTTGGGTGTCTTCTGCGGGTAATCATTTATTGTGAATCTTGTATATTGTGTAATATGTAGTGGGGTTTCTTTTGTAATTTTCTAATTTATAAGTTTCCCCATCTTTTCACTTTATTTGGTTTGGAGGCGAGGGTGAGCGTATTTTGGTTTGAAGAAAGTTAGTTTGGGTGAAATTGTATCATCTTTTTTTTTTTTTTTTTTTTAGTTTGTGCCGTTATGGAAGTTCATGCGATTTATTTGTATGTAGTAAAGAAATTGGTTGTGGGTTTAAATATTTTGGTGTATTATTCATTTGTCAACAGGTTTAACGAGAAGTGATGGACAACTTAACAGGCTCTTCCGTTGGCTTAACGAGAAGTGATGGATGGAACAAAAAATAGCTGGGTGGTAAATTGCGAAAATAAATTATTCCAGTGATCAGTAAAAATAGTTGAGTAGTTTATCTACATACTAGCAGTACACCCGTGCGATGCACGGCAATATGGTAATTTTTACAAAAAAAATTATTCAATTTTTTTAGTAAATAAATAAATATAGTAATTATTTTTTTGATAATTAAAATTTAAAATATATTTTATGAGAGATATATAATTTTGTCAAAAACTTGTAAAAAATGCGTTTTTTTTAAGCTTAACAAAAAATGTGTTTTTAGAACTCGTCGATTTTTTCGCCTCGCTCGCTGCGTTCAATTCCCGTTCATCCCCAAATTCAAAGATTCAAAAAATCTTTTAATCCACCTTCTACCCCAACTCTCAATTGAAATTCCCCAAATTTTTTCGTACAGATTCGACGATTTCATAGCCACCGAAGGTCAGATCCGATGACTCCATTGCCACCTGAGCTTAGATTCGACGACTCCATAGCCACCGGAGTTCAGATCTGATTAATTCACGGTCATTAAAGCACCGATCGAAACTCTAAAATCTGGAATGAATGTGTGTGCGTGCGTAAAGGGTTTATTATTTTCCTTTTTGTTTGGGTTGTTGATTTTGTAGATTGGTAGTGTGTTCTTGATTATTAGTTTTCTACAAAGTTTTGTAGATTCTACCATATGGATTCGACGAAGGATGAAGTGAACAATGGCGGAGGAACGATCGGAATTTAGCATGTGTGTAATTAGATGCCAGTGCATGTGTTTTGAAGTGCCAGTTCATGTGTTTTGGAGTGCCAGTGCTTGGGTTTTTGAGTGCCAGTGATGTGTTTTGGAGTGTCAGTTCATGTGTTTTGAAGTGCCAGTGCTTGAGTTTTTGAGTGCCAGTGCTTGTGTTTTTGAGAGCCAGCAAAAATGATTACCAGTGTTTTTGAGTGTCAGTGTATGTGTTTTTGAGTGCCAGTGCATGTGTTTTTGAATGCCAGTGCATGTGTTTTTGAATGCAAATGCTTGTGTTTTTGATAGCCAGCAAAAATGTTAGTGTAATAAAGTGCAGTGTTAGTGTAACAGAGTGTCAGTGTGAAGAGTACCAGTTCATGTATATAAAAGTGCCCGTGTAAAAAGCGTCAGTGCCAGTTTAACAAAGTGCCAGTGCCATTTTACACTAGCACTTTGTTAAACTGGTACTGACACTTTTTTCACGGGCACTTTGTTACACATGCACTGGCACTTTGTCACACTGGCACTTTGTTTAACTGGCACTGGTACTGGCACAAACGGGAAAACACAAAACACGTTTTTTCTAAGTGCCAGAAAAAATGCGTTTTTTATAAGACCAACTCTATAATTTTTGAAGGAAAGAGATGAATTATTAAAATCATTTATTTACAAAAAAAAAATTAAAATCCAAAAATTATAAACCCACTTATCTTATCCCAATTATATAAATTTCAACCAAGAAACCTAATGCACAAGTAAAAATTGTCTAAGGAATGCGCAAATAAAAATAATATGAATAGGTCTATGTTTATATTAGTTTATGATAGATTTATTTATTTCAATTATAAATCACAACCTCAAAAAAATTATAAATTACAAAAATAATCAAGACTTGCTTATACAAAAAGAGGAAAAGAAAAATGATTGTTTTTAACCAAAATGAAAAATTGCATTAATTGATGAAATGGGCTCTTGTTTAATAAACTGTCATCTTTTAATTTTTAAGAGGCTTATTTTGGTAGTGGAACACTACAACCTTTATCCCAAAAAAAGTATGAAACAAATTAATTTTCTTTAAAAAAGTTACATTTTTAAATGTTTTTTAGAGAATTTTTGAAAAAATAAATAAAATTTACTTTGATCGATAGCAAATTTAAAGTTAAATCATGTAATTGAGACGAAATGAGTGACAATAACTAACCGTCAATATTCATACCGATTCAATCTTCTTATCTTAGTCAAAACTCATTAAATTTAATTGTTTTTCATCTCTCCTTCATTTTTTTGATATCGATAATTCTTAATTTTATAAAACTTGATTCAAATTTTTCATTTTTTTGAACTAACATTTTCGTAGGGGATAGTTTACAGTTCCATACTTTAACTATCCTAATTATTAATTTAACCAAACGTCCTAAAACCTTCATAATATTTCTTCTCTCATTTTTTTTTTCTTTTAGCGAGGCATAATATACTGTTGTATTTTACATATTTTTTATAGTCAAATCCTTCCGTAATAGAAAGGATTAACGAACTTTTGAATTTTAAAAAGTTGTACAAAAAAATTAATCAAAAAACATTTCTTACTTTCTTTTCTCAGTGTGAGATTTCTATTTTTCTTTTCCTTAGAATGTGTAAAATCATGACATGGGGATAAAATAAAATGGGTAAATATTAAATACAGGGAACGAAAAATACAGGGAACGAAAAATTCCAATTCTGTCCTTGCCCGTCTCGTATGTATATACACGAGATGTTCTCACTTATCCCGTGTGAATCTACACGAGATGTCTCGTGTACATATACACAAAATAAATGTCGTGTATATGCACACGAGATGTCTCATGTAATTTCACACGGGATATCTCGTGTAATTTCACACGAAATAAATATTCAATTAGTACGTTGAACTCACTAAAAAGGACGTCGGCCTTCTTCTATGCCGCTCTCTTGGAACCAGAAATAAAAAAGCTGAATCCCAAAAAGTTCAATTAGTACGTTGAACTCATTAAAGAAAATCTTCATACTAAGGCTCCGTTTGTTTCGATGTAAATTGTTTTCCGGAAAACGTTTTCTGGAAAATGTTTTCCTGTAAAATGTTTTCCTGTAAAATGTTTTACGGAGGTAGAGCGTAAAATATTTTACGGAGGAAAATATTTTACGGAGGAAGGGTGTAAAATGTTTTCGGGTGTTTGGTAAAACGACTCATATTTCACAAGGTGACCTACCCCACCCCCCCCCACCCAAAAATATTTTTTTTTTTTTTTTTTTTTTTTTTTTTTTTTTTGTAATCGCCCCCTACCCCTGCCTACCCCCACCCCCCACCCACCCCCCAAATTTTTTTTTTTTTTTTTTTTTTGTAATCGCCCCCTACCCCCCTACCCCCCACCCCCCACCCAAATTTTTTTTTTTTTTTTTTGTAATCGCCCCTACCCCCTACCCCCCCACCCAAATTTTTTTTTTTTTTTTGTAATCGCCCCCTACCCCCTCCCCCACCCCCACCCCCCCAAAATTTTTTTTTTTTTTTTTTTGTAATCGCCCCACCCTCACCCACCCCCCAAAATTTTTTTTTTTTTTTTGTAATCGCCCCACCTCTCTACCCCCTTCTCACCCCCCACCCCCAAATTTTTTTTTTTTCACCCCTTCTACCTCTCATTTCCACCCAAAAAAAAATTTTTTTTGGGGTGGTGGGCGGGGGTGGGGGGAGCGTACAAAAAAAAAAAAAAAAAAAATTTGGGGGGTGGGTGGGGGGTGGGGTAGGCAGGGGGTGGGGGGCGATTACAAAAAAAAATTTGGGGGGGGTGGGTGGGAGGAGTAGGCGAGGTGGGGGCGATTACAAAAAAAAATTTTTTTGGGGGGGGCAGAAGGGGGTCAAAAAAGGTGGGGCGGGGGTGGGGCGAAAAAAAAAAAAAAAATTTTGGGGGGAAGGAGGTGTAGGGGCAGGGGCGATTACAAAAAAAAAAAAAAAAAAAAAAAAATTTGGGGGAGTGGGGGGGGTGGGGGGGGGTGGCGGGGTAGGGGCGATTACAAAAAAAATTTTTGGGGGGTGAGTGGGGGGTAGGCAGGGGGTAGGGGGCGACAAAAAAAAAAAAAAAAAAAATTTTTTTGGGGGTGGGGGGGTGGGGTAGAATTTGGGGGTGGGGGGGGCGATTACAAAAAAATTAAAAAAAAAAAATTTTTTTGGGGGAAGTGGGATAGGCGGTGGGGTTGTTGTACGGACGTAATATGAGTTGTACATTAAGGTCTCCATTTTTCGGAAAATGTTTTACTTAGGACAAGGTCAGTAGGTCGTTTTACTTAGGAAGGGCGTAAAATGTTTTCCGGAAAACGTTTTACTTAGGCAACCAAACAGCGGAAAACGAGTTATTTTTCGGAAAACATTTTCCGGGGGCTAACCAAACACCGTAAAACAAAGTTATTTTCCGAAAACATTTTCCGGAAAATGTTTTACTGATGAAACAAACTGAGCCTAAAAGTAGAATCCCTTTCTCTCTCTCTCTCTCTCTCTTCTCTCGGAACTGAATACTCCTTTGAAAATGGATTTCAATTAGTAGATGCTTTCGCCATTGTTATCAATCAAAGTCGACGATGCTCCTCCTCGCACCACCTTTCTCCGATTTCTCTTCAACGGCCATCGCTAAGCTTTCTCATACCATCACCGGAAATGTCCACCACGTGAAGCGGACGGGTCACGGGAGTGTCGTGAAATTATACGAGATGTCTCGTGTAATTTCACACGAAATAAATGTCGTGTACATATACACGACATATCGTTAATCTTCCTCCGCATCTCTTCCGGCAACAGCGTCAAAAGGCGTCCCAACTCCACATCGAAATTATCGTCGATTTCATGGACGGGATCCAAATTCGAACAAGGACACGGTCCACATGTATAAGGTTTTGAAATTTTATTGGTACGATTGTGGTGCAGAAATTGGGGAGATTGAAACTGTAGCTTGGAATTGAATTTGAAGATTAGGGTTTTGGGAGGAGAGAAACGGCGAAGAGATGAACAAAGCATTTCGAGTTCATGATTTGGTGGTTCCCCAGGGTAAAATTAGTCGCGCATTTGTTCTTCTTGCCTTTTCTCATCTTCTTCGTCATCCGTTGAGGGAAAGATGGAAAGACAGAAATAAAAAAAAATAAAAAAAATAAGTATATAAATGGATATTTTGGTAATTTACATAATTTCCTGTATTTAACTTCCCTGTATATAACCATATCCATAAAATGGTAAAGAAAGAAAATATAATAACATATGTGAAAATATTTCAAAAACAAAAGACGCCATCTCTATCTTCTTTTTTTATTTTTCTGCAAAATAAACATTCACTTCAATTTCTCTCAATCCATCCCGTTTAATCACCTAATTGCACTACAGTCACCAGAACCACCCCTTCTTCTTCTCTGGAAACCACCGCCGTTGCGACCAATTCAGCAACCATCTCTACCTCTAGAACATATGCCAACTTTGCCCTTGGTACCCACGTCCGGCACCGATTTGTTTGCACCGTCGCCTTTACTTCTTTAACTCATCTTACATGCCGATCGAAATCCTTTTCTAGCTCAGTTCAGTACGGTGTTGACTGGAATGGCGGATATTAAGCAAATTTCATTTCTCTCGGCGTCCCCAACCTCTGCAAATCCCCACATTTGTCGAAACTCAACAAACCCCATTCATCAATTTCAGCTTTGTTTCAGATCTGGTGTGTGTGTGTGTGTGTTCATGTGTGAACAAAATAAAATTCAACCTCAATATAATGTCATAAAAGTGAAGAGATTTACCTTCAAACTCAAAATGATCTTCAACCTCATTCATTCAGTGACTTTATTGAAGCTACTTGATGAAGGCTACACGGGCTATCCGGCCCGGCCCGCCAGTCACGGGCTAAACGGTGAAACGGGCTTCGCCCGGCATGTCCGTGTGGTGAAACGGGCTTTAGCCCGGCCCGGCCCGTGCGTTAAACCGATGTGAGGCCCGTCCGTTTGGCCCGGATCCAAGGATCCACGGGCCAAACGGATTTATCCCTTTTTTTTTTTTTTACAAAATATGAAATGGGGTAGGGGGGATTCGAAACCGGGTTGAATGGAAGGATTTGGTGTTAGTTAACCACTTGGACACTAAGTTATTATTGATTTTTATCCAAATGTTAAATATAAATTTTTTAAAAAAAAAACGGGTCAAACGAATATAAGGGAAACGGGCCTTGGAAGACCGCGGGCTTGGCCCGTCCGTGGCCCAATTCTCTCGCCCAAGCCTGTACCGTCAACTAAGGCGGGCCGGACACGGACTTGTCCACGGGCTGCGGGCTTCGGGCTTAACGAGCTGCAGGCTGCGGGCCAATTTTTTGTCCACGGGCTAAGGCCCAAAATGGCCTTCATCAAAGCTACTTTTATGTCTCCACCACATCTACTGCAACTGCCACCGCTTCCGCTTCTCCCCATCTACAACCGTTCGAGCTTCCAACATTTTCAACGATCGTCCTCTGCGTCGTTAATTTCATGTTCGTATTTTCTGACGACCTATTTTGCAAAAGAAAAAACTGAGATTAGGGAGCTGCTTGGCTTAATGTGTGTGTGTGTGTGTGTGAACTGTGTGCGTGTTTTGTAATATGAGAGAATAGTGTTCAAGATGAACAAAATTTTATCAAAAATGAGATAAGAGAGGGGATGGAGGCTGCTTTAATTCAAAATATGCATTGGGGGATCTCAAGGTCAATGAGATAAAATGGAGGCTGCTTTTAATTCAAAATATGTATTGGGGGATGAGCACCTCTTTCAAGGCCAATGAGATAAAATGCAAATTAAAAAAAAAAAAAAATCGACTGCTCAACACTATAAAAATGTATCCAGCAAGCTAACTTGATATTCCCTTGGGAATTGTGAAGTATTTGTTGTATTCAAAGCGATGAGAAATATCAAATTTGCTCTTCATTGCTGAAAAATTTATCACTTGCTTCCTTCAATATATATAGAGATATGTAAAATTTTCATAGAAAAATACAATCATTTTTTGATATTTCTTCATCATAAATTAGGAAACTGTGAAAAAGTTATTTTGAATTGTTCTATCAAAACATGCTACTCCCTCCGTCTCGGCCGAAGTGTCTCAACTTTTTATTTTGGGCGTCTCATTTAAAATGTCTCATACCCAAAAAAGGAAAGTTTTTTTCACTATTCCACCCACTCATTCTCTCTCCTACTTTACTTTTACACTCACAACATTCTCTTCCCTAACTATTTCTCCCACTCATTCTCTCTCCTATTTAATTTTTCATACTCATAACATTTAAACTTTTCTCTTTCTTACATCACTTTTCTTAATTCTCGTGCAATTGTCCTTTTCGAACACTTCGACAGGGACGGAGGGAGTATTTAAAAGAAATTAATAATTTAAGACAAAGAAACTACACCCAATCATATTATGAAAATACATCTTATATCCTAGATGTAACTTTTTTTTGATATCCCAAAATAAGTGATATATTTTTTAAAATTGAAAATAATTTTAGTGTTAATATACTCCCTCAGTCCCAAAATGATTTTCCTATTTTTTGTCGTTGCTACGAATACATTTTGAGCAATAACTATAGCTTGTTTTTAAAATACAAATGTAAATCTAAAATTTGTAATCGATATAAAATCAACTATGCTATCAATAACAAGTTTTACATTTCCATTATGATAATTAGATCATTCTAAAATAATTGCTCAAAATTTATTTATAGTAATGATAAATAAAAGTAGGAAGAAAATTTTGGGACGAAGGTAGTATAAGGGTATACTCTTATTATCCCTACTCGCATCAATTAACAAGTTTACTTTTTTCTATTTTAAAAATGAAAATATTTTAATATTTTTTAATTGGTGAAATTTATTTGTTGTACTCACATCAACTAATATTATATACATTTTCTTAAGTGGGACGGAGGGAGAATTAACTAATAGTATTAAGAAAGGTAGCAAATATGCTATCAATCCTTTTTAAGTACCACACCAAATGTTGGTGTGCTACTTTATTTTAAATTGAATTACTATTCAATTATCATTTAATACTATTTATATTTAATTATTACAAAATGAAATGAGAAATAATTTCAATAAAAGAAAATAATAAAAATAATTTGATACCTACAGGTGATATAAAATTTTATTTTTGAAACTTATCATAATTTGATACCGTGTGATGTATCCATATTCAAGTACTATGGGGGAGAAAAGTACCTTTTTTTCATCTCTCAACTAATTTACATTTTACTTTTTTTCCTTATAAACTATTTTTTTTTTACTTAACAATCCTTAACTAATTTACATTTTACTTTTTTTCCTTAAACTATTTTTTTTTTACTTAACAATCCTTAACCTATTGCTTTATATGAATCATTTCATCCTTCCGTCAATTAGACACTATTTTTTTCGTTAAATTTGCTGACATGACGTGCTGACTCATTATTTTCACTTATTTGGCAATGTCATTGCATTGTTGACATATTATATGGATTTATAAGGGCATAAGTGCTCATATTTAAACCCCAAGGACACAAATAAAATAAAAACTCATTTACCTAGTTTAAGAACCCATTTACATTTTTTATTGATAGACCAAATTGTCCTTTAACATATTAATGAGCCAATGTAACATGTTATAAAACCAGAAGTACTTCAAATTTAAATTCAAATTAGTTTAGGTGCTAAATACAACACATATTCCCCAATTCAGTTTTCTTTAGTCCAATTAATGTTGAATAATTTTGCTAGTCTGTATTAGCCATATGATCATCCCAGCTTTTTACTTCACCCACAAAATCATAATACATCCCATATAGCATCATAATAATATTAACTTAGAACCTAAAAAAATTATTAAAAAATATCAAATTGAGGGAAGAAAGCTTACAAAATTCCCAAGCTACATTTTCCACATTACAGATCTGGAAAAAAATTTAAAAATAAAATCAAATGTACAACCAAAGAGGGAGCAATTTCGTCTAGTACAAAATACTCAGCAACAGCAACGCCATTGATGCCGAAAGCATCCTTGATTTCGAAGTAGATCCGAAGAGAATTGGGTTGATTTTGGATAGGTCTGGAGTCAGCGACGAGGATGACGACGACGGAGGTAGGACAGGTTAGCCGTTGCTGATAGAAAAAGAGAAAAAGTGATGAATTGAATAAGGGTTAAGGTACACGGGCAAGGTAAAATATGGTATAAAATAATTATTGAATTGTTGTTGTAAGTATGATATATGGGTCATATTAATATAAAAGTGTAGTGTAGTAGGTGTTGTTAGTATGAACAGTGAGATATGAGAGAGAAAGTGAGATAGAAAATACTAATAATTTAATTGTTGTTGTTAGTATGACATATGAGTCGTATTAATATAAATGTAATAAAGTATTTTCATTTCAGAAATTATTTATTTTGTAATGAGAATCATAATGAGTAAGCCAAAAACTTATAAAAAACGCGTTTTTTGTTAACTTAACAAAAAACGTGTTTTACCGTCTTCCTAATAACAACACACAGTTACGTAACCTCTCTCTCTCTATACGCAAAGGGGAAGATCGCGTCTTCTTCGTCTCCGGCAACCCCAATTGCAATCGCCCTCACCGTCTTCTCCTTCTCCGGCAACACCAATCCCCTCTCTGATCCCAGAAACCAACCGGCAGCAGACAACACATAACCGACGATGACTTGGAGAAGATGAACTATTTGAGAGCCGTAATCAAAGAAACCTTCCGTTTACACACTCCATTACCATTACAAAGGATTTGATTTTGAATTGATACCGTTCGGATCGGGACGGAGGGGGTGTCCTGGGATTGCGTTTGCAGCGGTGACGATTGGGTCGGCGCTTGCAAATTTATTGCAGAAGTTTGATTGGGGATTTCCGAATGGGGAAAATGGTGAGGATTTGGATATGATCAAGCACTGTTGTTTTATAACGATTAATCAAGTGCCAGTTGGTGATTAATCAAGTGCCCGTTAGTGTATAATAGAGTGCCCGTTAGTGTATAATCAAGTGCCCGTTGGTGTATAATTGAGTGCCCGTTAGTGTATAATCAAGTGCCCGTTAGTGTATAATCAAGTGCCCGTTGGTGTATAATTGAGTGCCCGTTAGTGTATAATAGAGTGTCAGTAAGTGTGTAACTGAGATTCAATGTATTTTTGAATGCCAGTTCATGTAATTTTGAATGCCAGACCATGTTTTTTTGAATGCCAGTTCATGTTTTTTTGAATATTAGCAAAAATAATTATCAGTGTTTTTGAGTGCCAGTATATGCATTTTTGAGTGCCAGTAAATGTGTTTTCAAATGTCAGTCCATGTATTTTTGAATGCCAGTGTAAAAAAGTGCAAGTGCATGTATATTAAGTGACTTTATAAACTAACACTGGCACTTGGTTACACTAACACTGGCACTTTGTTACACTAACACTGGCACTTTGTTAAACTAACACCGGCACTTGTTTTACACTAACACCAGCACTTTGATACACTAACACTGGCACTTTATTACACTAACACTGGCACTTTTTTACACTGGCACTGACACTTTGTTACACATGCACTGCTTCGTTGAATTGACCCAAACTTCAGCAAATTAAACCCATTTTCCACACCATTGAAGGACATTCTGTTTATCCAACGAAAAAACGAAGAGCTATGGAATCAAATCACACAGTTATCTCCAATTAATTATGTACCAATCAATAAAGTACCAATCAATTATGTAACGAAGCAGAGTTGACAATGGACATTAATGGCTGGAACTAGGGCACGAATTGTAGGTTACTAAATACTCAAACTGAGTGAATGCCGGAGAACGATCGGAGCTTGGGATGGCCAGAGAAGATGATCGGAGCTTGGGATGGCACGAATTTGTGTAATTACAAAAATGCCACCGTTTGTTTTGAAAATACGTTTTTTCTTATCTTAAAAAAAACTAGTTTTTTATAAGACCAACTCAATGAGGAATGAGGAAATATGAGGAATGATGAAATTGTGTAGTTTGTAGTGGGACGGAGGGAGTATATCTTATATATATATATATATAGGTTTGTACTTTGAATTTGAACATTTTGTCCCTTTTAGATTTACATAATTATCTATTACTCCCTCCGTCCCGTCAAGAGTGTCACCCTTTTAGGGGTGGCACACAAATTAAGGAAAATTGTGGAAAGAAAAAATGTTGTGAGTGTAATTTGAAAATAGGAGAGAGAATTAGTGGAGGAAATAATGAATTTAAAAAGTGTTGTGAGTGTAGAGGAGAGAGAATTAGTGGAGGAAATAGTGGATGGGATAATAGAATATTAATAAAATATTTTCTTTTTAGGAAAGGTGACACTATAAACATGACATTCTTTTGGGTAAAAAGTGACACTTCGAGTGAGACGGAAGGAGTATATGCCAACTACGCAATAACTTTGCCAATAAACGAAAATAATGAGTCAGCATGTCATGTAAGCAATGTAACGGAAAATTAACGTCTCATTGACGGAATGATGTAATGATCCATAAAACAATAGGTTAACGATCGTTAAGTAAAAAAAAAAAAAATACTTAAATGATGAAATGGTAAAATGTAAACTAGATGAAGTAAGAAAAATATGATAAGATGCGCTAAAGGAAGAATTCAGGCCCAGTTAAATTGTAAACTAAAATCCAATGAGCTGAAAAGGCCTACCCGAAACCCGGTTCATGTATTTGTGGTCTGGTGGTTACTGACGAAAAGCCACCTAAACCCTAAACCCTAATACGCAGGTTTCTTCTAGACCCTTCCCTCTCCCCATTTTTATTGCCTTTCTCCCTATTTTGCTTGGAGAACAACCTTCTGCAACACCCAAGCTCATCTCAAATCTCATCTTTCTCTCTCTGAAAATGTACCGATTCGCTGCCAGTCTTGCATCCAAAGCCCGGTAAGATAATTATCATTTTCAGCTTTGCTCACATGAAGCAGAATTTCATGATTAATGACTCAGTCAATTTTCTGTTTGAATGAATTGTAGGATCGCTAGGAATAATACTCAGCAGGTGCGTATGGAGCTTGTGATGTTTTTGATTCGTTTTTCTTTAGGTGGATTTGATCTGTTTAATTTATTTGAAATGTTTCTTGCCATTTGGTTGTGGATCAGATTGGTAGTAGGTTGGCTTGGAGTAGGAATTATGCGGCAAAAGACATCAAGTTTGGTGTGGAAGCGAGAGCTCTGATGCTTAGGGGTGTGGAAGAGCTTGCTGATGCCGTTAAAGTGACTATGGGGCCAAAAGTAAGTTAAATTTCGTTGTAATTATGGTTATTATTGCTTGAAGATACGACATTTCCTTGGTTGAATTATGTAATTTTTGTCACTACTTATTATGCTAAGGTATCTGAAAAACAACTATAAGTGTGGATTTTTAAGTAAGCTATAATGCCATCTCATTATGAGTATGTGATTTGATGGATCAGCTTAAAATAATTTAAAGTGATTGCGATCCCAACTGCGTTGGAGTAGATTGATATATAATGCACTTCACCTCTCTCAATACCTCACCTGCTTTGGCTATCTATTGGGTTGTAAAATTTGATGGAATCAACGTGTGTTGCTATATCATTTGAGCGGTGAATTTTCTACTGTGTCTTGGGATAGAATCAGAGTTCTGTGTTTAAAGCCTGTAATTTGCCATGTTGCAGTGTTAATCACCTATCAGTATAATATAAAAATCTATCTCTATTTTGTAATGGCTTCTCGTTAACCTTATTGGGTGCTCATACACAAAATTAGTCTTCTTGTTGGGAGTATGAGTGGCCCTCTTTCAAATTTGGGGTGTACTATTTATTAAGAATCAAACATGCTGAAACTTGTCATCAATGAACTTGGACTCTCTAGAGTAGATGGTTTTGTTATGATTTAAGGCCCAGGGCTAAGGTTGGGGTTTATTATTTGTGGATGATCTGGATGGCTTAGTGTAAACAATAATGTGCCATGGGGGAGGAATTTATCATGCTATTTCCTTTCAGTGATCTTAGGTACAGTTGGATAATTTTTTCGTTATTGTTGAGGATTTTGGTGTTGTTGGCCTTTTCATAGGGACGAAATGTTGTATTGGAACAAAGTTATGGTGCTCCTAAGGTGACAAAGGATGGTGTCACAGTGGCAAAGAGCATTGAATTTAAGGATAGAGTCAAGAATCTTGGTGCTAGCCTTGTAAAGCAGGTTGCCAATGCTACAAATGATATCGCTGGTGATGGTGAGTACATAATTCTTTGATATAATCATTGATATGTTTCTTTTGAAAATTATATTTTAGTGCCAGTATTGAATGCTTATATGAAGCTGTGGTGATGATTTTCAGGTACCACATGTGCAACTGTGCTCACACGTGCAATATATTCTGAAGGGTGCAAGTCAGTTGCAGCTGGAATGAATGCTATGGATCTGAGACGTGGGATCACCATGGCTGTTGATGCTGTTGTGACAAACTTGAAGAGTAGAGCTCGGATGATCAGCACATCTGAAGAAATAGCACAGGTTTGTGTTGTATGCTATACCTGTTTGTTTTCTGTCAGTTATTTGAGAGTACTAACGATGCTTCTCATTCATTATGTGTTTAAAAAGGTTGGAACTATATCAGCAAATGGCGAAAGAGAAATTGGTGAGCTTATTGCCAAGGCAATGGAGAAAGTTGGCAAGGAGGGTGTCATCACCATTGCCGTAAGTTTTCGTTTATTGTCTTGATTGCTATCAGATGCTTGTGTTCCAAAGCTTCTACCAATACACAATTGCTGAGTTCAGTACCTCACAGGTCACTGACCTATAGACCCTTTTATGTATTAGTCCCTATCTTGTTTTTGTGTATGATTTCGTCCTTAACCTACTAATTTAATATTCCATGTCATCCTTCCATCCATGTTCCGTCCAAAACTCCGTTAAAATTGCATGTGGCATGATGACGTCATATTTTTTGCTTATATGGTGCTGGCTAATTGTCCTACGTAACAAATTTGCTGATGTGAAAAAAAGGGGTGAAATTGTCAGAAATTATAGTATTAACCTGAATTCTCATAAACATGAAGGGCTAAAGAGACAATATTAACCTTAAATCTATCCCACTTTTAAGATCAGAAACAATTAGTTCTTTCCCTCCTATATATGCCGCCCCCACCCACTTCCTCCCCAGCCGCACCCTTCCCCTTTCCTTACTCCGACCATCTTCTCCCGCAACTGCAATGGACACGCCTCCACCTTCATATTGCTGGAGCAACTTCAACCTCACCGTCCATCACACGCCGCCACCATTTCGGCCACTCCCATTGCCCTAAATCGTCTCCACATCGTTCACCGGTCAATAACCTCCATCCCCACCCGCTCCTCCATCACCTCCATCACTACTCATCTCTAGCGTCTTCCTCCATCTCCGTACACGTCTCTATCCCCTTCTCTCTTATTGTTCATCTGCCCCTTCCCCTCTACTGCAACTCCCACGCTGCCCCAACTCTCATGGCGTCCTCCAAAACCTAGATATGCAGAAGCTTTTGTTTCTTTCTTTCGATTTTTCCTTGCATTCATTGGAGTGAATGAGATCTTGGAATCCTTTTTGGTATGATGGGATCTAGATTGTTTATATGTTTGAATTGAAATCTAGTTAGGTGATTTCTGAAATTTCAATTTTTTCTTGCATTTATCTGTGCTGCAACTGTGTTGATGGAGTTGTGGCGGTGATGAGGCAGTAGTTGATGATGGTGGGACAATTTGCAGTGATGGTAGGCTATTTTGATGTTTTGATGAAGTGCAAGGACACAAATAAAAATAAAAAAAATTCTCCCGTCCCAAATTGAAGGACAAATAAAAAATTACAAATTCACTTTTCATCAAAGATCAAATTTTAAATTTGATTTGGAACGGATATATGGGATGGAGGTAATAGTATTTTTTTGTTGTTCTTTGATTGAAGAAAAAAACAAATTAGTGGAAAAATTTATTGCAATACCTATATTAGTAAAATTAGTAGAAAAATAAATAATAAATAAACTCAATACTCCTATATAATTTTAATTACTAAGAATATAAATATTGAAATTATTTTTAAAAGGAAAAAAATTAATCAATTAAAGATTTTATTTATAATTGAGTAAAAATAACTATTTGTGGAGAAAAAAGTTTCATATCTTGATGAATATAAAAACATTACTTACTATAATAAGTATTTGATAAAATATCTGTTTTTACATTCAAATGATAATAATAATAATCTGTTTTTCTATTAAAAACTATTGATCTTTTAGGCCTATATACATTTGTGATTTATTTTTAGGGTCTATAGTTTAATATTTTACACTTTTACCCCCTCTCAGATTTGCATCATCAACATTTTTTTACCATCTGTGTTGCCAAATCAGCATTTTAATGATGTCACAGTGCCACATGCAATTTTAACAGAGTTTTGGACGGAAGGATGACATGGAATATTAAATAGGTAGGTCAAGGACGAAATCGTACACAAAAACAAAACAAGGACTAATACGTAAAAAGGTCTATAGGTCAGTGACCTTTGAGGTACTTAACTCCACAATAGCTAAGGGATGTAGCGATCTATTGACTCTCCTATCAAGAGCTTTCTATTCGTATTCTTTTCACCATTCTTAACTTTATGAATGCATATATAATTAATTTTATAGTAAACTGCGGAGATGTGAACCTCTTTCCTTTATTTTAATTGTTCTGGATTTCTATGCGACTGCTGTTAATTCTCTTTTCTTTGTTTGTCCTCTTATTTTTGCAGGATGGAAAAACTTTGGAGAATGAACTTGAAGTAGTTGAGGGAATGAAGCTGGACAGAGGCTATATATCCCCTTACTTCATCACTAATACAAAGACTCAGAAATGTGTAAGATATTTTGCTTTAGTTGAGATTCTCCTTGCTGCCCAACGATTTCTGTTTATTTGTTTTCGTACTACGAGTTTCTTCATGTAGTGGTTTATTGACTCTCTCTCTCCTCCCTCTCACTGTCTCTGCAGGAACTAGATGATCCTCTCATTTTGATCCATGAGAAAAAGATATCGAGCTTGAACTCTATTGTTAAAGTCCTAGAGTTGGCTTTGAAGGTAAGTAACCAATGTGCATTCTGCACAAAGGGTTTCATGGATTTTGAGTGGTCTAAACAATTATATATTGTATTTGCAGAAGAACCGACCTCTACTTATTGTTGCTGAAGATATTGAAAGTGAAGCACTAGCCACTCTCATTCTCAACAAGCTTCGAGCTGGGATTAAGGTATCTTTCATATTGCTAGTGACGTGAATTATTTTATTTATTGGTTAAATACCTTGAAACTTGAGCTAATAAGCATCTGTGTTTTGTAGGTTTGTGCGATCAAAGCTCCTGGATTTGGAGAGAACAGGAAGTCAAATTTGCAGGACCTTGCGATTCTTACTGGTGGTGAGGTAGGTTCCACTTGTCAATTATTTAGTCTATGAAATTCTCCCTTCTTTTCATTCTTTATGTCTTCTATTGTTATTACTTGGTATGCTTTAACGCTTTAATTCTTTCAAATTGATTGTAGGTCATAACTGAAGAGCTTGGCCTGAACCTGGAAAAGGTTGGACCAGAACTGCTCGGCACTTGTAAAAAGGTAAACTTTGTTTTTCTTTCTCCTACCGCCATAACATTGAAGCAATCTATTTCTATTAACTGATTATACTCTTGGCTCTGCAATTTTTTCTAGGTTACCATATCAAAGGATGACACAGTTGTTCTTGATGGAGCTGGTGACAAGAAATCCATTGAAGAAAGATGCGAGCAGTTACGATCAACAATCGAATTGAGCACTTCTGACTATGACAAGGAAAAGCTTCAAGAGAGACTTGCTAAGCTTTCTGGTGGCGTTGCTGTCTTGAAGGTCTGTCAGCATTTGCTTGATGTACTTGATTAGATTAATCTTTACTCATTTTTGGTTGGATCTCCAAGTATATGCATTGGTAATTTAAAATGATAAATGGTTTATTTTCCTACGCCAGATCGGGGGAGCTAGCGAAGCTGAGGTCGGTGAGAAGAAGGATAGAGTCACAGATGCTTTAAATGCTACAAAGGCAGCAGTAGAGGAAGGAATCGTACCAGGTATTCAAGCTAATTGATTTTATCTTTGCAAACAATAACATAATAATTGAATCCATTTTTCTTTAAATCTTAATAACTTTTTTCGAGTATAGGCGGTGGTGTTGCTCTACTTTACGCTTCAAAGGAACTAGACAAGCTGCAGACTGCCAATTTTGACCAGAAGATTGGTGTTCAAATTATCCAGAATGCTCTCAAGGTATTGGCATGCTGTTTTAACTTATTACTGATCTTGCTGTTTTTTCTTGGAGGGTCATATGTGTTGTGTGGTTATTGCTAGTAAAGTACCTTGTTCTTTATGTTCACTTGTTTTGTTTCCTCAAACTTGAAGGCACCGGTACATACAATTGCTTGCAATGCTGGGGTTGAAGGAGCTGTTGTTGTTGGCAAGTTACTGGAGCAGGATGATTATGACCTTGGATATGATGCAGCCAAAGGTATCTCTCTCTTTCATTTTTGCGGGACTCTAACCCACAACCACTAGGTTAAAAGCCTAGCATATTACCCACTGAACTAAACAAACTGTTTGATTATGTGGGTGCACTTGCACCCATATAGCTAGGTGTAGGTCCACTGCACACACACTCACTCTTGGTAGAAACTTTACCAAATGGCCTTGCATTCACTTGTTCTAATTGGTCAATATATGCACACTCACGCGCACACACAGTAGGGATGGTCAAAATCGGTTCCTGGCCCGGTTCCGGTTCGGAACCGCCGGTTCCGGTTTGGCAAAAGGGTGAACCTTAACCGGCCCTTGCTTACCTACCCCGGATCCGGTTCCGGTTACCACAATCCGGTTCCGGTCAATAATGAATAAAGAAGTTAAAATTATTGAAAAACAAGGAATTTCCGGTCTGGTTCCGGTCCGGTTCACCATTTATGTGAACCTTAACCGGCCCTTATCCAAAACGGTTTCGGTTACCCCGGTTCCGGTTTTCGTGGCGGTTCATGGCGGTTCCGGGCTTTTCCGGTCCGGTTCCGGTCCGGTTTGGCCATCCCTAACACACAGGGCACACATAGACACAAGGTCACAAACTTTATTAAATGCCTATATTCCCACTTGTTCAAATAGGTCTATATGTAAACATGGTTGAAGCGGGTATCATCGATCCTTTGAAGGTCATCAGAACGGCCTTGGTAGATGCCGCTAGGTAAGTTTATTTCCGCAATGTTTTTTCTCGTTCCATATCATTTTCCCATTTTCCCATTTTCCCATACCCTATTCAGTCTCTTATGTGACTTTCTTGTTTTTCTGTAGTGTCTCTTCTCTGTTGACTACAACAGAAGCTGTTGTTGTTGAACTACCAAAGGACGAGAAGGAGATGCCAATGAACCCTGGAATGGGCGGCATGGGTGATTATTGATAACTTACATAAGATCATTCTCTCGTAGTTAGATGTTAGTACTTCTTCCTCGGATCTGGTACTCTCGTAAAGTGAGTTATTAGGGTTTCTTCTATTCTGTATACTTTATTCTGTTTCGGATGCCAAAACAGGTGTTATCTTATAGAGAGAGATCAGAGTGTAGGAAGTCTGAAGAAATATTGATTTATTGGATGTTTATTCTGATAAAAGGGCTTGACTTTTGAGCTTTTTGGTTCACAATTTTGTTCATGTTGCTCTATCACTTACCCAGTTACCCAAAACTGTAACAACCTGTCTTTTTGTTTTTTTCCTGTAAATGACTATTGAGATGATTGTTGAGAAATAAGTTAAAATAGTTATGACAGGGTCACAGGGGGATGCCCAGCTAAATTGGGGGGCAAGGGTGGGGACTTGGAACTGTTGGTGGGACTTGCTTTATAAGTTGAAATAAATTATGGAATCGGTTGGTAGCAAGATAAGAATAAGCATGATTATTTTTTTTTCAATGCTAATAATCTCCGTTAATAATATCACCCCTTGTGTTAAATAAATAATAATTCTTCGATTAGATAAAAAAAATATTAATAACTGGGTATGCCTTGTATCGATTTTTAATTAATTCAAAAGCTTATTGAATGTCTGACATTTGTTTAGGGATATACTTATTGAAGAATTATTTATCCCATTTCAGTCTTTTATCATATTAATAAAATTAAACTGTTCCCCTATCGAACATGTGAGACTTAAACCTAGTAACCATCCATATCCATATACTCCCTCCGTCCACTTACATAGTTCACAGTTACTGTTCACGCGTGGATTAAGAAAAAAAATAATGATATAAATGTTGTGAGTGTAAAAGTAAAATAGGAGAGAGAATGAGTGGAGGAAATAATAAATTATAATAGTGTTGTGAGTATTAAAATAATGTAGGAGAGAGAATGAGTGGGGTAGGGTTAATTTTTTAATAATAAAAACTTTCCATTTTGGATAAAGAAACAAAGTATGAAGTATGTAATTGAACGCCCAAAATAGAAAGTGTGAAATATGTAACTGGACGGAGGGAGTACGAAAGTTTGTAGGGACAACTAGATCAGAAAGAAAGCAGAAGCTATTTGTTCGTGGACTCACATTATTGTAAAAAGTGAGGATTCTGCTTAGCTGTTTTATTTCATTTATCCTTTTGACACTACATAAGTGGCCATGTTGCAGCATACCTCTTTACACCACTTAAATGGTCCCTCTATCCTATCCCGAATTATGATAATTTGTCATTTAATTAGTTTCACTAGATTTAAAACATTTCAAAATATTCGGGTGAGTTACGATAATTTGTTATTTAATTCGTTTCACTCGATTTAAAACGTCACAAAATATCAAGTTCATATTCACTCCTTCCCCCACTACAAACTGTATTTTTCTCATTGGACGTCCCATTACAAACTATACACTTTCTAAAATGAAAATATTTTATTACTTTTATATTAATGGAACTCACATGTTATACTCACAACAATTTAATTATTATTTTTTATCCTATTTCCCTCTCCTACTTTACTTTTCATACTTACAACACTTATTTCATTACATTTTTTAATTCTTATGCAAACAGTAAACTGGAAGGTTGTAGACTTGTAATGAAACAAATAGATTATTATTTTTATATTTAATGAGATCCACTTACCATAATTACAACAACAATCCTCTTACTGTTTCTCCCACTCATTCTCTCTCCTATTTTACTTTTCATACTCACAATACTTCCTCCACTTATTCTCTCTCCTCTTATTATATTAGTATTTCTTAATCCATGTAGGGGCCGTTTGGTAGATCGATAAATGACCGGATAGAATTATTAGTACAATAAAAGTATGTTTGGTAGATTAAAAGCAACCGTAGTAATTATCCAAAGTACAACCCAGATAAGCATCTGAACACCTCTTATCCTCTTCTTATTTATCCTAAAAAAAGGGTGATATTATTAATCCCTGAATTAATAACCTCCTCCCTATTAATACATTCTAATCCTATTGGCCTACCAAACGAGCCCGTATATTGCAGTTAGGGATGACAATTTGATCGAACTCAATCCGAATCGAAAGCGATCTGATCTGAAAAAATCAGGATTGATTTGCAATTTTTAAAATTCGATTGGGTTCGTATTATACTATCAATCCGACTGAAATCTAACTTAATCCGACCCACAACATTAAACTTAAAAATAAATTTGGCTCAAACAAATTTAGAAGAAAAAATAAAATTTTAATATAAGTAGAATCGAATCAGAACGATTACAGATTTTTGTGTCTCAAAATCAAATCGGGTTTGAATCAATTAATTTAAGATTCGGATTGGAGTGACCCGACGGAATTCGAGATGTTGCTATCCCTAAATGCAATATAGTATGGACCTTTATGCGAAAGAGATTGATTAAGAAAAGTAGTCTCAATTTGTTGCAAGTTGAGTTTCTATATTATTATTAATTTATTACACATGTTTTTGGAAAAAATTGGTTGCTGATACTTGTAGTATTATCATAGTGTAATGCCGCATCAAGGGCTGAATTAATATTTAAGTACGAGGTTATGGTTTTCTTTATTACTTTATGAACGGAATAATCTGTGACGGGCCGAGCCCAACGCTTACTACGAGCCCCGGCCCAATAGGCCCACCAAGAGACCAACTACAAAGCATCAGATCAAGGCCTTGGGCCATGGCCCGTCTAATACCAGTTGGCCGTCGTCGCCACTGAGCGACCAAGCCATCCAAACGACGAGCCATCAGATCGTTAATGGAGAGGCGAACTCCCAGCCCGTCGTCACACCAATTGGTGACCGTCCTTCAACTGGACGAATCTTCCTTCGACCCCAACTGGCACTCATCCAAGAAGAGTAAGCGTCGTCATTGAACGGCTCGTCGTCGTTGAACGACTCGCCGTCATTGAACGGCCAACTCTCTCACTCGGCGAATCATAACTCAAGGAGACGACCCAACCGGGGCGTATAGTTCCTGTGTCGTCTCCTCTATTAAGCTTCCTCGACAAGCTTAGTTAATTAGCTAATTTGGGATAATGACGCACTCCGCTGCAAAGTGCCTCGTTATATGTGCAATCATGCATTCGCAATAACTACAAAAGGTACAGAGGTTGACTTTCCCTTATAAGGCAAACTACTTATCGATGTCGTGTGTTGCAGTGTCCTTACATAGACGGACCAATGCGGCGTGACACGTGTCCACCTAGAGATGGAGCCGATCCTACTACCGGTATCAATCCAATCCAATCCGCCTACGGTAAAAACCCTAATACCACCTTTCCTACTATAAATAAGAGAGTAATAACGTGGAACAAGGTAATGCTTTTCTCGCATATTTCCATACTCACGCACTCTGCAATACTTTACACCATATTTCCGCACCATAATCTTACTCACGGAGGCTTGCCTAAGACTCCCTAGCTTCACCTTTCATTTCTCAGGCGTGCGAGATCCAGAGCTAGCTCAATCATTTGCCGGACACAAGAACCGAGCTGCACGCTTTCCCGCGCGATCGATTGGTTCCATTGCCGGAATCGTGTTAGTGATCAACACTACGTAAATACAAATGAACAGCTTTGGAAAAATGGTGTCCGATGGTCATACGGCCAAGAATCAACCGAGATGAAGGTGTACCACCTCAAGAAGAGAATCCTAAAGCCACCCTCACCACCTAGGAACCCTAACTTAAGGGTTACTGTGTCACAGGGGGGTAGTTGATGGTACAGTCTTCAAGCAACTAGAAGAAGAGAAAAGGGGCCCGCCGTCGAGCGCCGGAGGAGACCTCCACTAGAAAGGAGGCTCCGAAATGCCGCAAGGTACCCAGGAGGTCCCTCAAACCCTAATCTCGACAGAGCAGCTTTCCTCGTCGAGAGAGCTAACGCCCTCAGGGAGTTCTTGCAAATCCAGGACGAGCTAATCCATATGGCCGCTCCTCAAGCTCCCCAGGCATCACATCAAACAATCTCGTCAGGAAGAAGGAGAAGGAACCCGAGGGAAAATGCCGCTCGTCGTGAGGGGACTGCCGCTGGAAACGAGCAAGTTGTGCCCCAGCTTGATCTAAGGGAACACATCAATGAACGACGGAGCCAAGGAGCACGATCTCAACAGCGACGAGCTGAGGCAGCTGAGCCTCATGGGGAGCTCGTCGTCGAAAATCTCGAAGCTATCAGGAATCAGGTCGTCCGGGGTCGTCTGCAGACTCCGTCACTAAGAAATGAACGTGCACCAAGCCAAAGGGAGAGAACTCGATCTCCACGTCATGAACGGGCTTCCAGATCTTATAGATCGTCTCCACCTCCCAGCCATAGGGAACGATCCATCTCACGACGGCTCGCCCCCACCGAGAGGCAACGGTCTAATACCGTTACCCGGGGGCCCCGTCAAGATAGGATCCCACCGGCCCTAAGCAGAGGAGAAGTAGACATGAGAGAATTTTTGAGGTTAAAACGTCAAGTGGAAGAGTTGAGGAACAAGAAAAACAAAGGGGATAGCGACGACTCTGATGACGACGGCGGCACTATGAATCCCCTTGCTCCTTGGATGTTGGAAACTGGACCCCCGGAACCAGGCTTTAAACTACCCGACCTTAAGCAATACGACGGCTCCACCAGTGCCATGGACCACATACTACACCTTGAGGCAATGCATGTACGTGGTGGCAAAGCTTCCGGCCACGACGACGCCACGTGCAAGGCCCTCACAAGCACGTTGGTCGACTCGGCTTTAAGGTGGTTTAGAGGCCTACCAAAGGGGAGTATCAATCTTGGAAACAGATGAGGAAGAAGTTTTTAGGAAGGTTTGCTACGGCGGGAGAGCGTCAGTAAGATGTCCAACGACCTCAGCAATATATCCCAAGGAGCTACCGAAAGCTCAATGAACTACTTCAAGAGGTTTAAGAAATTGGTAGATCAAATTGACGAGGACCTAACCGATAGGGAAATAATAAACTGCTTCAGACATGGCATCCTTTCCTCTACCCTGGACTACGAGCTCCAAGTCCACCCAGCCAAATCTCGCAAAGACCTCTATGCCAAGGCGTACGCCGTCGCTGAGGCCGAAGAAAGAAAGTTACAAAGAGAGGGAAAGTCTGTGGACGAGGCTGAGGCAACGAAGTCGAAAAAGGATAAGGGCGGAGAAAAAGGAAAGAACAAGGCAAAAGCGGAAAAAGTTCCAGAGTCGTACACTCCACTCACCGTTTCCAGAGCGGAAATTTTGAGCAACGTTGATTTCGGACCAGCACCGAAGATGAACCCCAATGGGAAGGGAAAGAAGAACATGAACAAGTATTGTGAATACCACAGGGACAAGGGGCACGACACCGAGGAATGTTTCAGTTTGAAAAAGATCATTCAAAGATGGATAGACGCCGGACGACTGGAGGAATATGTAAGGAAGGACCATCAGGCCGGCCACAACCGGACTACTAACGACGAGGCGCCCCAAAGAAACCCAAGAATGGTCCTGGTGATCTCTGAGGAGACGAGCAAGAACCAGATTAAGAGCGCCATCTATCATTTGAAGAAGGCCCCGCACGTTCCCCAGAAAGCAGAAGTTCCAAACGACGTCATAAGTTTCTTTCCCTACGAGCTTCCAGCCAACCCACTAGCTCGTCAACAAACCTTAGTCATACCTGGTTTCATTGATAATTGTGAGTCACGGAGAATCTTGATTGACACGGGAGCAGCCAAGGATATCCTATTTTACAATGTCTACCAACGAACGGGTCTACTCGACGCCGCCTAAGTCCATACTTAGGTCGTCTGAGAGGATTCACCAATCATCGGGTAGATGCGAAAGGTCAAATTAGCCTCTCGCTGATATCGGAGAACACCCCTCGAGAACTATCAAGACCGTAACTTTCATTGTGATCGACGTCGTCGCGATTATCATGCCATCCTCGCCGCCCAGCCGGGCCGGGCTTTGGGGATCGTCGCCTCCGTTCCCCACCAACGAGTTAAATTTCCTACACGTGCCGGAGTCGGATGCAGTGTTGGGACGGCCCTGCACTCTCGGAGCACGTGCTAAAGGCGAAACGGACTATCGAAATCGACGACCCAAATCACAATGTGAAGCTCTCAAAATCCATCAAAGAAACGACGACCTCGTACGCTAATGTCTCAACGATCAAGTGCGTCGAAGATAAAGAAACTTTGGACGAGGTATTCTTGAACGACCAAGCCGCGTAAGCACAACCTCGGCCGCCCAAGAATCGGGGCCGACTCGGACAAGCCGATTGACGACGAGGTTCCTGATCCGACACCGTAAGCGAGAAGAAAAATTAGGGAGATCGTCATTGAGTCCATGGATTTTAGGGACGACGCCCGAAATGAAGCCACAGACGAGCTACTCGAACTAGTCATCCACCCGCAGTATCCCGAGCGTAAAATAAACCGGGGTCTCAGTTGTGCACTGAGGAGAGGGAAGAAATAATCTCCCTACTCAAACAAAACCGCGACGTTTTCGCTTGGAGGGTAGAAGATATGAAAGGCATTAGAGAAGACGTGGCAGTTCACAGGCTGGGGGTGAATCCTACTATGAAATTCAAGGAACAGAGGTGTCGTGTTTTTCAATCGAAAAGGAGGTTGCCATAAAGCAAGAGATCGAGAAATTACTAAGCGCCGGAATAATCGTAAACGCCGGGTTCACAACCTGGTTGGCCAATGTGGTTCTCGTGAAGAAACCAAATGGGAAGTGGAGATTGTGCGTTGACTTCACCGTCCGAACAGTGGCGTGTCCCAAAGACGCTTATCCGCCAAGAATTGACAAGCTCGTCGATTACGCGCCGGCCATACTACTCTAAGCTTTCTTGATGCCTACTCCGGCTATCACCAAATCAAGATGGCTGAGGAGGACATTCCGAAAACAGCTTTTCAGGCGGCGGGGGGAACTTACGTGTACACAAAGATGCCTTTTGGGCTTAAAACGCCGGCGCCACCTATCGAGGATGATAAATAAGGTGTTCAAAGACCAGATCGGCGATACTGAAGCGTACGTCGATGATATGGTCGTCAAATCAAAAGAGGAAGCACGTCGACGACCTAGAACAAACATTCACCAACCTACGAGCCAACGACATGGTCCTCAACCCGCCAAATGCGTTTTCGGAATTCTTTGCTTGAAGGCAAGTTCCTAGGATTTATGCTATCTCACGGGGATTGAAGCCAACCCCGAGAAAATTAAGGCTTTGATGGATATGGCCGAGCCTACGAGCGTCAAAGAAGTTGGCGTCTAAATGGACGAGTAGCGGCCTTGGGACGTTTTATCGCCAAGTCTGCTGAGAAATCACTCCCGTTTTTTAAGGCTCTCCGAGGTGCGAAAGACTTCCAATGGACGGACGAGTGTTCCCAATCGTTCAAACAGTTGAAAGAATACCTTGGCTCCCCACCACTCCTCCAAAGCCCCGTGGCAGGGGAAGACCTTTATGTTTATCTTTCGGCGAGTGACAAGGCTGTCGCCGCCGTATTGGTGAGGGAGGAGAGAGGAGCGCAGAGGCCGGTCTATTACGTCAGCAAAGCTTTGTCAGATGTGGAAACCCGTTACTTTAATGCGGAGAAGATAGCTTACGCTCTCGTCATTACAGCACGAAAGCTACGAGCATACTTCTCCGCTCATCCCATCGTCGTATATACAAATGCCCCACTGCGCAAAATCTTGCACCGTCCTGAAAGCTCTGGTCGTCTTCTCAACTGGAGTATTGAGCTGACTGAGTTTGATATAGAGTATAGGACAAGGAAGACCCTGCAAGCTCAATCATTGGCAGACTTCTTGGTTGAAACGTCATTCACCATCAACGACGATCAAAGGAGGTCGCAGCCACCGAGCAAGGGAAAGGAGGTCATTGAACAACAAACGGAGTTAGTTCTGCCCGTAGGGTGTTGGAAAATCTTTTCCGACGGATCAGCCACCAAGAGTCTGAGCGGAGCAGGGATCGTTCTTGTCGAGCCAGAAAGTGGGACAGTTTTTGAAGAGGTTCTGAGATTTAAGTTTCAAGCATCAAACAACCAGGCCGAGTACGAGGCACTCATAGCAAATTATCGAGTATGCAAAGTGTTTTGGAGCAACAAAAATTGCAGCTTATTGTGATTCTCAATTGATCGTGAACCAAGTGAGAGGAGATTATCAGGTCGTCGATTCCACCCTACAGAAGTATCACCTATTGGTCGGAGAATTGATACAAGGTTTAGAATTTTGGGCCATACAGAGAATCGCTCGGGAAGACAACGAGCACGCCGACCTACTTTCAAAGCTAGCTACGGACCAACTCCCCGAGGACGAGTACGGCCATCACTGCCTATTTGGGACCAGCCAATTATGAACGGGTGAAGATCCTTTGCGTAGGAGATGGCCCAAAATGTTGGATCGACGAACTAAAGGCGTTCATCAACGGGAGGAGTTGCCGACGGACGAGGTCTCGCAAGACAAGTAAAGAGGAAGTCACCAGATTTACTGGCCGTCGAAGGAGAGCTCTGCTGCACGATCCATCACCCGGCCATTGTTAAAGTGCGTTCATCCGCACAAAGTCGTTCAGCTTGCCGCTCAAGTGCATCAAGGAGAATGTGGAGGCCACCCCGGGGCCCGTACACCGGGCCGATAAAATCATAACCATGGGATACTACTGGCCCCACCTTCGTGAAGACGCTAAACAGTTTGTGAAAAAGTGTGACACCTGCCAACGTTTCGCCGACCTTCCCAAGCTGCCAACGACTGAGCAAACCCCTGTCTTGGCCGCCTGGCCGTTTGATATGTGGGGTGTTGATTTGATCGGGCCTTTTCCGCCGGCCAAGGGAGGAGTCAAGTATGTGATCGTAGCGGTTGATTACTTTTCAAAGTGGGTGGAGGCCAAGGCCTTGAACAAGATTACGGAAAACAACGCCCTAAGCTTCATTCATGACTCAATATGGTGTCGCTTCGGAATCCCAAGGGTGATCGTTTCAGACAACGGCTTACAGTTTTCAAGAAAATTTGAGCAAGAATTGAACAGGATGGGCGTCAAACACTCCAAGTCGTCCGTCGCCTACCCCCAAGGCAACGGGCAAGCCAAGCCGCCAATAAGCTCGTCTTATCTCGCCTTGTGCAAAAATCTGGAGGGAAGAGCTACGAGATGGTTGGACGGACTACCCTCGCCTCTGGGCCGTCCGCACAACCACCCGGGGCCTACTGGGAAACCCCATTTGCCTTGGCTTATGGCTCGAAGCTACGGCTCCCGCCGAACTCCACCGCCGACGGACCGAGTTGCTTTGCACGAAGTAGAAAAGAACATCCACAACCGACAAGTCGACCCGGACCTCGTAGACGAACGGAGACTAGATGCCCACCGAGGATGGAGAACTATAAGAAGAAAACCAAGGCTTACCACGGCAAGAAGGTGAAGAGAAGGTTCTTTAAGGTCGGTGACCATGTAATAAGAAAGATTGAAGCAACGGGACTAAAAGCCCGTCAAAACAAACTCTCCCCAATTGGGAAGGACCATACATTGTCACAAGTATGGTCAGAGAGGGAACCTATCGCCTTGCAAAGCCGAACGGTGAAAATCTCAAACATCCATGGCACGCCAACCACCTAATGAAATACTACTTTTGAGGTCGTCGACGACATCTAGCTCCCTTAAGGCGCCTACCTTGTGTTATGTAATTTTGTGAAAATTTGAAGTTTTGAGACTGTAAGGGATACCTATAAATCCCGGTAGCTCGTTGTTTACTATAAAGTTATTTATGAAAGATCGTCGCTTTGTTGATTTTCTACTACACAAACTCTAGCACTTTAACCAAGTATAAAGGTTAGACGAAGCCAGACTTCGTCGAATACATCTACTTTAACCAAGTATAAAGGTTAGACGTAGCCAGACTTCGTCGATCGCTATAACGGTATAGATGACTCGTCTATAGAATTTTGTCTACGAACAAAATCTATTAACCTTCATACTATTCCTACGAGCCATTGAGAAGTTGAGAAAACACAAGTTCGAACAAAGGTCGACCATATTAGGACGACCCGCGTGCAGGTCGTCACTAACGACGACCGGTCATACTTGTCCTCAAACTTGCTCGTCCAATAGGTTATCACATGCTATCTATGTTAACAAAGATTAACAAACAGTAAAACAAAGGCATTAAATAACTTAAACATAAAACAAACATTGTACGACCCTCTAAACAACGAGGAAACAGTCAAGCTACATTACGAAAATTAAAAATTGTTTTGAGACAATGTTTGGAACCACCACGGATAAAATGAAGCATTGTTTAAAAACATTACAAAATATCTCAAGAAAAAATCAATCACTGGGGATGCGCACCGCCGGCGTTTGATGAAGCCGCATCGTGATCCGGGCCGTCTTCAATGAAATACTTATAATATGCGTCAAAGTTGCCCGGACGACAGGAGGAATAGGCCACTCGTCTCTTCCGGCTTTGGCGTCGTCCTCCCTTATGATGAGAAAATCATTAGCGTATAGAGAACAAGGGGATGGACGGGCGCGCTTCATCGTCGCGAGCCTCTTCGGTGCAGAGGTCGGCTAACTTCCGGACGGAGAGAAGATCTTTTATTGCAGGTCCGTAAGAAGCCGCCTAGCCATATGTTTAGCCCGTCTTTGAAGAACCCACTGGCATGAGTAGTGACCATTCAAGGCACTCGAGCTTTTCTTGAAGTCGTCGGCAATGGGCGTCACGCCCGGCACAGGCCAACTCAAAGATCGCGGTTTGCCTTCATCGTTTCAATGTGGGCCGTCGCCTTCGGGCCGGTTTTGCCACAGACGCGAAGACCATCGGATAGCACCTTAGAGTCGGCCTCGCCTTTGGTCTTCCCTTCCTTCAAGGCATCCATCTCCTTGAGAAGGTTATCTTTTTCATTGACCAAAAGCTCAGCGGGCAAGAGTGAGCTCCCAACATTGGTCTCTCGCCTCCTTCGGTTTTGCTCGGCCGTCCCCTTATCGCCGACGCCTTCATTAGCTGCTCTTCGTTGCCTCGAAGCTCGGCGGCCCAGGCACTCTCTATAACCCGCCGTCATGGCGTCCATCATCGACGATAGCCGCAACGGTTAAAGTATTAGCACAAGTATAAAGAGACGGAGAAAAATTTCATCTTTAATGCGAAGTACCTCGCTTTGGGATTAGCCCAAGACGGGCATGAAAGGTTTCCTGTGGGGTAAGGTTGGCATCCTTCATCCTACTTGGCCGCCTCAACATCCCGTCCACGCTTGGCTGTAGCTCGCCCTCAAAGAAGAGCCGCACCGCCGTTCCTCTCGCAAGTATGGGATCCCGGTTATATGAGAGGCCTTGGCAATGGAGGCCGCCATCTCTTCGCCTTGACCTTGGACAGGACCACCGTCGGCAGTTTGGGAGCATCGGCCCTTGGAGTAGATGGGTCCGACGCGCCGGGAGGATCGACGAAATGACTTTTTCTTTTCTTGGAGGCACGAGCGTCGGACTCGCGGAGCTCGGGGTTTGAATCGTTGTTTCCACTTCAATACGCTCGGCCTCATCGGCGACGGCCATCTCGAGCCCCAACAGTCTCCGCACCGGGAGGGTCAATCTCCATGCCAATTGCCCTCTCGGGTGCATCAACAACGCCCGACGGCCTCCGGTGTTCAATCCTTCAACGCCGGGCTCCCTTTCAATCATGGGGATAGCACCGTAAGGGTCATTGGGAAGTTGCTCATTCCTCGTCGTCTGCTTCTCTTGACGATCGAGAATGGCACGTGTGGCGGCCCTCTCCTTCTTCTTGGTCCCCCTGGCCACTAGCTCGATGGCTCCGTCCATGATCTTTGCTTCGATTCTATCTACGTCCTCGGGTAAGTACGCAAAACAACCAAGGAAAAAGAGATTAGTCTTCACTAACGACGAGACGAGCAAAGAGCAAAATTAAAAAGATAGCAGGAGCCCAACCCCATTCATCTCAAGATTTTCACGGCCTCTCCTCAATACGACCGGTTCGTGCCGTCGCACAATTCAAACAATTATCTTTAAAAACAAACTCTTGGTGGGACGACCCGGTCGGGATAGCGGGCATCCAAATCAATCTGCACTAAAGGATCAGGCCCAATAGACGGCCTGGACATCATACCAGCTCGGATATATCTCCATTGAGAGGCTTCAATGTCTTTGTATGAGACCCATCCAAGGTCTAACAAGTTGTCAATCTTTCCCTTCAGCTCGTCGGCCCACGGAGCTTGGAAGATATGCCTATCACTGACTGGGTGGTTGCCCTCTGGGAATGGAAACTGCCACCCTACTCGGCTCTCCACCAATATCAAATGGTTCTCCCATCCATACACCTTACTCGGAATGTCCAGGAAGAAATTCCGTGCGTTCCTGACCGAGGACACACTAACCGTCGTCTTCCCTTTGGCGGTATTCCGGACCGTCCTATAGTATCGACGGAACACTTTGTTGCACGGCTCGTAGCCAAGAAATCTGCAGACGATGGCAAACCCGGATAAAATTTCGACGGTGTTGGCACTGACTTCCATGGGCACACAAGCGGAGGCCTCCAGGAATTCGTTGATGAAAGGGTCTAGAGGCAGTCTTAGGCCGAGCTCAAACTGTTTGTAAAAGAAGCCGACCTTCTCCTTACTGGTCACTATGGAGTGGCGACGGGGTTCATACTCTGTCAAGCTGAGATGTTCCAACTTGTAGGTCGAAGCCTGAACCCTAAATGAGCCTCGTAGGGCGTCGATCATTTGCTTTCCGACGTCTGTTTTCGAGCTCAATTTTGGGCACGGCCCATCTTCCCTTGCTCCGCCTCCAAACTCACCGTCGTCGGATCCAACTTGTACAAATGTGTGGTAAGTCTTGACCGTCTGTTCACCCCTAGCACTTGTGCTCGCCTGGGCTTCGGGGCCTACTGTTCAGACGCCCGTCGTGATCCATCTCTACAAAACAAGGGGTAAAGTGGGGAATCGGGCCCTAACATTCGTAGGCTAATTCCACCTACCTAGCGACGACCTAGATTCCCTACAACCAAGGCCCTAATTGAATCACGACGGGACAAGGAATAGTGGTTTCGATGTGGGTGGGCAAGTCGTTCATTGACACGAAAGGAGTTACCATCGGGTCACCGTCCTCAAAATCCCTAGGATTTCTCCCTCCGGGAACCCCAAGGGCTCATCCTCAAAGTTAAACTTCCCCGTGATCAAGAACACTCGTACAAGGGAATTTCCCTCCAAATCCCCTTAGCACACTTATAAACCCTTTGATTCAACCCAAAACCAAATTTGACACCTCTCTCGAAACTGATGGTCCTTGGTCCCATTTGATTAACCTCTACAAACCCAATGAAAAAAACCCAGAAAATGAAGAACAGATGAAGAAATTACTCGTTTCGGGCTTGAGGATGGTTTTTCCGATGAGTTCGCCGGTGGAAGGTCGAAGAAACTCCTAATCCAAGCCGCCGGATTATTTAACGGTGGTGAAGCCGTGACACTGCAATATCGCCGGAAAATGTGCACACGGTGGTCGGAAATCGCCTCTCTTGTGTTGCTCTCACTGATCAAAGTCTGGAAAGTTTGAAATGAGGGAAAAAGAAGGTTTTTATATTGGGGGAATATGAACGGTTCATTCCTGGGGAAACCAAACGGCGCAATGAGTAGGGGCATTAAATACCCTCTGCAACTTCCGAGGCACTTGTCCCATCAGAGGACACGTGGCAACCGAAGAAGGGATCTCAGCCGCCCACGTCACCCATGCTGACGTCACCACAATTCAAAATTCAAATTGACGGTCGTACGGGTTGCTCTGGAGGGAAAATAACAACTCCCGGCTCGTCGAGACGACCATGAGTTGGGGGCCACTGAACGGAATAATCTGTGACGGGCCGAGCCCAACGCTTACTACGAGCCCCGGCCCAATAGGCCCACCAAGAGACCAACTACAAAGCATCAGATCAAGGCCTTGGGCCATGGCCCGTCTAATACCAGTTGGCCGTCGTCGCCACTGAGCGACCAAGCCATCCAAACGACGAGCCATCAGATCGTTAATGGAGAGGCGAACTCCCAGCCCGTCGTCACACCAATTGGTGACCGTCCTTCAACTGGACGAATCTTCCTTCGACCCCAACTGGCACTCATCCAAGAAGAGTAAGCGTCGTCATTGAACGGCTCGTCGTCGTTGAACGACTCGCCGTCATTGAACGGCCAACTCTCTCACTCGGCGAATCATAACTCAAGGAGACGACCCAACTGGGCGTATAGTTCCAGGTCGTCTCCTCTATTAAGCTTCCTCGACAAGCTTAGTTAATTAGCTAATTTGGGATAATGACGCACTGCGGTAAAGGCCTCGTTATATGTGCAATCATGCATTCAGTAATAACTACAAAAGGTACAGAGGTTGACTTTCCCTTATAAGGCAAACTACTTATCAGATGTCAGGTGTTGCAGTGTCCTTACATAGACGGACCAATGCCGGCGTGACACGTGTCCACCTAGGAGATGGAGCTGATCCTACGGCTGGTATCAATCCAATCCAACGGTTCTGGTAAAAACCCTAATACCACCTTTCCTACTATAAATAAGAGAGTAATAACGTGGAACAAGGTAATGCTTTTCTGCATATTTCCATACTCACGCACTCTGCAATACTTTACAGCATATTTCCAGACCATAATCTTACTCTCACGCCGGGAGGAAGCTCTTGAGGAAGACCCCGGCGCAGTTTCACCTTTCATTTCTTGTGCTGTGCAGATCCAGAGCTAGCTCAATCATTTGCTGGACACAAGAACTGAGCTTGGCACGCTTTCCTGCGCGATCACTTTATAATCTATAATGGTTGATAACGAGAGTGACTTATAATCTTTATATATTATAGCAAGGTTTGTTAATTTTTGATTTGGGATAATATCTCTAATACGTCCCTCACGTGTAGCGTACTTGGCCAAATCTTATAACATGTGGTTATTAATCGGGTGACGCAAAATAACATCATGAACCATTAAACTTGCACGTGTAATGGACCAGACTCTAATACCATCTTATTATTAAGGTTCAACCTTGTACTTTAATAAGATTAGTACCTTTTGGCAGCGGTCAAATTGGCATTGTACTAAAAAGTACAAATAGAGTTAAAAATTGCCTTAATTTAATGTAGGGGTGTGCAACAAAATCGAAAAATCAAAAAAATCGGATCGAAGTCGAGAAAATCGGACCGAAAAAATCAAAATCGACAAAATCGAAATGTTAATGGTTTTAACCATTTAAAAATCGAAACTTTCGGTTTCGGTTTTGGTTTCAAATGAAAAATCGAGCCGATAAAACCGAACCAAACCGATATTATTAAAACGACGTGTCATTTTAATATATATATAACTTTCATCTTCTCATCTTGCTTTGGAGTTAAAATTATGCTTACGGTAGTTTAACTGTTATTTGTAGCGGCAGGTGGAATACTTAAATTTGTCATGAAAATCTTAAGTACTTTAGTATTGCATCTTCTCATCTTGCTTTGTTAATAAGGGATTAATAAATTTCATCTTGCTTAATGTATCTATCATAATCCAACCATCAATATATGCATGTTCTTCTCGTCTTGTTGAAATCGAACGACACCGAACCAAATCGACACCAAACCGAAATCGAATAAAACCGAAGCTTAATGATTTTAAAATACAAAAATCGATATCTTTCGGTTCGATTTTAGCCTAAAATCGAACCAAACCGAACCGAGCACACCCCTACCTTAATGAAATGAAGATACTTAGTATTCTTTCTTGTAATTTAGATTACTATTCTAAACACCGTCTCTACATATTTTAACAAAAATATATATTTTATTTTAACAAATTAATTAATAAATTAACTTGAAAGATAAATAATTTTACAAAAAAAAAAATGCTATTACCGGAAAGAGTAATACTTCCTCATCCCATTTACATTGATCACATTGGTAAACACAACTGATATTTGATAAAATATTTATGTTAATTTAGTAATTTATATAAAAATTTAAAGTTATTAATAAAATATTTGATGATTTATCAATAATAATGTTTAAAGTTTTATTAGAATAATTATATTAAAAATAATATTTAGTTAAAATTCACTTGTATTAATTAATGGAGCTAATATAAATAGAACGGGAGGACATATGAAGTACTACTACCCCCATCCCGAAATAATCTTACTAATTTTTAGTTATTGATATAAATATATTTTGATCAATAAATTTAGATTAATTTTGTTATTTTAATTATTTTTTTTTTAAAAAATATTGATACATCAATATATTATACTCTCTCCGTCCCACGTTAGTTGAGACTAACTTTTTGGGCACACCAATTAAGGAAAAGTAAGTGAGAGAAAAAGTGAAAGAAAATGTTGTGAGTATGAAGAATTAAATAGGAGAGAGAATGAGTGGGAGGAATAGTTAGGAGAGAGAATGTTGTGAGTGTAAAAGCGAAATAGGAGAGAGAATGAGTGGGGTAAATAGTGAAGATTCCTTTGCCATTTTGGGCAGTCTCAACTAACGTGGGACGGCCCAAAAGGAAAAGAAGTCTCAACTAACGTGGGACGGAGGGAGTAGATATTATTAATAACATTTTTTAGATAATTATTATAATGATTAAATCAAGCTTGTTTGACAATTATCACAGATTTATTAAATAGAGGAACATAGACCATTATATAGATTTGAGAAGTTGCCCTTTTTATCATCAATTGATTTTTAAGATTGAAATTTTCAATACAAGTCTTATACTCCCTCCGTCCCGCTAATATTAGCACACTTTCTTTTTTGGGCGTCCCGCTAATATCCGCACACTCCCAAAAAGGAAACTTTATATTAATAAAATATTCACCCAACCCCACTCATTCTCTCTCCTGCATTATTTTAATACTCACAACACCATTATAATTTATTACACCCTCCACTCATTCTCTCTCCACTCATTCTTTTACACTCACAACATTTTATTAAAATATCATATTCCTTAATTCCCGCGCAAACAGTGTTTGTGCTAATACTAATGGGACGGAGGGAGTATATATTTAATATTTCCTCCGTTCCATTGATAGTTTTTGATGTAAACGCAGCGGAATAGTAACGATAATTAGCCTAAACTAATTAACCTGCAAGGATTAAGAAATCCCAATATAACAATTCAATGAATTCTACGAAGAAAACAAAGAACCTTTGATGAACTTGCAATTGCAATTCAAGAGAAAAATAATAATAATCAACGTGTCTAAAACTAAAACTAGGGAGGAGTATTTATAGATCATACTCTCCTAAATCCTTAAGGAAACATAAAAGAAAATATAGAAAATCCTAAAAGAAAATACTCTCCTAAATCCTTAAGGAAACATAAAAGAAAATATAGAAAATTCTAAAAGAAAAAGGAAAACAAAATACAAACGGAAACAAGGAACTTAAAAACTGCTCTGAGTTTTGACTACTTGATGCGCACGCCCGGACTCCACACGCCCGCCCGGAGCTCCGAAACCTTGGCCGCACTTGGCTCCATGTGAGGCGCCCGCCGACCTTGATGAGGCGCCCGCCCCGACGGCGTAAACTCCGCCTTCGTTGAAACCGTTTGAGGCGCTCGCCTCGGAAATCCGTCAAGCGGCCGCACGAGACTTGCACTCCTCCCGCATCATCTTGCTCTCCCAATGCGGCCAAAAATCCTTAACTTGTTCAAGAACCCCAACACATAGGACATCATGCACCCCGCTTTAAATGGATTCGTCCCCGAATCCACATCAACATACAGAGGCTCATCGGGGTGAAACTCAACCAAGTCCGAAACATTAAACGTGGGCGATATATTCCACCCGCCCGGCAAGTCCACAACATAAGCATTATCGTTAATCCTCCTCAATATCTTACACGGACCAATCCTTTTGGGATGAAGCTTATGATACGTACCACTGTGGAGGAACACGCTCCTTGCGCAAATGCACCATCACCAAGTCACCAACATCAAATACTTTCACACGACGCCTCTTATCCGCACGTGCTTTGTAACAAGCATTTGAAGCCTCGATATTTTGCTTTACCTCCTTCTGAACCTCCTCAACCAATTCCGCCAAATGCTCAGCCGCGATGCTATAACCCGGAATCTTCGGTAAAGGAACTAGATCAAGTGTATGTGTAGGAGGTCTTTGATACACAACCTCAAACGGAGTCTTCTTAGTAGTGCGGTTAGTCATGTTATTGAAAGCAAACTCCGCCGTGGATAAAGCAATGTCCCACTTCTTTGGAAACTTACCGCATAAACATCGAATCATAGAACCCAACGTCCTATTAACCACCTCCGTTTGACCATCCGTCTGCGGATGAAAAGAACTACTAAAATTCAGCCCAGTCTCAAAAATATACCATAACGTACGCCAAAAGTGACTGAGGAACTTAGTATCACGATCCGAAGTAATGGTCTTTGGAACCCCATGAAGACGAACCACTTCTTTGAAGAAAAGACTTGCAATATGAGAAGCATCATAAGTCTTTCGACACGGAATGAAGTGTGCCATCTTGGAAAAACGATCCACCACCACAAAAACCGAATCATTGGACCTTTGCGTCCTAGGCAACCCAAGAACAAAATCCATAGAAACATCCACCCAAGGGCCCTCCGGAATAGGCAATGGAGTATATAAACCCGTGTTCTGCGAAGTACCTTTGTTGATTTGACATACCATGCACTTCTGAACATAGTTATGAGTATCCTTCCGGAGCCGAGGCCAATAATATTTCTTCGCCACTAACTCCACCGTCTTGTCTTGACCATAATGTCCCGCTTTATGTATTTCCGCAATAAGACTCTCACGAACCGAGCCACGAGGAATGCACAACTTGTCTTTGTAGAATAAGAATCCCTCCCCGCAACAAAAACAAACCAACTGGATCTCCATCCCTACACCTAGCCCAATCTTCAGCAAAATCAACATCATGCTCATACAAGGCTTTCAAACAATCGAACCCCACCACAACATTTTGCATGGTTACCAAGAAAGTAGCTCTACGACTCAACGCATCCGCCACCTTATTATTTTGTCCACTTTTGTGTTTGATCACAAAAGTAAACCGCCGCAAATAAGCCACCCAACGAGCATGCATCCTATTAAGGGGCTTCTAACCATTCATATACTTCAAGGCCTCATGATCCGTGTGAAGAATGAACTCCCGATGTAATAAGTATCGCTCCCAATGCTTAATAAGCTTCGAACAACCGCATAGAACTCAAGCTCGTACGTTGTCCACCTCCGTTTTGCCTCCTCCAATTTCGACTCATAAAGCCACCCTGGCCGCTTCCCTTGCAACAAAACAGCTCCAATTCCAACCACACTAGCATCCGTCTCCCAAATTTCAAAAGGTTTGGAAAAGTCGGGTAATACAAGTAAAGGAGCATTAGTCAATTTCTCCTTGATTAAAGCAAAACTAGCCGTTGCATCCTCTCCCCAATCAAACTTGCCCTTCTTCATACATTCGGTTATGGGGGCCATAATAGTGCTAAAATTTTTAATAAAACGACGATAGAAAGTAGCAAGACCATGAAAGCTTCGTACCTCACTAACCGTCGTAGGCAATGGCCAATCACGAATAGCACGCACCTTGTCCTCGTCCACTTGAATGCCCTCCGATGAAACCACATAACCCAAGAATAGTAGTTTGTCAAGCATAAAACTACATTTCTTGAGGTTAATGAACAACTCATTATCCTTTAACGCCCGCAACACATCCTTCCGCACATGTTCTAGATGCTCGTCCTCCGTCTTACTATAGATCAAGATGTCATCAAAGTATACTACAAGAAATTTACCATGAAAAGGTTTCAACACTGATACATCAATCTCATAAATGTGCTCTGAGCATTAGACAACCCGAAGGGCATCACCAACCACTCATATAATCCTCCTTCGTCTTGAAAGTCAGTCTTCCATTCATCGCAGGACGAACACGTACTTGATGATATCCGCTTTTCAAATCAATTTTGGAGAATATCTTGGAACCGCGAAGCATGTCCAACATATCATCCAAACGAGGAATTGGGAACCTATATTTAACCGTGATTTTGTTGATGGCCCTACTATCCACGCACATACGCCACGTACCATCTTTCTTGGGGACAAGTAATGCTGGAACCGCGCAAGGAGGCTCATGCTCTCCCGCACATATCCCTTCTTCAACAAGTCTTCCACTTGCTCCCTCAAGATCTCATGCTCCGCCGGGCTCATTCTATAATGAGCAAGGTTAGGCAAAGCACGCACTGGAACCAAATCAATGTGATGTCAATATCCCTCAAGGGAGGTAATCCCGAGGCAAATCTTCGGGCATAATGTCACGGAACTCATCTAGTAACGATTGTAAGGAATTGGGCACCGACTAACCTTCCCCCAATGCCTTTACTCACTACCGCAAGTACATAAGGAGCATCCAAAAGATCCCCGGTAAACTCATTAGCAAGACATAACGAAACTAAAGATTTTGCCTTCCCATTACCACTAGGTACAACTTCCTTCAAAGCATCCAAGTGAAAGATCTTTCCATCCTTTTTAAATCGAATGGCATTTTTCTTTCCATCATAAACAACACCAAGGTCAAATTGCCAAGGTCTACCTAACAACACATGGCAAGCCGTCATCTCAACAACATCACATAAAACCTCATCCTTATAACCACCAATGGAAAAAGGGATAGAGCACTTGTTCATGTACCTTGATATTGCCGATATTACTAATCCACCCCACGGAATACGGAGTAGGATGTTTCTTCACCTCAAGCTTCACTTATCAACCAAATCACGTGACACCAAATTTTCGCCGCTACCACTATCAACAATAAAAATAGACGAAAAGTTATGTACCTTCCTTTCGTGCGAAAGATATTGTGTCGTTGTGGATCCTCATCAACCGTCGGGGTAGTCAACATAAGCTTACGCACTACCAAAGATTCATGATCCCCATTATCCTCCTCCTCGTCACCATTAGGATCTACGTAAATCACCTCACAACCCTCCTCATCGTCCTCGGTAAAATAGCCATCACGTTCTACCACATTAACCCTTCTCCCATTGGGGCACTTACTTGAGATGTGTCCGGTTGACCACAACTATAACACTTATCCCCGTAGTTGCGAACATAAGGGTTCGAATTAGGCCGCCCGTTGTGGGTGTTGGTGTTACGAGGTGGGTTTGATCTAGTAGCCACGGTTGCTTTACCACTGTCCTTCTTGGTACCTCCTCTGCGACTCCGGGTTTTCTCACCATTGTCTTCCAAAGCAGCACCGAAGACGGAACTTTGTTATTTGAAGAGGACGCATCACCGAACTTCTTGTAAGTCGTAGGAGCCCGATATGACGAAGCCAATTGACTCTCGACCTTTCTAGCCCTTGTAACCACATCATTAACAAAGAAAAGAGGAAAATAATTCAACTTGATTACGAATGTTAGCCCGAAGGCCATTGGGTAAAACGCGAAACCCGTTGAAGCTCCGTCTCGTACACATCAACCCTTGCCGTCAATGTATTAAAGTCATACAAATAATCATCCACCGACCTAGCACCTCGTTTGCAACCCATGAATTTTGCGTACATACTCGCTCATAATCATCCTAAGAAGTTAGCGACTACGCAATTCCCTCTTCATATCACGCCATTCAACAATAGGGGTTGTTGATTGCGCACCCTTTGTCTCACCAATTGATCCCACCAAGCATTAGCACCACTACGCAATTTGTAAGCGACATAGGGTACTTTCCTGTCATCTTCAATTTGCATCAACGCAAAGAATTTTTCGACCTCAGAAAGCCAATCCAAAAATTCTTCCATCTTCAACTCACCCGTAAAGAACGGAATATCCGCCTAATTTTGGGTCGTTGTGCCACCGGAGGAGCTCCCATGTCCCCTTGACCACGAAAAGCCCGATATATCCCATTAATCGGATCAACGTGATGGAGGTTTTCCTCACGAGGACCATCTCGATTATCGGGGTTGACACCATCTCCACCTACACGCAACCCGACCAAAGCTGCCATGAGTTCCGTATGCCGTCGATCTTGGGCCGCTCGCGCTCTCTAGCCTTCGATCCAGACGGTCCATACGTTCCCTAGTGCTTGATCCCGACGCTCCATACGCTCCAAGATTGCGGTAATAATGGTTTGGTTGTCTCTGTTGTCTCCACGGAATTGGCCATCGTCCAAGGATCTCGCCTTTTCGATACCAACCGATGTAAACGCAATGAATAGTAACGATAATTAGCCTAAACTAATTAACCTGCAAGGATTAAGAAATCCCAATATAACAATTCAATGAATTCTACGAAGAAAACAAAGAACCTTTGATGAACTTGCAATTGCAATTCAAGAGAAAAATAATAATAATCAACGTGTCTAAAACTAAAACTAGGGAGGAGTATTTATAGATCATACTCTCCTAAATCCTTAAGGAAACATAAAAGAAAATATAGAAAATCCTAAAAGAAAATACTCTCCTAAATCCTTAAGGAAACATAAAAGAAAATATAGAAAATTCTAAAAGAAAAAGGAAAACAAAATACAAACGGAAACAAGGAACTTAAAAACTGCTCTGAGTTTTGAATACTTGATGCGCACGCCTGGACTCCCTCATGCGCCCGCCTGGAGCTCCGAAACCTTGGCTGCACTTGGCTCCATGTGAGGCGCCCGCTTCGACCTTGATGAGGCGCCCGCCCCGACGGCAGAAACTCCGCCTTCGTTGAAACCGTTTGAGGCGCTCGCCTGGAAACTGCTGAAGCGGCCGCCTGAGACTTGCACTCCTCCTGCATCATCTTGCTCTCCCAATGCTGGCCAAAAATCCTTAACTTGTTCAGCAACCCCAACACATAGGACATCAGTTTTACTTTTTATCAAAACGGGTGTTTCGTTAAAAATTTTATCTTTTCTAAAATGGCAAAGAATCTTTACTATTCCACCCACTCATTCTCTCTCCTATTTCACTTTTATACTCACAACACTTTTCAAATTTACTATTCCCTCCATTCATTCTCTCTCCTATTTTACTTTTACACTCACAATACTTTCTCCACTTACCTTTTTTTTAATTTGCGTACCATACTCAAAATGGTGAACGGGACGGAGGGAGTAGTTTGTTACTAACTCTCAGTTCAATTTATATACTCATACTTGAGTCTCTCTACTACTTTTGCCCAATTTAATTAGTTGTATTTGTATTATTCTCTCCACTCATTCTCTCTCCTATTTTATTTTTACACTCACACAACACTTTTTTTACTTAATTTTTTTCTTGATTTACGTGTCATGCTTAAAATGATAAACCAATCAACGGGATGGTGGGAGTAGTTTGTCACTAACTCTCAGTTCAATTTATACTCATACTTGAGTCTCTCTGCTACTTTTACCCAATTTAATTAGTTGTACTTGTACACTGACCATGGGCCGACACTAGTTGTGAAAATCAATGTCAAAGTCAAAAAAAGGGTGTAGAAATTTAAAATGAAACTGGCCGATGGTTCTAGACTTCTAGCGACGCCGATAACTTCCAAAACGGAATTCAGTAGATTTCTCCTGAATATAAATTTTCGTTTGTTTTACTTAAGCCAAAAATTTATAAAAAATGCATTTTTTGTTAACTTAACAAAAAACGTGTTTTAAATAACGGGGGCCGTAATCCCTCTCCTCTCACAAAATCTCACCCACAACACATACAGACTCCTCTCACCCTTTCTCTCTCTATCCGTAATCCCTCCCTCTCTCTCTCTATACGTAAACTTAGATTCCATTGCCGCCGGCTCCCTTCATCCCTCAACCTAACTTCTTCCACCGGCGACAACACCAAACCTAAGCTCCCTAACCTAGCTCTCCTTCTCCAACCAATCAACCACCTTCACCAAATCCCTCACCGGCTCTCTTCCATTAAATCAACCGGAACAACACCTTCCTCACTAATCTAATTTCATTCAATCGCTCCTTCACCGGAGCAATTGCCCACCACCGCGCCTCAACAACATCAACCGACGGCAACCTAATCCCTCTCAACTACATACAAAGAAGAAGGCAATTCAAATTTTCTTGAACAGAGAGGATTGATAAATTGGAATTTTGAGGATTGTTTGATTTTGAATGCCCGCTTTAATTGATTTTGAATGCCGATCCCATGTTTTTCGAGTGCCAGTACATGTTAATTTGAGTACCAATTTAAGAATTTGATGCATTGGTGGACTGGGTAATTAGATGCCAGTGTATGTGTTTTGGAGTGCCAGTCTATGTATTTTGAAATGCCAGTTAGTGTATAATAGAGTGCCAGTAAGTGTGTAACTGAGTGTCAATGTATTTTTTGAATGCCAGTTCTTGTAATTTTGAATGCCAGTCCATGTTTTTTTGAATGCCAGTTAATGTTTTTGAATATCAAAGCAAAATAATTATCGTGTTTTTGAGTGCCGCATATGCATTTTGAGTGCCGGTAAATGTGTTTTCAAATGCCACCATGTATTTTTGAATGCCGTTGCTTGTATTTTTGAGAGCCAAGAAAATATTAGTGTAACAAAGTGCCAGTGTTAGTGTAACAGAGTGCCAGTGTGAAGAGTGTCAGTTCATGTATTTAAAAGTGCCCGTGTAAAAAGTGCCAGTTTCATGTTTATAAAATGCCAGTATGAAATCACTGGTCATTTGTAATATTAAGACTGTCATTTATCATGGTTGCCAGTAATTACAAAAATGCCACCGTTTATTTTGAACATGGTTGCCAGTAATTACAAAATTGCCACCGTTTATTTTGAACAGTGCTTTGGAAAACACGTTTTTCCTTATCTTAAGAAAAAACTAGTTTTTTTATAAGACCAACTCTTTACTTAAAATAAAAAAAAAATAAAAAAAGGGCAAATTTAGGTGCATCAAGCTCTCCCCGTTAAGCGGAGGTTGAGAAAGGAAACTATTTGTTAGAGTCTTCCTTCCCCTGACACTTGTCAAGAGACTGTTCGCCAAGGTTCGAACCCATGATCTTATGGTCACCAAAAGAGCAACTTAACCGTTGCGTCAAGACTCGCCCTCTTTTACTTAAAATAACCTTCGAAAAATAATTTTTTTGTAAAATATTTTTCGTAAAATGAAAATATTTTTCGAAAAATGATATAATATGTTTTCGGATATTTTGTAAAGAAAATGTTTTCTCGAAAAATATTTTCATGTATTTAACTAACATTTTTCGAAAAATATTTTAATTAGAAAAAATTTGTAAGTCATTTTACTTATAAAAGTGGAAAAAACATTTTTTCAAAAAATATTTTCCCTCAAACAAACAAAACCTAAAATTAGTAAATTATCCTTGGCTTCTTCCTTTTCTTTATTTTCTTTATTTATTTTTTAAATTTTTTTATAACTATGCATCGGCTTATAGGCTCTTATAGTCCTAAGGTCCATAAACTCACCCCCAAGATGCATAAATAAGAAAATTCGAATTTAATCTCAGTAATCAATTTGGTGATTGAATTCAAATAAAATGTTTAGCAAAAATAACATCACTTGTCACCAAGTTGCTTTTCCAACCGATCAAACACAAAAACTCTTTTATCATCCATTATCTTCTTACCGTTAGAACTACCCGCAGTCTATTCTTCCTTATTCTTTCTTTCCCTTCTTCAAATACATTACTCAAAAATGGCCGGTTTAAGAGGGAAATCATAAAATATACTCCCTCCGTTCCGTTTGAAAGTTTGAAAGGACAAAGTATGTGACTTGCACGAAAATTAAAAAAAGTGATATAGAAAAGAGAAAAAATGTATAGTGAAATAAATGTTGTGAGTGAAAGGTGATGTAGGAAAGAAAAAGTGAAGATAAGGAATAGTTAGTAAATACTCCCTCTGTCCCATAAAACATTACCCCTTTTACTATTTTGGGCGTCCCACTTTAAAGTCCCACTTTCCTAAAAAGGAAAAAAAAATTACTATTCTCTCCACTCATTCTCTCTCTTCCCACTCACAACACTTTTCAAATTTACTATTCTCTCCACTCATTCTCTCTCCTCCCACTCACAACACATACTTTAATAACATTATTTCTTATTTTCCGTTCTCAATAGTAAAGGGGTAAAGTTCTCCGGGACGGAGGGAGTATTTATTATGAGAATATGACAAGTGGGTCCCACAAATAAAAAGTAATAAAAAACTTTTCATTTTTGGGTTGTGCTCTTTTAAATGGGACGCTCAAAAAGAAAATTTGTGCCATTTCGAATGAGACGGAGGGAGTATAAAAAAAGGATTAAAATGGAAAGTTAAAACTTTATTTTTTTCTAAGTGAATTCATTTTCAATTGTTAGAAGTTGATAAGTACTCTTTTTAAAATGAATGTTTCCTTTTTTACCTTGTTTAAAAAATGGACTTTTAATAAATTTTGTACATATCAAAATAAAAAATTGTGTACTTCATGATTCTCGTAATGATTGCTCATTTTTAATTTGAAAGACAATCTGAAACAGTAAATTATGCAAAATAAACATTTTAAATGAAACATCTTATTAAAATAAAATAATGAACCCTTTACAAAAATGGAAATGTTTATTTCTTAGTTGTTGAGACTGACCAAGTTTTTTTTTTTTTTTTTTTTTTTTTTTTTTTTTTTTAAAGAAGGGGATCAACACATTCACCGCTCGATGCACTTCACGGGGCGCATGCCTAGGGGAGGCAATGTCATTCCCTCTAACCACTTTGGTGGGTTAGGTTCGTGGCTTCCAACCCTGGAGGTCGTGGGTTCGATTCCCCCACCGGTGGTTAGAGGGAATGACATTGCCCTCCCTAGTATAGCTAGGCGCTCGTGAAGTGCATCGCGAGCGCATTGATCCCCTTCTTTATAAAAAAAAAAAAAAAAAAAAAAAAAAAAAAAAAAAAAAGACCAAGTTTTTTACTTCTAAGATGGTGGGTGCTCTTTGCTAGTTCTGGCTATAGCAGCGAGCGATTCTCTCCAGTATTTCAGCGAAATCAAAATTAAACGTTATCTCTTTCACTACACAATATAAAATATTATAAATGAATATAAAAATACATTTTTTTTATTAAAATGTAATGTAAAAACCAAATAACGTTATATAAAAACTCCACTATATTATGTGAATATATTTTTTTTTTTACATTGTGTTGTATCCTTTTTACATCGTGTATAGCACAATACTTATATTTGTTATCCGATTTATTCATTACAGTGTTGAAATTAACTCCCGTTGTATCGGTCCGAAATCAATAGGTTCTCTATTGCATAATGAATTGATTGGCCTTTTCACATGGAAGTGAATGGTATGGCAAGAGTTAATCTTTTTTCCTTTTGACTAATTCATTAAAATAAGAGGAAAATACCTCTTTAACAACTTTTTAATGACTAATGACACTTAACCGTTAACTGCCATTTTAACATCACTTTCCTCCCACTAATTTACAATAATGCTTTTATACTATATCTGCTCCATCCAGTTTAAGTTTAAAGTTCTTATTTTTTTTTTTTAGTATATCTCAAATTAAGATTTTTAGTTGCATTATTAAATAAAATAAATAATGAGACTTGTTATTCTCACAACATAACTCTCTATCCACTTTCTCTCTCATCATAATTACAATATTTATCTTTTTTTTAATATTTATGTAAAGTCAAACTAAAAACATTAAACTGAGATTGAGATAGAGAAATTACTAGACATAATCTCTGTGTCAGCCACTAAATAATGTTTTAAGTCTTAATTATTTAATTAATGGAGTACTATCATTTGGAGCCACGAGATTTTTGTTTTCGAATTAGCTTATATTTTGCCATCTCTCGTGCAATACCCAATTCTTCTCAACCTAAATTAGACAAAATAAAATGATAAAAAATAAGAAAAAGTTCTATGATATTAGGGCTCGTCTGGTGCACAGTTTTATAAACGGAGATTTTTTAAAACGGAGATTTTTTAAAACGGAGCTTTTTTTGGACGCTATATTTTTGAGCGGCCAAAATATCCCCAACTTTTTAAAATTCAACCGTCTAAAACTCTTGACTAACACGCTTAATAAAAAAAAAAAGCTGAATTTTTTTATCTTCGTTTTAACAAAAACGCTCGACAAGACGGGCCTTAAATTATTATGAAGGTGGGGCTTGTTTGTGGGATAGAAAAAAAATACTAAGTGATCACTTAATGTTTAAAAAATACTCATGAGTATTTATTGCCGGTTCTATTATTCAAAAAAAAAAAAAATCATTTTGGTGTTGCTTAATTTCAAATGGGACGCAAAAAATGAAAGGCAAAAATCCTCTTTTCATCACTTAACTTTAGGACAATTTACAATTTTCTCATTAAACTTTTATTTTTTACAATGTTATCATTAAACTTTTCATATTTTTACAATTTTCTCATTCCGTCTATATATTAAATTTCACTAAAAAATTTACAAAAGTCAGTTAAGTGACCTAACGTGAAAAACTTTCATGAGGTAACGTGCGAGGTTAATGGTGGGTGATTGATCGCCCATAATCTAGTTAGCGTACACATCAGTAAATTAATTAAAAATTTAATCAACTTTAGTCATATTAGATCATGTGACTGACTTTTGTTATATATTTAGCAAAATTATGAATGGAGTGAGACATGAAAAGTTTAATGAGAATTTTGGAAAAAAATAGAAGTTCAATAAGAACGTTGTAAATTGGACTAAAGTTCAGTGATGAAAAAATGCGTTTTGCCAAAATGAAAATGTGTCTAATTTAAAATAAAAGGGAGAAAATACATTCTAAATCCTTTTCTTAACCTATTACTTGAGCCGTCAATTTGGGATCGTCCCGTCGGAATGTCCCGTCTCATTTATATGGAACGGAACGGGATATTATATTCTAATTCCGTATAAAAGCGGGCTTATTTAGACATCCCGTTTGAGACACGGGACAAAGCGGGATGAGACGGAAAGTTTCGCATTTTTTTAATTTTAATATTAATTTTATTTTATTTTAACCTCAAAGGTATTTTAGCACTTAATCTTTAGTTTTTTTTTTCAACTATACATTGTCTTTTACGGTGATTAGGTTGTTTTATAAAATTAAGAAATTTTGATCTTGTTGTATTGTAAAAGATTAATCTTATGTTTTCAATTTAATATTTTGACATCATCTGAGTTGGATTTTAGTATTATAATACTAGAGTCTTCTTGTCCCGTGTCCCGAGATAGATTTGGGACGGGATGAGGTATTTTAGGCCCGCGAAGAATTCGGGACGACTCGTCCCCTCCCGCATAGTTGTAGGATATCATAATTTCGTTCCGCCCCATTATCCTGAATTTTGACGGGTACAACTAATATCAAAAAGGTTGATTCCATTGTTCTCCAAATTTGAGTAAATATTGGTGTATAATTATGATTAAAAACTATAAAAAGTAATACTCCCTCCGTCCCGTTCGAAAGGGTACAAATTTCATTTTTGGGCGTCTCATTTAAAAGGGCACAACCCCAAAAAGGAAAGTTTTTATTATTTTTATACTCTTCCTACCCCACTCATTCTCTCTCCTACTTTACTTTTACACTCACAACATTCTCTCTCCTAACTATTCCTCTCACTCATTCTCTCTCCTATTTAATTTTTCATACTCACAACATTTAACCTTTTTTCTCTTTCTTACATCACTTTTCTTATTCATTTCTTAATTTACGTGCTAGGAGACAAAATTGCCCTTTCGGACGGGACGGAGGGAATATTAGTTTTTTACCAACTCACCCCACTATCACACTCTCGGCTACACACCTTATCCCACACCTACACACCTTATCCCACACCTACCCCACCCCCACACCCTACCCTATCACCACCCTAGCCTACCATCATCTTATCATTTACATTTCTCACACCACCCTACCCTATCCTACCCCACACCCACCTAACTCTCCCCTACTAATCTCCATCTCCTACCCTACCACCCTACCTTCATCACTCTACCCCATCCTATCTCTTTTAACTTATCTCAAATTGTGTTTTTATCGAAAAATATTTTCGTTAAACATATGAAAATATTTTATGAAAAATATTTTTCTTACCAAACAGTCGAAAACATGTTTATGTCATTTTTCGAACAATATTTTACAGAAAAATATTTTTCGAAAATTGTTTTACGCAAAACAAATGGAGCCTAAATATTATAACATGTGTTTATAATAAGTGTATTTATAATAAGTGTATGGTAAATTTATCACTTTCAAAATAGCAAGTAAATTTTGACTCAAAAAGCTATACTACTTCCGTTTCATTCGAAAAGACACAAATTTTTTTTTTGGGCGTCCCATTTAAAATGGCACAACCCAAAAAGAAAATTTTTTATTATTTTTATACTCTTCCTATCCCACTCATTCTCTCTTCTACTTTACTTTTACACTCACAACATTCTCTCTCCTAACTATTTCTCCCACTCATTCTCTCTCTTATTTAATTTTTCATACTCACAACATTTAACCTTTTTCTTTTTTTTACATCACTTTCTTTATTCATTTCTTAATTTTTGTGTTAGAAGGCAAAATTGTCCTTTCGAACGAGACGGGGGGAGTAATAATGTGTGACCAAACAAGCTCTAAATAAAAGGACAATAGAGATTTCCCCACCACAATATTGACAATACAAGTAATTAAGTCAATCTTGTGAGGGTCAAACTTACAGTACCTCATACTCATTGCATTCATCGGTACTATTCGTATTGTCTCAATCGACAAAAATACTCCTACTTGGGACCCCTAAAACTATTTCATTTATGTTGGATTACAATTGGCATATACGTACTCCCTCAATCAAACTAAAAATTGCACATTTTTTTATTGAATGTTTCATTACAAGCTGAACATTTTTTAAAATATAAATATTTTATTATTTTTATATTAATATAATTCACATATTATATTCATAACAATAATTCAATTATTATTTTCTAACTCATTTTTTATACTCCCTCCGTCCCACCAATTGCTTCACCATTTTTCTTGGGCACGGGAATTATGGTAATGGGAGGGAAAAAAAATGTTGTGAGTGTAATTTGAAAATAGGAGAGAGAATTAGTGGAGGGAATAATAAATTATAATGGTGTTGTGAGTATTAAAATAATGTAGGAGAGAGAATAAGTGGAGGAAATAATAATATTTTATGTCCAAAAAAAGAAAGGTGAAGCTTCTAACGGGACGCCCTTTTAGGTAATTGGTGAAGCTTTTATTGGGACGGAGGGAGTAATTAAAACACTTATTCCACTATATTTTCTCCTAATTATTATGCCAACAATAATTGAAAATGTTAGTAGTGGGACCAGAAGTAATTGCAACCAGGGGATCCACACTATGGAAATTGGTACTTTTGCTCCATACTTTCCCATCCCATTTAAAATTACAAAATTTATTATTTTTTATTACGCTGTTTAAAATACATTTTTTTTTAAAAGTTATCAATATTTTTTAAATGATAAGACCCACTTATAATACTCACAAGAATTATCCATTTACTATTTTCTAGGAGTGCAAGTGATTCGGTCAAAACCACGGTTCGGAATCGAACTAAATTAAAACACGCGATTTAGTTCGATTTTCAAGCAATAGTGATTTGGTTCGGTTCTGAAAATTGTCAAACTGTGTGGTTCGATTTAGACAGCGGTTTGTACCCCCCAAACCACGGTTCGAGACCGCGAGACCGAACCACCAAACCGAACCGATAAATCAAACCAGCAAAGCGTTCAATATTAACCGTAGATATTTATATCTTTCATCTACACCTTGCATTTAGATTTGAAAACCTCTAATTCTATTTATGGATTTTAGCCCATAACCCTTTATTCTTTTGATTAATCTTTCTGTAATAATGTTAATTCACTTTTTGGCAAATATCATTATAAGTACTCAAATGAATTGTTGTTATCATAAAAATTGAAGCACAATTTCATTTGAATTTTGAATCTCTTGTGTATGCTATGTTTGAAAAACAAACATGACAATGAATTGTGTAGTATGAAACCATGTTCTAATTAATGGTTTAAGTCGTGTTTTACTTCATGGTTTGAACCGCGGTTTGAACTGTGGTTTAAACTGCGGTTCGAACCGTAAATCAAACCGCGATTCGAACTAAAACGAACCAAATAATAGTTTGGTTCGATTCGATTTGAATTTTTTCATTGTTCAGTTCGATTTGAAATTTTTTCAAATAGATTACTATTGATTCGAATCGTAAATTGGTCTAAACCTAACCAAACAGAACCATTTACACCCCTACTATTTTCTATCTCACATCTCACTTTCTCTTTCATATCCCATTATTTACGCTCAAAGCACCTTATACTTTCTCTGTCTATTATCAAATCAGATTTATTTTCCTTTTGATTCACACAGCTCAAATCGAATTAACCAAAATAACAAAGAATCTTTAATATTCCTTCTAAGTATTCTCTCTTTTACTTTACTTTTATATTCACAACATCAATCAACTTAATTCTCTTATTTATTCTCTCTGCTACTTTAATTTTTATACTCACAACAACTCTCTCATATCTCACTTTTTCTTAATTTAATACCAATCAACGATTTCTTTCTCAAAATATCCTTTTTTTAAATATATCCCAAAATAACAATTCTTCTAAAATATTAAATAAAATGATTAATTTTTTGAAATTCGCTACACGGTGTAGCGAGTTTATAATTTTTTTTTGTTTTGATATTAAAAAAAAAAAACAAACTAAATTTGAACTCACTATTTGAAACTTTCTTATGTTGTTGTGACACACACTAACCACAACCACAATACTAATTCATTCTCCATCTCGCTTTAAATATCAAAGAGCATTTTAAAAAAGAATACTCCGTATTACTTTATTCGTCTCAAAATTAATGTTCATTTTTTTAGACGAGGACACTAACATTATAAGCATTAACACAAGAATACTACTTCGTTTAAAAAAAAAACTTTTTCCTTCGTCCCAATGAATATCTTAGAAAATAATACTAATTCATTTGTGTCAAAAATAATGTCAGCTTAATGTCATGTTTTGAGACAAATACACTAACATTACAAATATTAATTTTAGAGTCGAATTAATAAAGTAGTATTATTTTATAAAATATTCATCGGGATGAAGAAAGTAATGTTCATTTTTTGGACAAAAATGTAGTAGTATTTTTTGATTATTTATTTTGATTCGAAAGTAATATTCATTATTGAAATGAAGAATTTTTTTTTTACAGAAGTAAATTCTTATTTGGGACAGAAAAAATAATATTTCCTTTTAGTTTTTTTTATTATGACATAATTTTTACATTTTTATTTTGTAATTTAAATCGAGAGTGAGAATGAATTAGTATTGAGTTTAGTGTGTGCCACAAAATAATTAGAACTCGCGAGTTCAAATTTAGTAGTTTTTTTCTTTTTAATATCAAAAATTAAACTCGCTATATCGTGTAGCGAGTTTAAACGGACAAAATTATAAACTCGATACACCGTGTAGCGAGTTTCAAAAATGGGTCATTTTGGTCAACAGTTTGGAAGGGTTGTTATTTTGGGTTATAATTTTTTAAAAGGGAATATTTTGAGAAAAAAATCACCAATAAATTTACTATTACTCCCGCTTATTTTCTCCCCCCCCCCCCCGCAATAATATTCAAGATTTTATCATATTAAAATTTTTTATTATCGGTAAATGAGATTAAATTAACTCTATGCAACTAATAAATTAGGAACGTTTGATTTAATTTAAGAAGCACTGCACTGCGGCGCTAAATTTAAAATACGTACTAGTTGGTGATGGCCAAACGGGTCGGCCCGTTTCGACTTGATCCGTCCTGTCCCGGTTCGTACGGATCAATTCGTGGGCAGGACATGTTGAAGCTTGTGTGATAAAACGGGCCTAAACTCGGCCTGTCCCGTCCCATTTTGTCGGTCCAAGCCCGCCCGTTTGGTCCGAATCTGAAGATTTACGGGCCTAAACTGGGTTTCCTATTTTTTTTATTATTTTTTAAAAAATCAGAAAAATTATGGAAAAAATAAAAAATAATTTAGTATTTAAATAGCTATTTTTAAAAAATATAAAATCACTTAGACATAAGAAAATAAGTTGTTTTATATATAAAAAAAGATTAAAAAAACTAAACAAATGAAAGTATATAAAAAAAGAGGGGTGGACTACCCTTTATTTTTATTTTATTTTTAAAATTTTTATTGACTAGAAAATTATATTTTAGACATTTTTATTACTGATATTTTTTATAAAAATGTATATAAAAAAAGATAAAAAAAAACAAAAAACTAAACAAGTGAAATTATATAAAAGAAAAGAGGGATGAACTACCCTTTATTTATTTTTTATTTTTTTATTAATTTTTTATTGACTAGAAAATAATATTTTAGACTTTTTTATTACTGATATTTTTTTACAAAAAGGTATGTAAAAAAAGATAAAAAAAAAAAAAAACTAAACAAGTGAAAGTATATAAAAGAAAATAGGGACGGACTACCATTTATTTATCTTTATTTTTTTTATTAATTTATTATTGATTAGGAAATACTTCCCCCGTCCCAAACTAACATACCCGTTTGCTGTTTAGTGCGAAAATTAAGAAAAGTGGGTAATGGAAAAAGTGTTGTGAGTATAAAAGTAAAATAGAAGAGAGAATGAATGAAAGTAATAGTAAGTTGATTGGTGTTGTAAGTATAAAAGTAAAATATGAGAGAGAATGAGTGGAGAAAATAGTAAAGATTCTTTGTCATTTTTGGAAAGGAGTATGTTATTATGGGACGCCCTAAATGGCAAAATGAGTATGTTAGTTTTGGACGGAGGGAATAATATTTTAGAATTTTTTTATTACTGATATTTTTTACAAAAAGGTATATAAAAAAAGATTAAAAAAAAACTAAACAAATGAAAGTATATAAAAGAAAAGAGGATCGGTCGGACTATCCTTTATTTATTTTTATTTTTTATTAATTTTTTATTGACTATAAAATAATATTTTAGACTTTTTTTATTACTGATATTTTTTACAAAAAGGTATATAAAAAAGATAAAAAAAAAATTAAACAAATGAAAGTATATAAAAGAAAAGAGGGTTGGACTACCCTTTATTTATTTTTTATTATTTATTGATTAGGAATTAATTTTTATTTGTTGATAAATAGCATATATTTCTTCTTTAAAAAATAAATTAAATGAGGTAATAATGTAATGAATTTAATAATAGAAACTCTATGAATATTTATTTCATACTTTTTTGAAAGAAATTTTCATTGTCTTCAAATGATACAATTTAAAATTACATGGCCTTAAAATAAAAAAAAATTCAAATCTTCAAATGAGTCTTCAAATCTTCATATCTTTAAAGTAATTATGGTCTTAAAATTTAACAAAGTCTTGAAAATAGACGAGTCTTCAAATCTTCAGAGTCTTTAAAAAGCTTTAGGTCTTCAATATTGTTATTACTTCAAAGTCTTTGAATTTGTTGAATTCTTCTTGTTCTTCTAGTATCCTTCTCGCAAAAACTCTTCATTGAGATTGTCTTCTTCGAGGCTTTCATAATCATCATCTTCAAGATCCCAGAATGTGCCTTGTTTTCTCAAATTCGCGGCATCCCAATTCGCAAGACAAATCAATTTTTCGATAAGAGCGGGTTTGAGTTGGTTTCGCTTTGACGTCACCACTCTTCCTGCAGCACTAAAAGCAGTCTCCGATGCTACCATGAATAGTGCTTCGGGACGGACCGAGATGTGAATAGTTCTTCGGGGACGGGTCGGGATGTGAATAGTATTTCGGGATGTACCAGTGTCTGCGGATAGAGCTTCGACGTGCCTCGAGTTTGCTAGGTGTGTTCGGGCAGAGGTTCGGCGTGCGTCGGTTTTGTTGGTTGTACTCGGGGAGAGCTCCAGTGTGCCTCGGGATTGTTGGTTGTACTCGGGCAGAGGTTCGACGTGCCTCGAGTTTGTTTGTTGTACTCGGGCAGAGCTTCGGCATGCGTCGAGATTGTTGGTTGGATTCGGGCAGAGGTTCGACGTGCCTCGGGATGCCTCGGGATTGTCCGACAGAGGTTCGGCTTGCTTCGGGATGCCTCGGGAATGTTCGGCAGGGCTTCGGGATAGTTCGGGATGCCTGGATGCCTCGAGATGGACCAGAATGGCTCGGAATGGACCGGCAGGGCTTCGGGATGCCTCGGGAGCGCCACGGGGTGGCTCGGGAGCGTCTCGGGAGTGCTCGACAGGGCTTCGGAGCGCCTAAGAAGGGCTCGGAAGGCCCCGAAAGGAATCGAAAGAGACCAGGATTGCCTCTAAGGGCTGAGAGGGGCTGCCAGAAGGCAAGGGGGAGAGAGGAGATTCAAGTTTTCAAAACTTTCACCATCTAAGGGGTAATATGGGCTTTCAAGGTATTGGTGTAATTCATCTACACCACTTTGAGAATTACTACTAGATGAGGATAAAGTTTTTCCTTTTGTCTTGAAACCCCATCATTTTTTTTAACATTTTTGTTGCTCTACTCCCTTTTCTTTCGAATGTAGTGTTTGGTCCCTTTTGTTTTCTACAATAGTGGTCGAACAAACGATATAGGATTGTGTGAATTTTCCTAAGTTTGCTCTTGGACAACGTGTTTATGGCATCTGGGTTAAGGTCGGGCCTCATGTTCTCATAAAATTCATCAAACAAGCCACCTAATGAGGAGAATTTAATCCTAGGATCCATTATGGTCGCTAATTGAGAAACTACGAAAAAATGTTCATAATATTTTGTGAATTTACTTTCTATTTGCATAACGACACCTCCAAACAAGGCATGTGATCTAAATTGCCTAATAACTTCACTTAGGACATTCATTTCACGGCACAAAAGATTAGAGGTGGGATAATAACTTTCTGAAAAAAAAATCTTGGTTGCCCTCCACCAAGGTTTAAGTAATTCTAAAAGCTAGGTAGCTATTGACCAATCATACTAACTAATTTGGTAGTCCATTTGATGACTAGAAAAGTATTCCATGAGGATCACCCTATATTCGACAGCTCTCTTCAACATTTTATATGTTGAGTTCCACTTAATATCCTCAGCCACTTGAGGTTTCTTGTATTTCATGTTATAAGCAGCGCACAAATCGACATAAATTTTCAACCTTGTGCCGAAATTTTTGATAACATGGGAGGCCGTGTTGATGCTATTGGTGACAGGCTTTAGTGAGTGGATTAAGTCTTGGACACACAGATTAGCAATGTGGCATGCACACCTAACATGAAACAAAGCGCTATCTAGCGGAGGATTAATAACTTGGATCAACATTGTGGCGGTGAGGGTATTGTAAGTTGCATTATCAAAGGATATTGTTAAAATTTTGTTGGCGATAACATACTCACTTAATACATCCTTAATGTGACTTGTACATTGCAAAGCTGTGTGGGGATAGAGCATTGTTCTAAAGAAAAGCATCATCTTTTGCAACATTCACTCCTCATCAATCCAATGAGCGGTTATACAAGTAAAGGTTTCAGAACAAGAACTTAGAGTGGCCTTTCAAGCATCGGTGGTCAAGCAAACATTACCCTTGAATTTTTGGAGGTCGCTCGCTAGTTGAAGTTGACGAGTTTGGAAGGGCTTCTTTATATGCCTAGTAATAGTTGGTATGACGGGTTGAGGCCTCTAGAATAGCGAGTGAGTATATCATCATCCGAAAGTGAAAGAGGCAATCGACAACTCACTAGTAACATCGTTATCAAATCGCATCCAATTTTGGGTAAGTGACACATGGTATATTTAGTTGCGTTTGCACGGTAACATGTATCCCTTTAGCGACTTCCTTATTATATTTATCCATGTGAATCTTTATATGGGAGGTACCATGTACACGCGCCGAGTTTTTCAAATTTTGAGCACATCTCGCATTTGGCTTTCGTTTCACTGTCAATAACTACTAAATCATATAAATGGGCATACTTGAACGCTCTAGTTTGTGCATTTGCCTTACCCTTACCCCTTCCCCCACTAGGTGCACTACCCGAGGCAACATCGATAGTAGGTGTATTTGAAATTGTACGGATTTCTTGGGTGATTTGTACATCGTCATCGTCATCGTCATCCCCTCCCCACCCTCATCTATATCTTCTATGTGATGATAGATTCTAGATGTATAGTGTGTGTTGAGCTCATTCATACAATCCGGGGTCGAATCTATAGTATAGCCGCGAAATGGAGGGGTGTTGATTGGGTTCGAGGATTGATTAATTAGATCAAACATAATTTGATCATTACGGTGGAAAAGGGAATTATCTATTGAGTTGCGGTTTGGAATGGGTACATTTTGATTTTGTGGTGGTGGTGGTGGAGGGGGGGGGGAATATGCAAATATATCATTAACTAGATCTTTTATGATAACTAGCAATTAAAATTAAAAATGTAATACTTTAAAAAAATATTTTTTGAATTTTCGAAAATTTATAAGGATTAAATAATTTTGACAATAATTTACTAACAACAATAAAAGTAAACAATTGTAGTTTTTTTTTAATTTTCGGAATAAAAGTAATTTATTTTTTTTTGGAATTTTTGAAATTTATAAAGATTAAAATAAAATTAACTACTAAACACAATATTTAACTAGCGAGTAAACAATTAAATAATTAAAACAATAAAATTACCTTCAAGGCTTCAACTCTTACGATGTAATAAAAAATATTCGACTTGAAAATAATTTGATGTTTGGGTTTGAGAGAATTTTATGACGAATTGAAATTTTTTTGTGAGAAAAATGGTAAGACTTCCTCTTCTATTTATACTAATTATAAATTTTTATTGGACCAAATTTATCCCTAAATATGGCTGTTGGGAGGGTAATTATGTTTCAAAAATGAGTCGTTATGTATAAATTGGACGAAAATGCCCCTCAAACATATATATTTGAGGATATTTTAGACATTTACACAGACAGATCCGTATGAACCTCATTGATCCACGAATCAAACGAGCCACGGACCAAACGAATCTTCTGATCCGCAGGTCAAAGACCGATCCATGCGAACATCTTTGATCCAAACCCGTCTCATATACGAAGTGTGCCAACCGAATAACGTGCCATAAAGACTGAACGGACGCAGGCCAACTAGGCTGTGAGCCACTGACCGGACGGGCCGCTCACGAACCTGGGCCCCAAATGACCATCTCCATTACTAGTCCACTAATCAAAAGGAACAGGGTCCACAACGCAAATAATACCCTAATTATTTAGGGTAGGGGTGTGAATCGTGTGATATGGGGCAGGCATGAAAGCAACTTGTAAGAGGACGACCTTAATTAAACAACGAATCAAGACGCAATGAATTACCAAAATACATAAAATAAATACAGGGAGTGATAGATGTTGATCATGTTGGACATGTTAATCTTTTTTCATAAATCTTTCGTCTCGTTACAACCTGCACACTTTCCTCATTAAATGTTCCATTATTACAAATTGCACGCTTTCTAAAATGACAAAATTTTTTTACTATTTCACTCACTAATTATCTCTCCTACTTTACTTTTATACTCACAACACCAATCAAATCACTATTTCCTACCCCACTTTCTTTCTCCAATCTCACTTTTCATACTCACAACATTTTCTTCGCTAACCTTTTCCTTAATTCTCGTGTAAACAGTAAGTGTGCGAGTTTTACCGGGACGGAGAGAGTACTCCCTCCGTCCCATGTGATTACAAACCATTTTTCCGGGCACATTAATTAAGAAATATTATTAAGATAATGAAAATGTGTGGTAGGAAATGAAGAGAGAGAATGAGTGGAATTGGTTGAATAAATTGTGTGGTAGGAAATGAAGAGAGAGTATGAGTTGGTGGGGTAGGGTGAATATAAAATAATAAATTTATTTCCATTTTGAACAGTTTGTATTCACGTGAGACGGATCAAAAAGAAAATAAGTTTGTATTCACGTGGGGCGAAAGGAGTATTAGTATAAACATAAAAATATACTTCTTCTTTTCTTTTGTCCAATTACAATCTACACCATTACTATTTAAACGGAAATTAAAAAAATTATTAATAAAATAGATGTTATAAATATAAAAAGTAATGTAAAAAATTTAAACCATGTGAACCGTAAAATGCACTATCTTAATTAAATGTGATTGAAAATATTTTATATTATGTACTTTGTGCCTCCTACCTTAAAACAGTCTGCCATTTTCGTTCGTATCACCTTAAATTGGATTTATCAAAATGATAAATATTTTTTACTATTTATTTCACTCATTTTCTCTCAAACTTTACTTCTATACTTACAAAATCAATTAACTTATTTTTTTCTCACTCATTTTTTTCTTCTATTTTACTTTTAATAATTATAAATCTGTCTCATATTTTAATTTTTCTTAATCACTATGTTCAAAAAGTTGGTTCGAACTAAGGTGGGATAAAAAAATTATACTATATTTCCTCCGCCCCACTTGAAAGTTCAAAATCTCTCAAAAATTGTTCCACCTGAAAGTTTGAAATTCTAAAATGGAATTTTTGTATTAATTTTTTATTTATGTATATCACATGTTATACTCGCAACAATTATCAACCAACTATTTTATCAACGTATCGTCTCTTAAAATTTGAGATTTTACTTTAAAATCAATTAATGATAAAACTAGTTAATGATAAAAAAGTAATACAAAATCTTTATATATTAGTATATTAAAAGTTTGTCAGATACTCCCTCCGTTCCAGTCGAGTGTACACTTATTTTCCTTTTGGTCCGTCCCAGCCGAGTGTGAACTACCAAAAATGAAAAAGGTTTTAATATTTTATATTCTCCATACCCCACCCACTCATTAACTCCACTCATTCTCCACCATACAATTTATTCAACTAACCTACTATTAACTCCACTCATTCTCTCTCTTCATTTTCTACCACACATTTTCATTATCTTAATAATATTTCTTAGTTTGCATGCTGATGCAGTAGAAGAGTTGGCGTTAGAGTTCTTAGAGGCCATCGACCGTAATGGGCTAATCCTTGAGTTTCAGACGAGGCGGCCGCCTCATTCGATCCAGGCGCGCGCCTTGAGCCAGTGCTGCTGCAGAGGAGGCTTCTGGCCGATGACGCGGCGCCTCAACCTTGCGATGCGGACGCCTCATACTGCTTCATCAACGAGGGAGGTTACTGGATTCCAGGCGGACGCCTGGCTTGTGCCCAGGCGGGCGCCTCGCGGACGGGAACTTCTACGTTCATTTTTTTGTTATTTCCGTTTATTACTGGATTTCAATTTTTAAGTAGGGTTATTTTTGTCTTTGGTTATTATTTCATTCTAGTGTGTTAAAGTGGAAGGAGTATTTAAACATTTTTTAGGGTTTTGTTAAAGGGAGTTTTGCCGTTTTGAATAACAATCGTTTTCTTATTCCAATTTGTAGTCTTGATTAATTTCGACTGCGATTGAAGGATTGATTCGCGTATTGATTAATTTCTACCTGTAATCAATCATCTATCTTAGCTTCCGCTACGTCAGTTGGTATCAGAGCCTTCGGTGAGATCCTTGGAATCATGCCGCGACCAACGATAGAGGAGCGCATTGGATTGGCTGTCGATGAACGTATGGAGGGTCATTGGAGCAAGCTTAACGACCAGGATGAGCGACCGCTCAACGAACACCTTCGCGACACCCGCCGATCATGGTGATCATCACTGCATGAAGATTCTAAGGATTCTAAGAGACCGGTGACGAAGTCTATCCCGAGATTCCGCAGCCCGCCGTCGGCCATGCGCCTCCGGCGGTGGAGGACAACCGTCGACGGGAGGTGGGATGCTGGGACGGAGATCCTGCATTTTAATGGAGTGGTTACAGCGTAAGAATTCTGGATCGGCTTGCCACCGCGGAAGAAATCTTAGAGTTCAAACAGTTCCGAGGATAGGCGTGTAGCGTTGGTGGCCACGAGGTCGGCGCGGGTAGGCTACAGCGCGGCGGCAAGCAGCCTAAACTGTCACGTACTAGGCTCCTGGGAAGTCGAAAATTGCGTCGTGGGAGAAGATGAAAAAGCAGATGCGGCCGCGTTTACCTTACAATTATCAACGTATATTGTTTCAACATTGCGTAACCAAACAAGGATCGCGGTCTGGTTGATGATTATACCACCGAATTCTATCACCATCGCGAAACGAGGGCGCAGTGAGACACCCGATCGACGGTAGTACCTGGCTTTATCTAAGGTGGGTCGAGGGTTCAAATACAGGATACCTTAAACATGTTCGATATTGGGACATGGGCCGAAGCACATTAGCGAGCTCGCGGTGGAGAAACAAGCGAGGCGGTTTGCAGTGCTGTCTCCGTTCTGGCGGTGTCACTGGGTGGTACAACTACAGCCGCTCCGACTACATCTAGCTGGCAATAGCCGCTTAACCGTGGCCGAACAACAAGATCAAATGTTTTCGTTGTGGCGAGGCTTGGACATCGACAGTAGCATCGCAAACAAGCGAGCAAGAAAGCATTATTCAATGATACTGAGGAGGATCCGCGGGTCGACGACAAGGCAAGACATGAGAACCCTATGCTTGATGAAGAAGAGCAGGTCCTGACTGGTGATGTGGGTGTTTCTCTTGTTGTGCGTCGTTCTTATTTGACTCCGCGTACATCGGAGGAGAATGGGTGGCTTCGTAACAACATCTTTCAGTCCACTTGTACGATTTTGGGTAAGGTTTGTCATTTTGTCATTGATTCAGCAACATGGTAGAACATCGTTGCGGAGAGGCGGTCCGTAAACCGAACATTCCGACGTAAAAGCATCCTAAGCCATATAAGCTAGCGTGGCTGAAAAAGGGCGGCGAGGTAACAGTTTCTAAACGTGCTCGTGTTTCTTTTTCTATTGGTGCAAAATATCGTGATTTAATTGTGTGTGATGTGGTTGCTATGGATGCTTGCCATCTTTTGTTGGGTAGGCCGTGGCAGTTTGATAGACAAGTTTTTCATAATGGTCGTTCTAACACTTATAGTTTGTTGGTGGATGGGGCTAAGTATGTGTTAGCTCCTACGAAACCGGTAACCCACACAGAGACACCGGCTTCGAGTGCGTCCTTCCTATCTTTCGCACAGTTTGAGGACGAGGTGGTTTCAATTGATAGAGTGTTTGTTTTGATTGGGAAGGCGCCTCGATTCGGTTCGTATTCCTCCGGAAGTACTCCCTTTGATACAGGAATTTGCTAGTGTGTTTCCAGATGAGCTTCCTGCGGAATTACCTCCACTTCGGGATATTCAGCACCATATTGATCTAGTTCCTGGGGCTAGTCTGCTTAATCGACCTCACTATCGCATGAGTCCTAGAGAACATGAGGAGTTGCGGAGGCAGGTGGAGGAGTTGTTGGCAAAAGGACATATCCGGGAGAGTTTGAGTCCTCAGGCCGTGCATCACTGGATACCGATCACAAGCCAGTGACGGGTCTTGGCGTATGTGTGTTGACAGCAGAGCTATCAACAAAATTACAATCCGGCATGTTTCCGATCCCTCGTTTAGATGACTTGCTTTATCGATTAGCGGTGCTACGCTTTTACAAAGTTAGATTTGAAGAGTGGATACTATCGCATTCGTGTTTGGGCTGTGAGATGAATGGAAGACACCTTCAAAACTCGAGAGGGCTCAGTATGAGTGGTTGGTGATGCCATTCGGTTGTCTAATGCCCCGAGCACGTTCATGCGTGTGATGAACCGATTGCCGCGACCCTTTTATCGGGATTTTTGTGGTGGTGTATTTTGATGATATTCTTATTTACAAATGCAATGGAGGAACACTTGCAAAGCATGTGCGGAGGTATTGTCGGTGCTCCGTAAAGATAAGTTTTATGCCGCGACTAAGAAGTGTGTTTTTATGGTGCATCGAGTATTATTTTTGGGTTATGTGATTTGGCGGGGACTTGGTGGACACCGAGAAGGTAGCACGTACGCACTTGGTCTCGCCCTACTACGATTACCGAGGTACGGATTTTTCATGGTTTGGCCTCGTTCTATCGACGTTTTATCCCTCATTTCAGTAGTATCATGGCTCCTATTACTGATTGTATGAAAGGGGTTCGTTTCACTTGACCGGGCCGGCCGATACGGCATTTGAGCACATTAAGGAGCGGTTGACATCCGCCCTATTTTAGTGTTACCCGATTTTTCACGCTGCTCGAGTTACATACGGATGCTTCGAAAGTGGGTATTGGGGCTGTTTTGAGTCGAGAATGGGCGGCGGTGGCGTATTTGATGCTGAGAAACCTGTCCGGGAGCCAAGACACGGTATAAGACTTATGATGTGGAGTTTTATGTTTGTTGCTCAAGCCGCAAGCATCAAGCGACATTATCTGCTCCATCGGGAGTTTATCTTGTTCACCGACCATGATTCATTGCGCAATCTTCATGGTCAAGACAAGATTTCGGCTCGCCATGCTCGGTGGATTGCTTTTCTACAGCAATTCACTTTTGTGGTCAATCATAAGGCGGGAGTTACTAATAAGGTAGCTGATGCCTTGAGTAGGCGTCGGGGTTATTGACGACTACGCGAGTGGAGGTGCCAGTGGTTTGATTCGCTCCGTGATTTACTTGCCGCCGATCCTTATTTTTCGGTCGTGTTGGCGGATGTTCAGCCGGGCGTAAACCGCATTTCTTGATTCATGATGGGTTCTTGTTTCGAGGTAATCAGCCATGTGTTCACGATTGTAGTCTCCGCTTGATGATTATACGGGAGCTTCACGGTGAGGGACATGTTGGTCGTGATCGCATTTTGCAGCCTTGTTCAGGCCTCTTATTTCTCGGCCAAGTATGCGTAAGGAAGTCGAGTAAGTATGTGCCAGCAGTGTCGGAGTGTGCCATACATGGCAAAAGCGGGTTGCTTACTAATGCGGGTCAGTATACGCCATTACCTGTTCCGAGTCAGCCGTGGTCGGAGATTAGTATGGATTTTGTCTTGGGGTTGCCACGTACACAACGGGGGTTTGATTCCATCTTCGTGGTTGTCGACAGGTTTTCCAAGATGGTTCACTTCATTCCGTGTAAGAAGACAACTGATGCGGTTAATGTGGCTCAGTTATTTTTCAAGGAGGTCTACCGTCTGCATGGTCTACCGTCTACTATTGTGTCTGATCGTGATACCCGGTTCTTAAGTCATTTTTGGCGCAGCTTGTGGAAAATGGCTAATACTCGCCTTAATTTCGGCGGTCTTATCATCCTCAGGTGACGGGCGGGCGAGGTGGTGAACAGATCATTGGGTAATTTGCTGCGATGTTTGGTTGGGGATCATGTTAAATCGTGGGATCAGAAGTTGTGTCAAGCGGAATTTGCCCACAATCATGCCATTAATCGCAGTACCGGGTTTAGTCCGTTTCAGGTGGTTTATGTGGTGCAGCCTAAGGGCCCATTGGATCTTCTTACGTTGCCAAATGTAAAGGTACATGGTAAAGCGGTCGATCTGGTTTCTGGTTTGCAGGATGTTCATACCAAGGTTCGTGCTAATTTGGAGGCTGCGAACGCTAGGTACAAACAGGCGGCTGATCAGAAAAGGCGTCTAGTAGAGTTCCAGGTTGGTGATTTTGTGTGGGCTATTTTGACAAAAGACCGTTTTCCAGTTGGTGAGTATAACAAGCTGTCAGCTAAGAAGATTGGTCCTGTTGAGGTCGTTGCGAAGATTAATCCAAATGCATACAAGTTGAAGTTACCAAGTCATATTCGTACTTCGGATGTCTTTAACGTGAAGCATTTGGTTCCGTATGCTGGGGATTCGTCGGATGATGATGTGGTTGTTAATTCGAGGACGAATTTTTTCAGGCGTGGGGAGAATGATGCAGTAGAAGAGTTGGCGTTAGAGTTCTTAGAGGCCATCGACCGTAATGGGCGTAATCCTTGAGTTTCAGACGAGACGGCCGCCTCATTCGATCCAGGCGCGCGCCTCGAGTTGTGCTGCGGAGAGGGAGGCTTCGGCTGATGATGCGGGCGCCTCAACCTTGCGATGCGGACGCCTCATACTGCTTCATCAACGAGGGAGGTTACTGGATTCCAGGCGGACGCCTGGCTTGTGCCCAGGCGGGCGCCTCGCGGACGGGAACTTCTACGTTCATTTTTTTATTATTTCCGTTTATTACTGGATTTCAATTTTTAAGTAGGGTTATTTTTGTCTTTGGTTATTATTTCATTCTAGGGCTGTGTTAGGGTGTGGAAGGAGTATTTAAACATTTTTTAGGGTTTTGTTAAAGGGAGTTTTGCCGTTTTGAATAACAATCGTTTTCTTATTTCAATTTGTAGTCTTGATTAATTTCGACTGCGATTGAAGGATTGATTCGCGTATTGATTAATTTCTACACGTAATCAATCATCTATCTTAGCTTCCGGAAAGTCACATGCCCAAAATCTTGGTACACACTTGAATGGGACGGAGGGAGTATATAATAATATCTCTAACATAGTCCTTGTAACTTCTCTTCGCTGCAGAGATTACCAATAAAAAGGCGTACTTAACAGAAGTGATTAGTGTCTGAAAGTTTGATTAGAACATCAACCATGAAAGCTTTTTCAAAGTTATTTATTTTTGTGAAAAGGATATACTCCCTCCGTCCCATAATAACAGTTACAGTTACTGTTCTGCACGGAAATTAAGAAAAAAGAAAAAAAGTTGATGTGTTGTGAGTGTAGATAGTTGAGTAGGAGAGAGAATGAGTGGAGAGAATAGTAAATTATAATGATGTTGTGAGTATTAAAATAATGTAGGAGAGAGAATGAGTGGAGGGAATAGTAAAGATTCTTTGTCATTTTAGAAAGTGTGACTTATTAGTGGGACGCCCAAAATGGCAAAGTGTGTCACTTGTTGTGGGACGGAGGGAGTATAGAGTTTTTTACTATTGTGAAAATTCTTAACGACTCCTTAGAGCATCTCCAACCCATTACTTCAAATTTTGCTTCATTTCTTCATTTTTGCTTCAAATGTTGCTTCATTTTTTTTTTCCAACTCCAACCCATATCTTCAAATTTGACTTCAAAAAGAATATACCAAGCATCTTTTTCTTCCACATCATCATTCCACTACTCATTTAATTTCACAAACACTACACAAACTTTAGTCAATTTTGTATATTGAACCCCCTATTTTATTTTAAATGATAGAATTTCAAATTAATTAGTGAAAAACTATAATAAATTAAAAAAAAATTATTTAATATAATCAAAACAATAAATATTATATAATTCACAAAATATGCAACTTTTAAATTTTCAGATTAATATTTATGTCATTTTCTTGTTCTACGCAATTAAAACATAGACTAAAAATAATTTAAGATTAAAATTAAAAATAAAAATAATTTCGGATTACACAATGATAATTTTTTAATTACATAATTCACAAAATATGCAACTTTTAAATTTTCAGGAACCAAATTGTAACTTTAAAACATCTACTTCAAAAATGAAGTAGATGAATAGTGTTGCTTCAAATTTGAAGCAACACTATTCATCTACTTCATTTTTGAAGTAGGAATTGAAGTGGGTTGAAGAGGTGAATAGTGGTGTTTTTGAAGAAATGAAGATGAAATTGAAGTGGGTTGGAGATGGTCTTACTAAATAATACTCCATTCATTCAATTTCAAGGAGGTCATGGTATTATTTTATGATTTTTAAGAAATTTTTAAAAAAATAAATAAAGAATTGAAAGTGGATAAAAAATTAGAAGAAAGAGAAGGTAAAAGTTAAAAATATTTAATAGGAGAGAGAATGAGTGGAAGGAAGAGTAAGTTAATGAATGTTTTTTTGTAAATATGTTAACATTATAAGAGTATAATAAATGGTTTTTTTGTAAATATATACTCCCTCCGTCCCGGTAGAAACCGCACAGTTATTGTTTGTGCGGGAATTAAGAAAAAAAATAATGATATAAATGTTGTGAGTGTAAAAGTAAAATAGGAGAGAAAATGATTGGAGGGAATAGTAAATTATAATGGTGTTGTGAGCATTAAAATAATGTAGGAGAGAGAATGAGTGGAGAGAATAGTAAAAATTCTTTGACATTTTAGAAATGTGCAGTTTGTAATAGGACGTTCAATAAGGAAAGTGTACAATTTGTAGCGGGACGGAGGAAGTAAACATTATGAAGATATAAATATTAGAAATATTGTTCACATATTTTTATTTATGAAATGGATTCTTTAAAAATGAGACGTGTCAATAAGGAAAGTATACTCTTTGAAATGGCACGGAGGAAGTAGCAGCTTTTGTAGAAATAACTATCTTTTGTGATTTTTAATTAAATTTCTTCAATTTTTCCTATACAAACAAAAAGCTCTAAAACCGTTGGATGCTCTTAGCCAGTAATGGTGGGAAAATGTGCAGTAACTGCGAACACACAATGTCCAATACATACCGTCAAATTCATCTTCGTCCTTTTCCCTCTATTTTTTTTATTCCCAAAACAGAGAGAGAAAAATCAAGAGAGAGAGAGAGGAAGGAAAGAGGATGAGAAAAAAATATCTTATCCTCGAGCTTGAGGGGAAGAGGAGCTGCCTTGCGACTTGCTGCTCTGCTCCTGCTAACGACATTTAACACAAACGTCAAAATTTTCTCTCTCTTCATATTTTCATTCTCTTTCCATTAAATGAATGCTTATCATTTCCTCCTGCCGAAACTCGTGTTAATTTCCAGGAAAATTCGCACTTACCAATACGGTTGTATCTGTTTCTACCTGTTTCCGGATTAGTGGTTGGGAGGATTCAATTGTAAAATCCAGTTGAGCTTTGGATTTTGGTTTCCTTATGTTTTAAGTTCAATCGATTGTAATTCGTTGCTGCGGTGAGTTCGAGTCTATGACTTGGATTTCACTAGGATTTTATAAATTTTTTTCGTTGTTATTATAGTATTTCGATTGTGAATTGGTTATAAAGTAGCAGAAGATGAATCACTGTGTTCCTTATTTTGAAACGGACGAGGATTACTCGATTCCGGCGGCTTCTACAGGTTTGATGAGGCCGAAGAAATCCGCAATGTGAGTTTGTAATTTTAATATGTTCATGAATAATTTAATATTTGTTCATTTCTTTTAAAGAGGATGAATTGAATTGGATTGGACTGGATTGAATTAGTGGCGGAGATGAAGATATTATGGAGCTGTTATGGCAAAACGGACAAGTTGTTGTGCAAAGCCAGAACCAAAGATCTGGCGGAAAGAAGCCTCATAATAATGGAGATGTTACTGAACAAACGCTGTCGTCTAGGGAGATCCGATCGGTTGAAGAGGAAACGACGCCGCATCATCTGTTCATGCAGGAGGATGAGATGGCGTCTTGGCTTCACTATCCTATGGATGATTCCTCATTTGACCGGTACTTATACTCCGATCTCATGTATCCACCTCCGGCACCGGTCTCAGCTCTAATTGCCGCTCCTTCTTCACTTCCGCCGGCGTCAATAGTGACTGTAGCACCTCGGCCTCCAATTCCTCCATCCCGGCGTGTGGAATCAGAGCCTCCAGCTAAGTACCAGAATTTTGTAAATTTTGCCCGACCGAGGGCTACGATTGAATCCGGATCGTCAATTGCGAACAAAGCGGCAAAGGAGTTCACCGTTGTTGACTCCAACGAGACGCCGGCGGCGAATGGACTCGAATCTAGGGTGTTTCGTGTTGCGGATGTCACGGCGCAGGTTAGCGGCGGCGACGGTGCTAGGTTCGGAACCTTGAACGATACAGTTGGTGCAGCAGGTACGTCGACCGCAGCCCGAGAAATGGACTCGTGTGAGCTCACGGAGACGTCATCTCCCGGATCGGGAGGTAGTGCTAGCGCGAGTGCTGGTAAATCGCCGCAGTTGCCGCTGGCGACAGCAGCCGTTGATCGGAAGAGGAAGGGCAGAGAGACGGACGCCACCACCGACTGTCACAACGAGGTGATTTTAATTATGTTTTTCTTTCGTATCACATTATCATTTTTCTTCTGAAGTTTGTTTTCTTTTAAATTTAGTTTTAGTACATATGATAAAACTTATTCATACTAGTGAATCTAATCTATATTTAGAAAATTTAAACTTATTGCTATAAGTTTTCATAATTAGGTAGATTCACTATCATATTTTTTATGTATATATTTTTTCCGTTAACATCAAATTATGCAAAACTTATCTAATTATGTGTCCTATTTAAATTTGCAAAATTTACGTATGATTTTTTTTTTTATTTCTCTTGTCATATTCAAAACAATATTATTTTCTATGCTACTTTCTCTCTTCTATCTCATTATTATTATGTTATTTAATATGATCATGTCCTATTCCTATTATTGTGTGAGTTTTTTTTTTTCCAACAAAAGAAAAAAGAAAGGGTAAATGTAATCATACTTCAAAGATTTAAAATATTGTTTTAGCAATGTTAGGGACACAAAAAAAATTACAAAATTTTGCTTACAAAACTAGTTAACAATATTTTATTGGTTGAATCGATAATGCACCCGCTAAACTCTAATTAAAAACCTCAACAAAATTATTACACCTAAAATTTTTTTATCAAGTTTTTGTTAATATGTTGTATCCTTAATATTATTCATATTTCTACCCGTCTTAAGAATGAAACAAAAATTAGATGTAGGTGAATAGAAACCCTCATGATTGTACGATGAAGTTGTGTCATTTTATAATTGATACTTGTAATTTTATTTGTTGTGAGATAGAAGGTTGACGGAAAAAGCGTTTTATGAACCTTATAAACAATGAATTAATCTTAGTTAGCTGCAGATCCCCGGTCTCAATGGCGTAGCAATATTTAGATCACACAAATAAGTTTCAGGGCATTTAGTTTGCCACGTCATACTTGGGATGATAAACGTGTCTTGAACATGTGTGATGACACGTGTGTGATGTGAATACCACTAGTTTCTTTTACAGAAAGTGTTGCAGAGTACTGTGAATGTATTGCTAAAAATCAAATTTCATTGTTATCAACCATTTTGGTCTTAGTTTTTTGCAATAATGGAAAAGTTATTCACCCCCTCATGTTGTTTTGCTATAGACAAGAATTTTTTGTCCAGCTCTGGGAGCCGCTCAAAAGACACAAGCATGCACTAACAATCAAGGTTGTGCTATATTTAAATATTCACTCTGGTCAAGAACTTTGATCAATGAACTTTAAAGATTTAACTATAATTATAAGATGTTAAAAATTATTATTCATGCACCATTAAAAATATTTTTAAAATTTATGAAAATAATTAAATTATTTTTTATCAAATTTCAATAATAAAGCTAATCAGTAAAGTTAAATTTTGTATTATCTTTTCGGGACCAAGGGACAGCTTGAAAGAGGAAGTATGTTCCAACTGCTACATACTCCCTCTACCCCCAGCTGTTCCACTCGAATTAGGACATTTTGTCATTTGGGTGTCCACTTGAAGCAAGACAATCCAAAAATGGAAATATTTTTTATTTAGTTGGACCCACTTTTAACACTTGCAACAGCTTTCCACTTATTATTCTCTACCCCATTTTTTCTCTTCATCACTTTTCATATTCACAAACACCTACTTCACTAACACTTTTTCTTAATTTTTGTGTTCAATTCAAAATTCCTATTTCGAGTGGGACGGGGGAGTATTACAAATTAAAGGTGACCTATATGTTCAAGAATAATGAACATTTGACTGTATAAAAGGATGGCTACCTAAATCTTTTCACCTCAGTAAAGACTTTGGATTGACACAAATATATTTGAATTTCATAATTATAGGCGGTCATCAGTTTCTTTTTCTTGGTACACATTATCAGTTAAATTTCTGGGGTGCAGTTGATAAGTTAAAAGGCTAAACACCCGCCCCGCATTATAATCAACAAACTTAGTGTGATCCTATATAACCAAGCGATAATATTTGTCTAGTCTGATCGAAGAAATTATTTTTTTTAGTTTGTCTTAATTGTTTTATTTAGGGGCTAGTAGTTGTTTTTTAATGTAAGTCTAATTCTGAGAATGGTTCTTAGTCTGAATTCGGCTCTAACCTGTAACAATTTTTGATATGTATTAGCTCACCTGCATTTGGTTGAATTTGATCCATATTCAATCATTAACTTACCTAATACATCAGATTTGGACCTACCCACATATAATCTGTCATGGACACAATCCATTGGGCATTATGCCTCATTTGCAATATTGTCATTCGGTATTATGCTTGTATTCGCAGCCCGCAATTGATTAACTATGAGCTAATCTCAAGTCTTCTATCAAATTACGCCATAAGTTGGTTGGTTTATTTTACTCTGGGATTTCTTTTACCTTTCTTTAGAGTATGGATGAAAGCAAACAACAGGATATGCAGTTACATATGCTTTTACGGAATTAATAAACACTCCCTGCATCTCAATAGAAGAGTTGTATATCCTTTTTGGGTTTCCCATTTAAGAGTAACATTTTTCTTTAAGGAAAATTTTAATAGAAGATTGACTTAACTAACCTTCGTTCCCCATTGGTTTGAATTCAAATATCCTCACCTAGTTTTAATTCAAATATTATGAGGAACAATTAAGAAAAGTAGTGCATTATCAAACTACTTTATTATTAGCTTGTTTATTCAAATGTTTGTCTTTTCTATTGTATTGGGGGAGTAACATAAACTTGGTGATCTTACAGTTGAATTATGGATATGTCGTTTTCTGTTTGGTGTGGCATAACCATGAAGAACTTCCTGAGGGTTTCGTTCTGATTTTTAAGATATTCTACTTTAATGATCATGGAGTTAATATTCTCTTTAGCAAACTGTGTAATCCTACTCAGAAGGCGCCGATATAACCTGTGATAGCCAGTATTATTATTCCTGTTCAAGCCTTTTTATTAAACTGAAGCCATATATGGATCGAAGCAGTTCATAGTACATATGTTCTCATGATTCTGATTATGTTCTTGCATTCATTCATTTATCGTAGTTGATTCTCTAAGTTTTATGTTTTTTGTTGTCATAGGATATTGGTTTAGAGTGTACTGATGGTAAGAAACAAGAGCTTGGATCAACATCTGCCAAGAGATCCCGTGCTGCAGAAGTCCATAATCTCTCAGAGAGGGTATAAAATTTGTGTTTTAGAGCTCGTGATATGTCGATTTATCTTCATGAGTAGTATTTATGCAATGGGTTGACAAATGAATCTAATGCAGAGACGCCGAGATAGGATAAATGAAAAGATGAAGGCTTTGCAAGAATTAATACCTCGTTGTAACAAGGTTTGTCATGTCTTTTATATTTACAAGAAAAGTTTTTGTGACTGCTTATGTAAGTCCTAGATTTGATTATGATTAAATCTCGAAACTTTTCTCAAACATGTCTCTGATTTTCAGTCAAACAAAGCTTCAATGTTGGACGAGGCTATTGAGTACTTGAAATCGCTTCAAATGCAAGTACAGGTATGAACTTCACTTTAGTACATATACTCCCTCTGTCCCAAAATGAATGGCCAAAAAAATTTCAAATTTGCTCTAAGGAGGGAGTACTACATAAACGTTTAAAATTATGGTCATAACTTGGAGATCTACTTAGAAAACCCTTATCTTGGAGAGACATGTAGCTACAATCTATACAGTTTCTTTCAATTGACCTTTGAAACCCTGTTCTTACCTTCAGATAATATTCCTCCATCTACAGAAAGAGCCTAATAACAATTTCCATTTTGAGAATTTGTTAAGTGTAATTAAGTTTGATTTTTTTTTTGTCAAAGTTCAATTATGTTGACTTAAACCCTATGCCTGCCACTGCACTTCTCACCTCTCTCTCCCCCACCCCCAAGCTAATAACTCTGCCTAATTCCATGAGTATTATTGTTCAAGTTTGTGAAAATACAAGATCCATTCATGTTTCTGCACCCGAATCATGAAGCGATTAGTACGTCAGTTTAGTAATGTGTGATACTACCTCTTTCTCCAGAGCAAATTTGAATTTTTTGGACATTTATTTTGGGACGGGCGGAGTAGTTATTAATAACTCAGGGAATTTCGGCTTCTGAGTTTTGAATGAGTTGCTACATTTTGCAGATGATGTCCATGGGATGCAGCATGGTCCCTATGATGTTTCCGGGAGTTCAGCAATACATACCGCCAATGGCAATGGGTATGGGGATGGGCATGAACAGCGGGATGGTGCCATACCCCGCTGTTCTTCCTAGCCCAGCAATGCCACCCTCAGCTGCAGCGGCAGGTCATATGGCCCCTCGATTCCCTGTTCCAGCCTTCCAAATGACACCTGTTCAAGTGACTGATCCATCGAGAATCCGAGCAGCTAATAGTGCAGACCCTATGATGAACTCATTCGTTCCACAGAATCCCAACCAAGTACGAATGCCACCTTTTACTGATCCATATCGACAGTATCTTAGTCTCCAACAAACACACCCACCCCAACCTCAGGCACGTTTGAACTTTCTCCTTACTTCAATATTTTCAAAGTTTACTTCCTCTGTCCCTGAAAGTTAGTCCCTCTTTTTTCATTGTTAGTTTGAATAATCTTTGAGCAATAATTTATGTTGCTTTGAATTATCCTAATGAAAATCTAATAATTGTTATTTATCAGCAGACGCAAGCACTAATGCAGCCTTGTACCAGTAAACCTAGTAGCAGCAAAGACATTGGGAATCCTTAGCATCAACCAACTGGTAATTTGATTTCTGGTGTTTCTGCTGGGTTTATGATCCATATTTGCAATTCATTAATTGCAGCGAGGAGCAAAGTAATGTTTTTTTTTATGGGCAAAGTGTGCTGGCTGCCTTAAGCAGGTGATATCAATTGTTCCATCTTGTATGAATACAGAAAAAAAAGAAGACGGGCCAATGTCGGTGGCTTTTGCCATTGGGGGAGGGGTGTCTTTATCACTACAACCAATGTGTTCCAAGTTCAAACAAGTATCTCCCTTCCAAAATAAATGACCTTTTTCAGTTTTTTGTCCCGAAATGTGTCCCAAAATGATTTTTTACATTTTTTTTCATATTTCATTTTATACCTGCAAAAGTGGATAACAAATATTTATAATTTTTTACTAATAAAAAAGTCCACTTTTTATTAGTGTCCCTTAAAATGAAAAGGCCATTCATTTTGGGACGGAGGGAGTGGTATACCACAATGGAGTAAAGTTACCACCAGCAGTCCTTATCCATATTTCATGCAAATAAGTTATCATGATTTCTACAAGGATTTCTTACGTAGATATTTTTCTGGAAAAGAAAAATGGAGTAGAATAAAAGCACACAATGCCACATGGCTTTCCGCTCTCTAGACTGTAGTAAGATTACAAGGCTTTTAAACTATGTTTTGTAGATTGATATTTGTGTATTTGCAGGTTGATTTTCATCATGCAGGTGAATAAAGAACGGCTTTGCCAACCAAATTTTGTACTAAAGAGGGAGATGAAGATCCAACATAAGCTGCTTTATACCAATATAACACACTAACTAACAATGTCATTATACCCATAGATTAATGTTTGTTAATCTAGATTAGATTTGTATCTTTTTGCCTTTTACATTAAAATTATTTATTATATGTTCATCATCCCCAGAGCAGTGCTCAAGGAAGTAAGGAATGGAAGTAGAACTTGTATAGAGGAAAAATGTTACGGCTTTGGCCTTGTATCATGATCCTGCCTCGGCTTGGTCTCTTTCCTTCCATCTTTCTTTGCAGGGTACCATTTTTGCTGGAAAAAAGGAGAGAGTTGATTTGCCACTTTAGTTGCTGTTTTTTCACGGCCATGGTTATAGGTGAGTGAGCTCCTATCCTTGGTTGTCGTGCTCTCTCTCTCCCTCTCACACACACACACACACACGTTCGCTGCATTTGGCAATTTTGGAAGCTGAGAACTGATCGATCTAGTATGTTAATTTTTATGGGATTTTCTACCAACACAATATTCTCCTTGGGTGCTTTTGTAAAATATTTGTTCCGATATCAATTTAAATTGGATGCGAGAATCAATATATGGCCATGAAATACTAATAAAAAAGCATCTCCAAAATTCAGTGTAGTGATTCATTATGAGATGTTACTTGCCATTGAGCTTGATTGATTGTCTTGAACCGGTGAAAGTTGTTAGCATGGCTTTCAGTTTCGCTAACACCATTGATAGTATCTTCTGCATCATCTCCATTTGTGTTTTCAACTGAAAGAACCGGTGATACTTGCTCCTGACAATGGGGAGAGATTAAGGCCGGAAGATGAATGATAATGCAGGGCAGATGGCTTTGTGAACCGGCCAGTGGCAAGGGGGTCGTTCAACCCCCTTGTCTTTTGAAAGTTAACATTTTACTACCCTTAAAATTAGAAGAAAAACTCCATCTCTCCCAAAATGATTTTCCTATTTTTTTAATTTTTTTAATTTTTTAAGGGATAAATTTAGGTTATTTAGTTTTTCTAATATAAAATTGAAACTTTTATTGTTGATATATCATTATAAATATTATCAATAACAATTTATACATGTTCATTAGGACAATTAAGCTAACCTAAAATTACTGCTCACAATAACAATACTTCATGTCAATCAGGGAAAGTTTTTGGTGACAATACCTCGGAAGTGAGAAAGCAGACATGAGTAACGAGAAATTTTGGAAAAAAAAAATGATCGCCTCCCAGTGGAAGGCTTTCTGGGTTCAGTCAATCTACGATCTGGGTTCAGTCAATCTACGAAAAGTGAATCGGTCCCTAAGGAAGCCATGAAAGGCCTGCTGTCTGATGGGTACACGAAAGTGAAAGTGACCAAGTTGCTTTGATTATAGAACCAACCATGCATGTCTGTTGGAGCGAATTGGATGATCGGGCTGAGGGCTATCTTCTTCCGGCTTCCCCTCTCTTTTCCGTAACATGAATCTTAAGTCATCAAAGCATTTCTGACTCGGCCTGGCCCGGTCGCCCTTTGAATCTTTTAGTGGGGCCTTAGTCTTTTGAGAGTAGGGGTCGCGAGAGAGATTTTTTTAGCACTAAAATGATAAGAAGAATTCAATCTCGACCACCTTTTCTTGGGAAAAAAAAAACACTAAAACTTAATTTTAGCCCCCTTTCTGGTTGAATTTGTATATTATTACGTAACATTCTAAGCCTATAATATTCCGACACCCTTGGAAAAATTTTTGGCTTGGCCACTGAAACCAGCCAAGGACTTTGTGCACTGTAGCAACTGTGGTTTGATGACCTTAAACTCATACCAATACTTCACAAACAAGCACTTCCCATCATTTACCTTTCACAAACAAAATGCAATGCAGCAGATTTACTTAAAGGGAGTTTAGTTGGCATGGCTAACTTTTCAAGAGTTACAGTGATGTGTATCCTAAGTTGTGGGGTTCTGGCCACAGTCTGCCATTCATCACTTTGACCTTTGTGAAAATTTTGATGTCGACGACAAAGAAAGCACAATTTTTCACATAACGAACCATGTATTCGAAAGTAATTCCACCGATGAAATCCATCGCTTGCTACATCAGCTATCGAAGTTGTACGTTACTTTGTAATAGTTGATAATATCTGTAGAAAAATGGTAAGAGACAGGAGTGTTAAACCTTGTATGGTACTCCCTCCCTCCCTCAAAATGAAATGTTTAATTTTCATTTAAGTAACACTTTGAAAATGTGTATTTTTATAGAATTTAATAGTAAACATGCATAAATTTTCTTAATTTTCTTGCTATCTACTTTTTTAAACTTTTAGTTTCGCAAGAAGCATATAATGAACTGTGAATAAAAAATAGCAAAAAATCATTCATGAACAACTTTTCAGAAGATAAACATTCATTTTAGAAAAAATAAAAAATCCACAAAAATAGACATTTATTTTGGGACTGAGGGAGCAGATAGCAATCTCGCTGACCCCGTCCTATAAGAATCATTGAATCAATAGCAATAAGCCCTGTTTGAAGGGGCTCATATAGCGAAGGATGAGCTATGAAGATGATAATCTACTGAAGGCAAATGAATTAGGTACCTTGTCAGTGAACAGTCGGAAAGCCTCCAGATCCACTGTTTTATCAAGCTCCTACATGTGGAGTATGGAAAAAATTAAGCAGGGTACTCTAAGAGCATTTACTTGGAAGTACAAGCATTCTATGATTGGATTTAAAAATATGCTATAACAGAACTCACAGTTTGTGAATCTGCTGAACCATCAATGTTACGAATGAGTTTCTGAAGCTCTTCGTTCTTCAAAGCTTCACGTATTTCACTGGATGAGGCTGCAAGATAAAAGTAGAGCTTCAAACAGCTCATCATTACAGTATTTATTTTCGTATATTTATTCATTAATGATATTCTTCGAGTCTGGATTTTTTCAACACAACTTGGCCGGGAAAGGATGTGTGTGTATAAACAAGAGAAACCTACTTATTTCTTCCAATCAACAATGGTGAATTATTGTATCTTTCACAGAACGTCATTTAACCCGGTTCTTCAATAAAGCATAATCGTGATGCAACAAATTAACAATGCACTAAAAATTACTCCCTCCGTCCCAAAATGAATGTCAAAAAAATCAAATTTGCTCTTGGTATATTGTTAGCACAAGAAATTTTGACCCAGGAGAGTTGGACAAAAACTGGAGGAAGAATTGGGAAAGGATGCAGATTGTTAAAATGAAAGTCTTGACAGAATGGGGTAGCTAGAGGTATAATTAAAATGTAAATAAACCGTGTACGATATAACTGGGTTAGAGAATGAAAGTCTTGACAGAATGAGGTAGCTAGAGGTAGAATTCAAATGGAAAGAAACCGGGGACAATATAACAAAAGATAAGGTTTAAGGGAGGCTGCAAGATGCATGAACCCCAAAGGGCCTTACGGTCCGCGATTATTACATGTATGTCTATTGCTTTGAGAAATTACTCCTTGGTTCCATTTCTTGAATAATCCTGTGAGAGTTTTATAATAATTTCCAACTAACTGAAATTGCCCAGTTGTAGTAGCATCTCATACAATTTAGAAGTTTATTTTGAAAAGACGGGACCCGCTACCTGGTTTGACTTGAAAAATAAAATAATACCAATAAATATTGTGGGTAAAGTATTAAATATTATCATTACTCAGCGCAATTTTTCAAATTAAATATTCTGAACTCTTAATTTTATGCAAGTGCACACAACCTCAGTCATAGAGTCTACTCCCATTATATTTTGGTGAAGTAGTTACTGCTCCCTCCTTTCAGAAATGAGGGTTTCCGTTGACCGGACACACAGTTTTAGATGGAGCACTTGACTATATTATTATAATAACGGGCCTACTATGGAAGAGCATTAAACGGGGGTAAAAGTGGAATCTTTCTTTGTCTATGAGGGTGGGACCACTATGGATGAGAGTGTCCACCAAGGGGTATATATGTAAAGTTTCTTCGCCTAAGAAGATAAGTTGGTTAAGAGGACTTCTTTTTTGGAATATCCCAAAAAGGAATAAGGGACTCTTATTTTGGAACCGAGGGAGTATTACTTAACCATCCACTCTCAAGCATCATGTTCTAATTCATATTTATACTTATGTTGTCATAAGGAGGTTGTCATAAGGTGATATCATTAAGGGTGTTTAGCTATTTATGCTACTAAAAGTGCTTAAAATGCCAAATTTCTTAAATACCCCCATAAAAGAAAAATGAAGATTGACTTGGGGACAGAGGAAGTTGTTGTTATTGGAAACTGCTAACAATCAACTCTCAGTGAAGGTATTTGTTATGGTAATTCAAAATTCATGCCTTTTGACGTCTCACCAATGTGAGCATCAACCCCTTCATGAAAATAGCGAGAATGCGAGAGTAAAAGATAGAAAGCGTACCTATGGACTCTAGGTGCAGCTGTTGCAGCACATTACTTGGGTTATCAACATAACATGGCCTTTCTATATCCACCTGCAAGTAATTTGCTAAAAAGTAGGGAAAATTCAAATTGATGTTATTTTTTCCTTAACGAAAGAGATAGTGGAGATAAATTGCAAGAGAGTACCCCCCCCCCAAGAGAGACTATCAATCAACTATGTTATTCGGTTCAAGCATATGGATCTTGTTCCACATTGCTAGAAGCTCAAATATTAAATTCTACCTGTGGATTCTACGTGCACCGGTTGCAGCATCTTGCTAGGCTCATCCACAGAAGAAGGCCTCTCAATATCAGCTGGCAAACTTGTTTCTGATCAAGAGAGATAATTTATGTCATTCCTTTTTCAAAAGAAGCTGAGGACGAGAAGATAACACGCAACAGAATTCTAAGTCTACAACTCAACTAGATGTTGGGGTCAAGTACATGACCTTGTTCCACATTTAGTCCATCCAATGTAAAAAGCAAGCAACCAAATTCAAATCCACGAAAGTTACTGTGTAATTAAAATGCCATAAATATTCTATTGTTCTTTTTATGCAACAAGGGACCAAAATAGCTTAAACCCCAAAACATTGACATGGTCAGATATATGGTCTCATGTGTATTTTTTACCCTGTATTGATCTTTTCTTTAGCATATGCTAATTTTGTTCTTCCCCATCCAGCAGTAGCTTTGATTCATCTCTCGACTAATATTGTAAACTGTTATTCTTCGGCAAGGTCCACTTATCGGAGTGATTTTCTCGTAGTTCGTCTATTATTACCGTTTCTGTCCAGGGCTTTTTTAACGGTAAGGGACGTCTAAAATGGAAAAATCTTATCTCGCATAAAGGCGCCTTGAGACTTTCCCAATTTACTTAAGGAGGGCCACCAAAATTGTTCACTTTTGACAACACCCCTACTGAGACCTTGAGACTTTATCATTTCCAAGAGTAAGATCCGCTGAAAAAGGTAAGGTTGTTGTCTCCTATACCGGTAACTTGAGACTTTTCTATAAATTATAGAAGGGCCAATCAACCTAGAAAGACGAAAAGTTTGGTCGATGAAGAGCAGATCAATAGAGTAGAATCAAGAAAAATGTCATTTTTGATCTCTTACAACCATAAATGCGCAAGTCTTAATTGTCTTTGTGTGAATGCATATCCATCTCTTTCAGCAAATGTTAATTTATAAAATAGTTCAGTCAAAAGTAATGTGCAACATTTTTCCGCATAGAGTGATCACTTTCCACTTTGTAACTAACTGAGAATCTGAGATAAAAATAGCTGTATTTTTCTTGCTAGTTTAAAAGAAAGACACATCCACTGAAATCCCCTAGAGTACAATTCATAGCTCTTCCTTGCTAACATAGTAGACAATATCACAATATACCCTGTTGTTAACCATCAAAACCGCAAAGTTGAAATACTTACAAACAAGAGACTAGAGCAACATGTGCATGCCATGAGAAAAGAACTGTACACCTTTTCCCTCTATCTGAGGAAAAATATTTATTTTGCTAATAAAAACAGGCCCTATCTACAAGGGGAAAAGGGGGGGGGGGGAGGGAAGAATTTGATTTCAATGGTAAAAAAATGCTTAGTCTAGTTCATATCTAAATCCAACGCTACATGGTGCCAAAAATTGTTATGTCCCATACGAGCAATTCAGGATACCGTTAGACATGCTAAAAAATACCCGAGAACCGGGAGAACCGGCGGGTAAAACCGGGAACCGAAATCCGCTAGAACCGGAACCGTGGAAGAACCGGGAACCGTAACCGGCGGTTCCACGGTTCGAATACGGGTCCACCATTTTCAGAACCGGGAACCGGGTGTTATGATTAGGGTTCGTAAGTTGAATTTGGGAGTTACCGTTACGTTTAAAATGATGGGCCGACGTCGTTTCTTTGAATCAATGCGTCGTCGTTTCTCAATAATAGCTTTAGTTATCATTTAGTTAAACTATGTCGTTTTATGTAGAAGGGAATAATAAGTTGTTAGCAATGCGGTGTCGTTTAGTTGAACCCGTTGTTGTCGTTGTCACATGGCCATGGTTGTTATAATGGTGGATTGTGCCAGGTGCTGGTTATGAATGAATTAACAAATTCCCCTCTCTAGATTCTCTCTCTCTTCTTCTCTCTCTATCTCTCTCTCTCGTCATTCTCTTCTTCATCTATCTATCTCATTTCTCTCTAATTCTCAGCTATCCTGTGAAATCGAATTTGTGTTCTCAATTAGCTCTTAAAATTGGGAACTGAATTGGATTTCCATTCTTAGTCATAACAAATCTGGTATCAGAGCTTTCTCACTCCTGGGATTTTAATCGCTGCAAATGGTGGATACAAGGACACAATCGTTGGAAGCTAACCTCAAGGCTTGCGAGGAAAGGATCCGTAATTTGGTGGCCAATCAAGAGCGCATAAAGGTGGAATTGAAGGATGAAGCTGCCGCAAAACACCATGGAATTAAAAGGAGAGATGAATACGATGAAGGAAACAATGGACAAGGAATTTGAAGGCATTCACGGGGTATTAGCAAGCATACAAGGTCTTCTCGTGGCTAAGGACAAGACAGTAGAAGGAGAAAAGCCATCCAAGCCATCTGACAAAGACGTGGGATCCATTCTCGGGAGCCTTCCCAAATCATGGCAAGGGTGTTGGACAAGGGGAGAAACCAAGTGGAGATGTGAAGGGTAGGAAACATGCAGAGACTTATTTCGTGGTGGAGGATACTACGACTCCCCAAGGAAAGAGGTATGAAAAAGTTGAATCCAGTAGGACTGTGAATGATACGTATAAGAAGCAATTGAAATTGGAATTTCCTAAGTTCTCAGGTGTAGACCACAGAGGTTGGCTAAGAAAATGCCATAAGTTTTTTAAATATAGAGATGTCCCTGAGCATGACAAAGTTGAGTTGGCCACTATGCATTTTGAGGGGAATGCTGAGAATTGGTACCAAAATTATAATGAAGAAATAGATGAATTAACTTGGAAGGACTTTATGAATGTGGTGGCAGTTAGGTTAGGGCCTCAAGCATATGAGAACATTGAAATGGAGTTCTCCAAATTAATCCAAACAGGGTCTGTGAGTGAGTATCATGACAAGTTTGAAGAACTAAGAGCAATCATGAAAATTGAAAACCCACAAACTAACCGAGAGGTTCTATGTGAAGAATTTTATTGGGGTTTAAAGGAAGATATAAGGTTCGGGTTCAATCTCAATTTCCTCAGTTGTTAACCCAAACTGTGAGTATTGCTAGGTTGGAGGAATCCCACAATGATGTCCAAAGCAAGAAACAAAGATATTACCCATCCAAAACCACCTCCTCATTCACCAGTAACCAGAACAACAGAAACCCTCTACTATCCTATTCCAACCCTCCTAAATCAACCTTTTCAACTACTAGCAAGTCTTCAATTGCCAGTAATAAACCTACAGCAACCCTACCCAAAACCACTTATCCCATCAAATACCTATCACCTGCGGAAATGCAAGCAAGGAGAGAAAAGGGTCTATGTTACAACTGTGATGAGGTGTTTAAGCATGGACATGTATGTAAGAATAGGCAAATCTTCATGATAAGAATTGAGGAACAAGAGGAGGAAGAAGAGTGGCATGACACATGTGATATACATGAGGAGGAGAAAATAGAAAAACCAAAGGAGGATCTGAGCATATCATTACATGCTACGTCGGGAAGCTCGTGGTTACAAACTCTTAGATTGACTGGATTGGTGGGTAAGAAAGTATTCAGTGTTGGTGGACGGTGGTAGCACTCACAACTTTATAGATTCACGTGCGGCTTTGAGGTTGGGTTGTGTGGTGGAACCAACAACTGAGATACCAATTATTGTAGCTGATGGGAGTACTATTTGTAGCAGAGGCCAGTGCAAGAATTTCCAATGGAGAATGCAAGGAATGTCCTTTGATTCTGATATGAAGGTCATTGACTTGGGGGGATGTGATGCAGTTCTAGGCATACAATGGCTAAGGACTATAAGCCCTGTTACTTTCGACTTTAAGGACATGTCAATGGGATTTTTGAGAGATGGGAAGCAACAAATATTGAAGGGTGTTACAGATGCAGTGGCTCTTAAGTTCATGAGTGCTCAAACAGCCAGTAAGAATTTACAATTTCATTCATATGGAGCAGTGTTACAATTGTATTCCTTATCAATAGATCCAAGGCAAGAACACATTCATCCTAGCATAGTTACATTGCCAGAGGAGTTTAATGAGGTGTTTGAAGAACCAAAAGGGTTACCCCCCATAAGAGAATTTGATCATAGCATTGTTTTAAAAGAGGGAAGTCAGCCTGTCAACAAAAGGCCCTATAGATGCCCCTATTTTCAGAAAACTGAGATAGAAAAGATAGTTGCTGAGCTATTGGCAAGTGGTGTGATTCAGAAAAGTTGTAGCCCTTTTGCATCCCCTGTTCTATTGGTTAAGAAGAAAGATGGATCTTGGAGAATGTGTATTGATTACAGGGAGCTTAATCAGTTGACCATTAAAGACAAATTTCCCATACCTGTCATTGATGAACTGTTAGATGAGCTACATGGATAAAAATTTTTCACCAAGTTGGACTTGAGATCTGGGTATCACCAGATCAGAGTGAGGCCTGAAGACATTAGCAAGACTGCATTTAGAATTCATAATGGACATTTCGAATTCAAGGTGATGCCATTTGGGCTCACCAATGCTCCAGCTACCTTCCAAGCTCTAATGAACTCAGTTTTTAATGATATTTGAGGAAGTTTGTGTTAGTATTTTTTGATGACATCTTGGTTTACAGCCACAGTTTGGAGGAACACTTGATGCATTTGAGGAAGGTATTGGTCAGGCTAAGGGAACATGAGTTGTTTGTGAAGAAGAACAAGTGCAGCTTTGGCCAAACTGAAGTCGAATATTTGGGCCACATTATTACTGAGAAAGGGGTGTCCACAGATCCATCTAAGGTGGAAAGCATGACAAATTGGCCAACTCCTACTACTGTGAAGGGCTTAAGAGGATTCTTGGGATTAACTGGGTATTACAGAAAGTTCATAAGGCATTATGGTGTTTTAAGCAAGCCATTAACCAGATTGCTACAGAAAGATGCCTTCCATTGGGATATGGAGGCTGAAAAGGCATTTAATAATCTTAAAAGGGCTATATCGACTGCCCCAGTACTTGCCATGCCTGATTTCAAACAAACCTTCGTCGTGGAAACTGATGCTTGTCATAATGGGTAGGGCTGTTACGCGAACCGAGCCGGCTCGAGCTCGGCTCGGGCTCGGCTCGAAAAAAGCTCGAGTTCGAGTGGGCTCGAGGTGAACTCGAGCTCGAGCTCGAACCGATTTTCAAGCTCGTCATTTTTTCGAGCCGGCTCGTGTTCGGCTCGTATGTTCGACGAGCTCTGTTCGAGATCGACTCGTTTGAGCTCGACTCGGGCTCGGCTCGTTAAAAGCTCGAATAAATTTTAGTATATATATATATTAATATATATATAATTCGAAGCTCGAGCTCGGCTCGTTAAAAGCTCGTTTAATTTCAGATTTTTTTCAAAAAATAAGTCGAAGCTCGAGCTCGGCTCGTTAAAAGCTCGTTTGATTTCAGATTTTAAAAAAAAAAATAAGTCGAAGCTCGAGCTCGGCTCGTTAAAAGCTCGTTTGATTTCAGATTTTTTTCAAAAAATAAGTCGAAGCTCGAGCTCGGCTCGTTAAAACTCGAGTTCGAGCAGCTCGCGAAAAGCTCGCGAGCCAGCTCGCGAAAAGCTCGAAACATGATTCGAGCCGAGCTCGAACATGCATTCTGGGCTCGAGCTCGAGCTCGAGAAAAGCTCGAGCTCGATATTTTTTATTCGAGCTCGAGCTCGAAACTTCAAAGCTCGGCTCGGCTCGGCTCGTTTACAGCCCTAATAATGGGATTGGGGCTGTGTTAATGCAAGATGGTAGGGCTATTGCGTATCTCAGCAAGGCTTTGGGACCAAAACATTTGGGTTTGTCAACGTATGAGAAGGAGTTCCTAGCCATTCTGTTAGCTGTGGAGAAATGGAGATACTACTTATGTGGCCAAGCTTTCCAAATAAGGACAGACCATGAAAGTCTCAAATATTTAATGGAACAAAGGGTGACAAGTGTTCTTCAACAGAAGTGGATATCTAAGTTGTTGGGGTATGATTATACCATTACATACAAAAGAGGGGTGGAAAATAAAGTAGCGGATGCATTGTCGAGAATCTATGAGGATAAAGAAATGGGAGAGTGCAAGGCAATAACCATTGTGCAGCCTAAGTGGATAACTGAGGTACTGGAGAGTTTGGATGGGGACTCAGAACTTCAAAAAATCATGGAAAATGTGGTCATTGATAAAGATGCACACCCAGATTACAGCTTTGATAAGGGAGTCTTAAGGTACAAAGGAAAATTAGTAATTGGTGGCAAGGGAGAATTGAGGCAGAAGGTGGTTCAAGAGTTGCATAATTCACCACTAGGGGGGCACTCAGGGATCCAAGGAACCACCAAGAGGGTTTATCAGAACTTTTATTGGCCAGGAATGAAGAGCGATATACAAAAATGGATTGCCCCATGCGACATTTGCCAGCAACAGAAAACTGAAAACACCCACCCTGCAGGTATGCTTCAACCCTTGCCTATTCCTACTAAACCTTGGGCTGATATAGCTCTAGATTTCATAGAGGGTTTACCTGTATCCAACAGTTGGGACTCGATACTAGTGGTAGTGGATAGACTCACAAAATATGGACATTTCATTCCACTTAAACATCCTTATACTGCCTACACTATAGCTAAAGCATTTTTGGATCATGTTTACAAGTACCATGGGCTACCAGTGACCATCACTTCTGACAGAGATAAGATATTCTTGAGCCAATTTTGGCAGTCATTGTTCTCACTGTTGGGTACCACATTGAACCTAAGCATTGCATATCACCCCCAAACTGATGGACAAACCGAGAGACTTAACAGGTGTTTGGAGCATTATCTGAGGTCAGTCACCAGTGCAAAGCCTAAGCAATGGGCTAATTGGCTCACACTTGCTGAGTGGTGGTACAACACAAACAATCACACTTCATTGAAAATGACACCTTTTGAGGCTTTATATGGCTATCCTCCCCCACAAACCACATTCAGCCATGAACAATATACCAAGGTGGAAGCAGTGAATGACTTTATTAAGGAAAGGGACAAACAAATCAAGACATTGAGGGAGACACTGACAGAAGCACAACATAGAATGAAACAACTAATTGATAAGAAGAGGACTGAAAGAAATTTTCAAGTTGGGGATTGGGTTTACCTCATGCTGCAACCATACAGGCAAGTCTCATTGGCATTGAGGAGGAATATGAAGCTAGCCCCAAAGTATTTTGGTCCCTTCCAAGTCATGGCCAAAGTTGGAAATGTAGCTTACAAGCTGAATTTGCCCCCATCATCGAAGATACATCCTGTGTTCCATGTTTCGTTGCTGAAGAAGAAAATTGGAGACCAGGTCACTGTCAATCCATCTCTTCCGTATGTGGGTGAAGAAGGTCAGTTTTTGGTGGAACCTCTAGCAGTAATTGACAGACGCATTGTGAAGAGGGGCAACAAACCAGCGGCTCAGGTGTTGATTCAATGGACCAATGCGTTGCCAGAAGATGCTACGTGGGAGGACTGGCCCGTTATAGCTGCGAATTTCCCTAATTTTAATCCTTGAGACAAGGATTGTTTGAGGGAAAGGGGTTGTTATGATTAGGGTTCGTAAGCTGAATTTGGGAGTTACCGTTACGTTTAAAATGATGGGCCGACGTCGTTTCTTTGAATCAATGCGTCGTCGTTTCTCAATAATAGCTTTAGTTATCATTTAGTTAAACTATGTCGTTTTATGTAGAAGGGAATAATAAGTTGTTAGCAATGCGGTGTCGTTTAGTTGAACCCGTTGTTGTCGTTGTCACATGGCCATGGTTGTTATAATGGTGGATTGTGCCAGGTGCTGGTTATGAATGAATTAACAAATTCCCCTCTCTAGATTCTCTCTCTCTTCTTCTCTCTCTATCTCTCTCTCTCGTCATTCTCTTCTTCATCTATCTATCTCATTTCTCTCTCTAATTCTCAGCTATTCTGTGAAATCGAATTTGTGTTCTCAATTAGCTCTTAAAATTGGGAACTGAATTGGATTTCCATTCTTAGTCATAACACCGGGAAACCCGTGACTTTGAAATCATGTAACAGCTAGTTTTTTGTTATTATTTAGTTAATAAACTAACTAAATTCATTAAAAAAACTAACCAAATTTGTTAAAAAACTAACATTTCCTTATAAAATCTATCATTTTAAATGAATTTTATAACAAATCTAATGAATTTTGAAGTTCTATTAATTATTTAACTATTTTCAGTTACATTGCATTTTAAAACCATATAAAAATAATTAAAAGTAATAAATAAAAGGGAACCGTCAGAACCGTGGAACCGGAACCGGGAACCGGCGGTTGGAACCGTGAACCGGGAATCGGAATTACACGGTTCGAATACGGTTCCCTTTTCCACAAAACTGGGAACCGTACCCGGATGAGCACGTCTAGATACCGTTAGGCAAGTTACTGTCTGTAGTAAACTGAGAAGGCAAGACACAAAATGCAAAAGGGTACCAAGAAACTAAGACTATCAATAAACTATGTTGTTTGGTTCAAGTATATGGATCTTGTTCCACGGAGATTGAACTTCAAATATTAACTCTACCTGTGGACTCTAGGTGCACTGGTTGCAGCATCTTGCTAGCTTCATCCATAGAAGATGGCCTCTCAATATCAGCTGGCAAACTTGTTGCTGATCAAGAGAGATAATTAATGTCATTCCTTTTGCAAGAGCGGCGGAGAATGAGAAGATAACGAGAAAATGATACGGAGTCTACAACTCAACTAGTTGCTGGGGTCAAGTACATGGGACTGTTCCATGTTTAGTCCATCCAATCTAAAAAAGCAAGCAGCCAATCCACCAACGTTATTGTGTACATAACAAGTCAGACACTTTCTATTGTTCATTTTATGCAGCGAGGGCCCAACAGAGCTTAAACCACAAAACATCGCCAAGATCAGATGTATGATCTCAGATGTATCTATTTAACTAAAGTATACCCTATATTGGTCTTTTTTTAGCATATGCTAGTTTTGTTCTTCCCATCCAGCAGTAGCTTTGATTTCATCACTTGACTAATACTGTTAACTGTTATTCTTTGCCAATGTCAAGTCATGAGAGTCATTATTCGTAGTTTATCTGTTATTATTGTTTCTGTAATCCCTCAAATGCGCAAACCTTAATAGTATTTGTGTGAACGCATATCCATCTCTTTCAGCAAATGTTAATAAATGAAATATTTTTCATCATAAGCACTGTGCAACATCTTTCGATGTGAAGGATCACTTTCCACTTTGTAACTCCTTGCGAGAAAGCTACATCTCTCATGCTAATTAAAGAGACACATCCACTGAAACCCCCTAGAGCACAAATCACAGCCCTTCCCTGCTAGAGTAGTAGACAATCTCACAATACATCTTGTAGCTAACCAACAAAAAGGGAAAGTCGAAATACTTGCAAACAAGAGACTAGACCATAGTTATTTAAGGCTCAAGGCGCACCAAGGCGCAAGAGGTGAGCCCGGAGCCTAGGCGCAAGGCGGGCGCGCGCCCGAGTGACGAAGCCCAAAAAATTGGCTAAAAGTACTAAAATATACATTATAAGTCAAAAAAGAAACAAACATAAAAGAAATAAGCATAAATAGATGTTCAAATAAGAATAAATAGATTTTCATCAAGCATAAATAGAAGTTCAATTGTAAAGAGAAGTTCAAAAATAAGGAATCCAAGTATAAATCATATAAAAAGCATAAATAGATGTTTTAAATCACTTCATCATTCCCAATCGTCATCTTCAAACACATCATCTTCTTCAACATATGTCTTGTCCACTTCCGCTTCTTCAAATTCCTCCTCGTCCTCTGAAGCTTCATCTTCCTCATCTATTAGGTGAAGACTATTCTGATTAGCACGAGATGAACTTGGACCAGAAGCTCCCTTTCCTCTCATGGTTCTCGCTGTGGGAGTAGAACTTGAAACTACTCCTGCTCTTGCATTCGATCTTGTAAAATGACTTGATTAGTAACCTTAAAGGCATAAAAAATATTAAATTAGTTAACAATCACCAAGTAAAGTAAAATATATTACGCAAATACAACTTAATTAGTAACCTTGAGGGCATAGAAGATATGTCTCCAAAAAGCCGGACTAAGAATAGTCTCCTTAGCTTGTTTACCGCCCGACTCTTTTGCCCATTTACTTTTGTTCCATTCTTCTGAAACGAACATTGTCCGCAAGTGGGCTTTCAAGGAATGAAGCCTCGAGAATGTGATCGTTGCGGTAGCAAATCGTGTTGTTGCTGGCCTAAGTAACTCTTTGTTAGTGAACTTCCTCATCATGTTCACTACACTAGACCAACATGTGAATGCCATGAGAAAAGAATGTACACCTTTACCCTGTATCTGAGGAAAAACATGTTCATTTTGCTAATAACAACCGGCCCTACCTACAAGGGGAAAAGGAGGAGTCTAGAAAGGAAGAATAAGCTGGTCACCCCTTTAATGGCAACCAAACCAAGTATGATATACTAAAAAAATATAATAAGTGGGGGGGGGTCAGATTTGGTTTCAATAGTAAGAGTATGCATGGGCTAGTTCATATCTAAATCCAATGTGACATAGTGCCATCAATAATTCAGGATACCTATAGGCGAGTTACTGTCTGTAGTAAACGGAGAAGGAATGAGAGAAAATTCAAAAACACCTTGCCAGGGTATCGTGGAATTTTTTACAACTGAATATCTTGTCTCTTGTCATTAACTTTCAGATGCTGCAGATGCCGCAACTAACCATTATCGTTTGCTGAGACTCTGAAATTAGCAGCAATGACACCAAATCTTTCAAATTTAATATAAAACAGGTACAAAGGCAAAATAGGTAATTCCAAATTTCATCTGTAGAAGCTCCCGTTTAGTTTTCTAATCCATTCCACGTTCACTACTAAATAATTTAGGGAAAACATCAGCATTGTTACGTTTGCCCAGCCAAAGCAGATACAATTATGCACAACAAAAGAGCAGCAGAATTCTTACTCATGGGTGCCTCGGGCAAAGGAGCAGGCCTGACACATGGAATTTCTGCATAAAAATGTACTCTCGTATGAGCTTTAGAATTTTCGCACACTAATGAATAGCTGCTAGAACATTAATACGAAGTTAACATTTATTGGGCTAGAATAGACGTAACTCATTCTCAATTAAGCCAGAGTCACAGATACCTATCATCACACATAAGATGACAAGACCCTCACCACCTCTACTAATCAAGAATCGATAGAGAATTAACTAGGTATATAGAATTAGGATTCCAACGGAACGGTTAAATTGCATTATGAGTTAAATGCATATACGTCTATGCATACATTTTATCATCGGTCAGATTTCTCGATTAAGTGTAAAAAAATCAATTGAAAAATGAATTTTGTAATTTGGCCATAAAATTATGATTAAGTGTCAATTAACCTCATAAAATTTCTCAACCAAGAATCATCTATACTAAACATACAAGAATTTGCAGAAACAAGAGAATTCAACTGAAATGTGAACGAAATTGAAGACATAAGGCGTTTGGCATACCTTTGTGTTTCTTAAAGCAAGCGAGGGAGCAGCTGCAAGTAGTTCATAATTCACCATTAGCAAGTAATTCATTTAATAATAACTCCAACATAGAGGCGCATGAAACCCTAGGCTAGATGATATACATAGAGAGAGAAAGGAGGAACATACTAGGGAATAAGACAAGCCGGACATTTGTATTTCGATTGTGCATCTTTGCAAACTTTACAGCTTTTAGGCGGCGCCATTTTTTCTGTCTCTGTCGACGGTGGGCGGTTCTCCGATGATCCAGGGCAACAACGATCATATTTTCTCTTATTATTAGTACGAGGAGGACGCAATTTAAAATAGTCGATGATAAACCTTTCCTCAAATTCAGATTGTATTTTGTAGGCTTGGATATCAAAATGAAATTCGGATGGATCCATTGAAAATTGTAGGGAGGAAGAATATCAATAGGGTGGTGTAGGAAGAATTTCAATAAGATATTATATTTATAATAAATTGAGTGGACTTCAAATAAAATTAAATACAGTTAATAATAAAAGTTGAGGGATCGAAATTGACGAAATTTAAATAAAATTAAATACAGTTAATAAAAATTGAGTGATCGAAATTGACGAACTTCAAATAAAATTAAATACAGTAAATATAGGTAATACGTCATTAAAGAAAAAAGACATATTGCTAGAAAACACATTAAAGTAGTACATCATTGCAGAAAATCGACATAAAACTAGAAAATATACATTAAAAGTAATACATCATTGGAAAATACAGAAAATTATTTTCTAAATAGTTCTACACCCAACATTTCAAAAATATGTCTGATTCGATCATCAAGATGCTCATTCTCACTTAACTTCAGCCACATTTTCATATTTTTACATTTGTTTGCCTCTTGTTGTGTGGCTATCTTGTCCAATCGTTTCAACTTTTTCTCTTTAAATTGTTTAAATTTTGTCCACTCTTCGTTTACCACTTTCAAGCCTACTCCATTATCTTTTTTTCTATCATTTTTCTTAGTTGCCTCCCTTTTCATAGGACGAGGAATGGATCCAATCGAGTTTGAATCACTTACACCACTTTCACGTGCTCTCTTTCCACTGCTATCAGATTCTGTATTTCCTTCTACCTGACTTGCGTAACGTGGTTGATCTTGAAGAGCATGCCACTCTTGAATCAAAGTAAAATTGACATTGGTACTACTTGTATATAGTTCATGAGCTTTTGTCAATACATCATTTTTCGACCACCCGCTTTGTTGCATATGCTTAGCGCTTTCATAAGCACCTATCCATTTGCCCAATATTTTGTTGATATAATTATAATGATTTCTGCAAGCAATTAAATCACGGGAGGGTCAAATGAGCAATGCTCGTTACAATAATCCGCAATTTTACTCCAATACGCATCCCCTTTATGATTTCTCCCGATAACACTGTCGGTTTCATATTTAATTCACCCACTAAGTAGCACTAAATTTTCTTCAGTGGTCCATTTGGAGTAATTTTTGCGAGTAGTGGTTGTACCATCTTCGGTTGGAATGGCTAAATCCTCTACATTTGGAGTGCCTTCATTACCACCGCTCATGCTATCAACAACCATTTGTGTTGAAAATTCTGGAAATTCTGATGCTCCAGAATAAGAAACATTTTCATTTTCCATTGGCATATAAGGATTACGATTATAAGGGGGTGGTTGAAATGGTATCCCATAATATGGATGAAAATTTGGCACAGATAAAGGCATGAAATTTGGTGGAAAACAGAGATTTGATATATTTTGAGGATGTGGTTGATTGGAAGATTGATTTCAAATTGAAAATTATTAGGATTGTTGTAGTTAAAAGGAAAATTACCTGAATTTTGAGTTTTTTAGTGTTGAAATGGTTATTATTGGGATCCATTTCACTAAAAAAATATTGAAAAATTAAAAATAAGAGTAAATGAAGGATAATTAAGAAATTTATATTAAAAAAAGAGATTTTTTTTTCTGTGTCCAAATCAAATGAAACAAGACTCTATTTATAGAGAAATTTTTTTATGAATTTTGGTGTAAAAAAATTTTTTTTTTTTTTTGATATAAGATAATTGCTTTTAAAAAAATCGGATGAGATTTGAAAATAAAATAATCAGAAATCAATCATGTGGCGTCAAGTGACGCGCCCTTGTCTGGGAGTGGCGTGCACGCACCATGTCGGCCCTATCCGATGGCGCCACGTGGCAAGAAAGTCGACCCGTTCTTGGATTCAATAGATGTTGAATTTATTCAACAAAACTTTTTTTTCAAATATTAAATATCCCTTTGCAATGGTTTAATTGGATTTCAACTATTGAAAATGGGATTCAGCAAGCCCATTATAAATGGTCTAATGTCAGTAGACTTCCTTTAAATAAATTGATTTACTTCAAAATTAAAATAACTCCTTTTATTCTGCACGAATTGAAAAATACCCCCAAAACTTCAAGTCGAGTGGGTTAGTCCACTCGTCTTTAACAGAGTTAACGGATTATGAAAGATATGACATTTGCCCTCTACGAAATAACGTCCACTCTCTTTATATTTTTTTTTTTGTTATTGATTAAGAATAAAAGTGAACAGTTTATTTTGGGATGATAATAGCAAAAAAAAAAAAAAAAAAAAAATTTCTTATTATATGAGTACTTGGTTTCTCATGTGTCATAATAAATATTAGACTTTTCTTTAAAATCAATTTAAAAAATAAGTGTCACATTTCTAAAAATGAAAATGGTTTCAATGTAATTTAACCATTGTGCAGATGCTGCATATCTCTCCAATCATTAGAGTGTTTTCCTGTTCTATTCTGCCTATACATGCTCAAACTAAATCGGAAAAATCGATCGGTTGAACCTTGCTCGATAATCGCGAAAGAACCGAAAACCGTGAGAATCATAATCAATGGTTCCATGGTTTAAATACGAATCCGATTTTTTCAGAACCATGGAACCGTACAGATGGAGCAGTGTAACTGTTAGTTTTATGAATCTGCCTATCAAGTATCCGTTAGAAAAAAGTTTGTGTTTCTTATTATTTAGTTAATAAACTAACTTAATTTGTTAAAAACCTAACCAAATTTTGTAAGAAACTATCATTTTCTTATACGATCTATTTTTTAAAAATGGATTTTGAAATTATGTTAGTAATTTAACTATTTTCAGTTACACCGAATAAATAAATAAAAGAAAAGCTGGGACCGAGAACTGGGAACGTACCCAGATGAGCATGCCACCAATTCATGATCATACAGGGAAACTGAGAACTGGGAACGTAGCCAGATAACTAAAAGAGAAATGTTTTCCACTAGTAAGAGCATACCGGGAAACTTGAAAAGATTACTTCCGGAGAGAATGGTTTAAATTGAATTGAACTCAAGAGCCATAATAAGCTCCAAGAACATACAAACAAACTAAAAGAGAGTACAGAAATGCAAAATAAACAAAGTGGTGGTGCCTATATTTAAAAACAGAACAAAGTCATCACATATAGAGTCCTTCTGGGACACCCTCTTTCTTCTTGAACATAACCTTGTCCTTTGCCTTCTTGAAATCTCCATGTGTTACCTGAAACAAATTTCAAAATGTAATGTAATCAGACAGAAATATTAAATAACAGCAAAAATAGTGGAAGATGATTAATAAAAAAATGAGGAAATTATGCCATATTTGGCTTATTACACTCACCCCCGTCTCATCTAGGTTGAACTTTGACCAAAATGTTTTTAAATCTTATTATTCTCACAAATTCTAAGAACTGCTACAGATAGTATTTTTAATTGAGTATCAGTAACAATTTTTATAATTTCATGAAGATGGTTAAAATCTGACGAGTATTTGGTCATATTTCAATCAAGTTGACCAAAAAGTCAATGAGCGACATTAATTATGAGACGGAGGGAGTAACGCCAAATAAACTTAGAATGTGGGTTAGTATATTCATCAACAGAGAAGTAGTCAACTTTCACATACAGTTTACACCATTTTCGCATCTCCCATATTTCCTTCTTTGTCATGAACTAAATCATGATAAATTTTCTCAAACCCACATGTCCAAATAGCCTCAATTTAGGATGCTGCTATCAGATGCATCAATATGTTGAACTTTCTATTTTATTTGACATCTCAAAACAGATGAAAATGACCAAACCTGATCAAGCCTCAAATATCATGGTCACAAGGAAAGAGGAATGCTCATGAAGGTAACATGTTTAGTTTATTGTCTGTTTATGGGGTAAACACATAGTACAAGTACAACTCTGTGAAAGCTGAAATGCTCATGGATGTAGAATATTTAGTTCGTCATCAGTTTATGACGCAAAACTGAACCAATAACATAGTAGATATAAACTCGTGACAAGCAGAAATGCATAAGCAACGACACTATCCTTGCAACCATTTTGCAAACAAAAGGGTTATACTGACTTACCTTCATACGGCGCTCTCTCAAAGCGAGTAAACCAGCTTCAGTACATATGGCCTTGATATCAGCCCCAGAAAACTCATCTTTAGTCATCACAAATTCTTCCAAGTTAACATCATCAGCCAATGTCATCCTAGATGTGTGAATCTGAATTTCAAGGAAGGGAGTTTTGTTTATTCACATAATAATCAAGGATTATAATTTAATTCGTAAATATCATGCAGGAATAATGTAACTCTACCGTGAAAATGCGCCTCCTCGTTTTAATGTCAGGAAGAGGAAATTCGATCTTCCTATCTATTCGACCAGGCCGAAGCAATGCAGGGTCAAGACTTTCAATCTTGTTAGTAGCAAGAATCACTTTGACATCTCCTCTAGAATCAAAACCATCCAACTGGTTAAGCAATTCCAGCATGGTCCTCTGAATTTCACGTTCACCACCTGAGTGGGCATCGTACCTGCACGACATTCTCATTAGGCTTCTGTCCAATAGTTTTTTCTTTTGGTACAAATAGTAAGAAATGCTTGTGTGCATCCAAGTTTTTTGGCCCACCTTTTTGTACCAACTGCATCAATTTCATCAATGAAAACAATAGAAGGTGAAAGGTCGTCTGCAACTCTGAAAAGCTCTCTCACCAACTTTGGACCGTCTCCCAGGTACTTTTGAATCAATTCACTACCAACAACACGTAAGAAAGTTGCTGATGTAGAATTTGCCACGGCCTGAATAAAGAACAAGAGTAGCTTAAATGCAGAACCCCTTTGGGAGAAGATACTTACTCCTATTACCAGTATAATGGGGTACAAACATCACAGGGTTCCCAGGGTAGGCGTTATCCAACGGCCACCCAAAGCATGCTATTTTTGTTATAATAATGGAATACAAACTGATATAAACTATGGAAATTGCGGTGACAGAAAATCAATTAACATGATGTTTGCTCAAATGAGGAATGTATTTTTCTCAGTTTTCGCCAGGAATACTGCTCAAAGAGCAAAGGGAAAGAATGTAAAAACAGTGCATCACAGCAAAAAATAACAGAACTTGACCATAGCCATTGAATTTCTAACCGACTTTGAAACATCCCAAATGAATGGCAATGTTACATAAGTGTAGCATATACAAAGAGCTACAGAATTCACACATTTTTTTCCAATAGATAGAAAATGCCATTGAATTTCAAAATGCAACCTAAAACGAAAGGAAGTCTACAGAGATATACTTTCCTTCAGCATCATACTTTAAAATGAGATTTTATAAACGAGAACTTTTACTATTACTCACTTTGTACCAAAAAGATAGTCTCACTTACGTTTTGGGTTTGCTCCAGAAAGATAGACCAATTACTAAAGAAGTAAATAAATACAGAGCAATTACAAAAAGGCGCAAGCAAGTAAAGCACCATCCATAAGAAGTTTGACTTCTCAAATGGGACTATCTTTCTGGCCCAACATTACTATAGTTCCTTTTGACCGCCTTTTATAGGAATTGGAGAGCTGCTATACATCAAATAGGATTATGTAGTGTTCTAATTACATTGTAATGTGCTTATTTCTTTCTTTTAATTTAGATCTTGAGAGGACATCTTGTCCTTAACCCGTGGTACTATTTTTCTCCTCCTAATAAAATTTCTTCTTTCACCAAAAAATAAATTACTATACTTCCCACCCATGGGTCATAAAATTGAATCACACTGCCACATCATATGCTTGCGTGGTCCCATTAGCTGCACCAAGTAATACTCAAGACGTGATTGTCATGTCAAGTCGAATACAATTTCAAGACCCATGAGAGGAAAGTGTAGTATTACTCTTTTGGAACGAACATTATTTTTGCATGTATTGGATCCCAATGAAAATTCACTTATCACATCAAACCTCAAGGCTTCTAAAAAGATCCAGAACAACCTCGAGATGTCTTTCACTAAGCAAATAGAACTGGGTTCCCTATATTGGATTCATACTGTAATGACAAAGTTATAAGCTCATGATGTCAGTAGCATCAGAGAGAATGCCTTTAACCTATCCAACAAACTTCAGTTTCAAAAGTATGCCATATCTCCCTTTCTTTTCCATTCTTTTGGATCTTATGCATCCCAGTTACAAAGGCTTCTAAATGAGATTTCAAAAGGAAAACTAAAAATCAGCTTAACTGCCGATTCAAACTTCTGCATTACATATGCATTAAGGGCAGCCCGGTGCACAAGGCATCTCCGCGTAGCAAGGGTCCGGAGAAGGGTCCCCACCACAAGGGTGAAATGTAGGCAAACCTTACCCTGCATTAATGCAAGAGACTGCTTCCAGGACTTGAACCCGTGACCTCAAGGTCACACGGTAACACCTCAACCAGTGCGCCAAGGCTCCCTTCACATTACATATGCATTAGATGAAGTAAAATATAGAGATTAGTCGATTACCATGATCAAACACCTACCAACCACAGCAATGACTGAAATGCATAAAAATACAAAACATGAAGCATGTCTCCCACAATTGCAGAAAAAAGAGCACTCCAAACTGGCAGCGAATTAGACATCAAATAAACAAATTATTATAAAATACACACCTTTGCAAGTAAGGTCTTGCCTGTTCCAGGTTCTCCATAAAGTATGACACCTTTAGGAGGCTTGATACCAATGTCTTCGTACAATTCAGGGTGGGTCAAGGGAAGCTCAACTGCCTCTTTGATTTCCTGAATCTGGGCATCTAACCCACCTATATCAGCATAAGACTCCAATGGAGCTTTCTCAACCTTCATCACTGAGACCATAGGATCAACCTCATCTTGCAGAAGGCCAACAACAGAAAGAACCTGTGGGGTTAAAATAAAATAATAAATTTAGAATCATGATTCTACAATAAACTCTGATAGCTCGAGAACTACTTTAATGACAACGGTGAATTAGACTACATGACAAGTTTCAGACTTCATATACTCCCTCCGTCCCGCTAATATCCGCACACTTTCCTTTTTGGGCGTCCCGCTAATATCCGCACACTCCCAAAAAGGAAACTTTATATTAATAAAATATTCACCCAACCCCACTCATTCTCTCTCCTACATTATTTTAATACTCACAACACCATTATAATTTATTACACCCTCCACTCATTCTCTCTCCTACTTTACTTTTACACTCACAACATTTTATTAAAATATCATATTCCTTAATTCCCGCGCAAACAGTGTTAGTGCGGATATTAGCGGGACGGAGGGAGTATAAGGTTTCTTCTTCTTTTTGTACTCCCTTTGTCACAATAGAAAGAGGTGTGTTTTTGTTTTAGGCATTCCATTGAAGAGTAACATTCCCATTTAAGGAAACTGTTTTACAACAAATTGATAAACTAGCCTTCATTTTTCCGCCTAAATTGAATTCAAATATTGCCACCTGGGTTTGAAAACACAGATGATTTGAGGGAAATCAAACAATTAGTCGATATTTAAACCATTTAATTTTGCGTGATTCACTGAATGTTACTCTTCTATTGGGATGGAGTGAGTAGCATTTGTCACAATAAGTTGTTGTAACCAATATGGAATTCTTTTATTATCCTTATTTGAAGCATAGTTTCACGTACAAGTATAGCTGCATCACCCATGCATTTTCTACTGATATAAACAGCTTAGCTGTAGTTCTCAAGTATAGCTAGTCAAAATCGTTTTTTAAGATCAGAATGTACTATAAAAAAAAAAAAAAAAATTCTAGATCACCTAGTTCCATGAATTCATCAATTAACATGCAATTGAGACGATCACAATGTAGCAAAAAGTTGCACTTTGGACTGTTCATGGAAGTATTAAGAAAATATGAGTTGAGATGATATAATTCTTAAAGTCTATTCTAGACTTAGACTACAAAGATTATCCACCATATCATGACCAGATCATCTAAACCACAAATAAAGAAGGGATCCTTCTTCAATTTTTATCACAAATAACTGGTAAAGGGAGAATAACCTGGAAACGCAGAATAAAAATCACGAAAGGATTGGTTAAATGTTGCATATATAGAACTGTCCCCAACAAGATGTTTGGGATAACTAGACATGCCTCTATGCTTTAGTTTCAAGGAAAGTTGAATCATGTATACTGCAGACCTAAAATGACAACCCAGGGACTAAAACCCACAAAGAATACCCAAATTTATAGCAATCTTAAGCTTAGAGTCTCAAACTACAGGTATAAAACTTCCTTCTTAAACCTAACACTCTTACTTCTACCTATTCACAACAAGGCCCCAACTAATCTAATAGGGAGACGCAGTTCATTAGCTCTGGCTTAAATGGAATTACCAACTATTCGAAAGCCTACCTCAACATTCTCAGAACCGAAATCATATAATTTCCTCCAACAATCAGTTCTCAGTACACAAAAAAACTTACAGCTTTCTAGGTCTAGGCCAATAGCATTATAAGTATTTATTCGGCACATAGAAAAATCAATAATTCCAGTACAGAGGCACAAATCTCCATCCCTAACTTCCAGATTTAAGCATTCAACATCGAAAACCCATAACCCAGCTCAAAATTTCAAAACCCTAATTACCAATTACATACTAAAACAACAACAGTCAATTCAATGCCTCAAAATCAAAACCTATAACAAAATCCACACACCGCAATTTACCTTATTATGCATCAAGATAGAACATCCAGGCTCCAGCTGATCTTTATCAACAAACGACAAAATTCCGACATAATACTCCGGTCCAACCGAAGACGAAACAATAGCGTGGTTCTCATCAATCAACTCCTCCAAATTCCCAACGCTCATTGGAGATCCACGCAGATCGTCGACCTTAGATCTGTCCTCTTCAGTCTTTTCTTCCTGCGGCTTCAATCTCTCCTGATTGGCTACAAACTCTTCTTCCATTAAGAGGTAATCTTTGATACGTTCCAGCTTCAAGAGCCGGAGCTTACACTTGGTCAACGGAGTGACCGTCGGGAGTCTGGCCGCAGCTTCTGGACCTTTCTGTTTCCGTTGCTTTCGGCCGACGCGGGCTGGGGGAGCCGCCGGTTCGAATTTCTTTTCTTTCTTATCGCCGTCCTTGCGGTCGCCGGGACCGCCTTGCCGATTCAGACCTCCGGGAGTTCCTTGACCCATGGTGTCTTGCTGTGAATGAGAGAGAGAGAGATGGAGGAGGCTTGAGAGCTGGGGTTTTGAACTTTGCTTTGATAGTGTCTTTCCATCCAAGAAAACATCCACATATACGGGCTGACTACTTCGGGTCGGGTTTCACGCCAATTCAAGTTTTTTTTCTTTTATCAATTTGATTGATATTAAATAATTATGAATAACTATTTTCTTCATACATACGGGCACGGCTATTTGCAAGACATTTTATTTGCAAGGTACGAACAATTGACAAAACTATCCTCACTCGTATGCGGATGTTTCGTGTGATTATACACGACGTTGTCAGATATGTTTCGTATGAAAATACACGAAATGTATTGAGTTATTTCGTGTAGATTTACACGAAATATTAACAAATATTTCGTATATTTTCATACGAAAATTACCTGAAAAATTCGTGTATATAAACACGAAATAAACAGTCTGCATAATTCATACTTTCAAACATAAAAACTGGAAAATTCAAAGATCAATACAGCTTTCTTGAAAAAAAATCATAAAAAATGGTATACTTTATCATATTTCACATCACACATCCAAACTTCCAAACAGTTTTTAACAAGGCTCAATAAAAAACTTCATGATTCATACATACAAATAAAAAAGGCTCAATAAGTCAAATGATACACTCATACGAAATTAATTTGAGCAATATATTTCATCTATTTATTTTTTTATTTTTTTTCTAGATTCTAGATGACATTTAAAGTGTTTTTCATCAGTATGAGTTTCCTCCAACTCGCGATAGATGTACGCCAAAGCAGCTGATCCCAGGCGAGACACCCAAATCTCTGAAGATCCATGCACAGGGAAAGATAAGTTGCAGGCATCTTATCCTAACTCTTGTCCACAAACAACGTGCAACCCAAGAGGTAGGGGTGGACATGGTTCGATTTGGTTCGGTTTGGAAGGAATTTGGAGACCAAACCGCTAGTACTCAGTTTGGGAAAATCCCAAACCAAATCGAACCATAGAAAATTTCAAACCAAACCAAACCAAACCAAACCACCTCGGTTTGGTTCGGTTCGGTCTCAAACCACGATTTCATAAACGGTTCAAACCGTGGTCCGAACTGCGGTCTAGACCGCTATTCGAACTACAAACCTGTCCAACTAAAAGCGTTGCTCTTTACATATTTTTTTTTATCAAACTAGCAATCATATACTATATTAAACATAAAACACAAATACTACTATCCAAATAGGAATGAGTTTTAGTAAACTGGAAGTTCATTGTTCAATCTAGGGTTTTCAAATCAGTGGTTGTGATTCATCTTTAATTTTTAATGAACGACTAGGATTTCGGTTCAAGAATTTCATGGTTCGGTTTCACGGTTCGATTTCATGGTTCTAAACCGCGGTTCGGTCTGAATCGATTTGGTTCGGTTCGGTTTGGTTCGGTTTTGAGGTTTCAGACTGCGAACTGAACCGAACCACACGGTTTATTAAATTTTCAAGCCAAGCTAAACCATTTATAGAAAAAAATCAAACCAAACTGCGTGATTTGGTTCGGTTCGGTCTCAAACCGCGGTTTGAACCGAACCATGTCCACCCCTACCAAGAGGAACAGGAGATAAGTGGATGCACGCTGGTCATCTGACATGTCTGAACGGGCCTCAAAGGCAAGACGGAGCTCACGTAATGTGTAGGACGTGCCCCTCAGACAACCGATGAGGTGTCTCTGGATCTCGCGTAGGTCAGGCTCTGGATCCGCCGTCCTAACAGGAAAACCCATACAGCTGACACCTATAAATTGTAAATGAAGAATATGTCAAATGCAGTCAACCAAAGCTCTATATATTGAAAATGAAAAATATAACAAAAATATACCTAAAATATGAGTGACGTCATGCATCGTAATCGTCATCTCCCCCCACGGCATGTGAAACGTGTTAGTCTCAGGAGACCACCGTTCCACAAATGCCGTCAGCAGCGCCGAGCTAGTCCGGCGAATGGTGGTATCATGCAGGTGATGGATACCCGTAGCATCGATTGCAGTCAACCATGCTCGACCATCCTCGGCCAGTCTATCACGCGAGAACCTGTTTAAAGATTTATCAATAACAATTTTTAGAATTTCACAATAATGATTACATTAAAACCAATGTTTCGTCAAAATTTATTTTTGTAAACAAATAGCTTACCTATCGAGATGCTGATGTCTGGTATGGAACTTCACCACCGACTGGCTAGTGGGCCGCCCAAATCTCTCGGGCTCGGTGATGACCGAACCCGTATAACAAATCACAAACCTCGTGGCCGCCACCCGGGTCGCTCACAATCTGCCATGATGGTGGCTCCTCCTCACCCGCACCCTGCCTCCTCCTCCGTCCCTGCCCTCTAGCCACATCCTGACCCCTCCTCCTCCCGTGCCTCAATGATCTAACATCACGTATCTCCGCCTCCTCCCCCTCCTCCTCCTCCTCCTCCTCCTCCTCACCCCCATCAGAGTCAGAAACTGAGACCTCCGCATCTGCCTCGGGAATACCCGTCTCATCATCAGACTCTACATCCTCAGAACTCTCATCAACCAAAACATTCCTGTCATGTTTCTTTTTGGTGCGTCCAGGAAATTTCGTTGCTGCCATCTCGGCCTTCCTCTTCCTGTTAGACGCAGTCATACGTTCACGTCCCTACAAATTTTTTTAATAAGATAGTTAAATATAACAGACAATAAATAAGCCGCAAGTCTAGTAAATTTGGACAATTCAACAAATCATCGTCATTCACATTTCGTGTGCCTATACACGAAATGTAGTGAGTGATTTCGTGTAAATTCATACGAATGATATGGAATCATTTCGTGTATAGGCACACGAAACACAATGGAACAATGTTTAGTTCATTTCGTGTGCCTATACGCGAAATGCTAAGAACAATTTCGTGTAATTTTCATACGAGATAGAAGGACCAGTTTCGTGTATAGGCATACGAAACAACCTAAACATTGTTCCATTGTGTTTCGTGTGCCTATACACTAAATTTTTGGAACCATTTCGTGTAATTTTACACGAAATAATCCCAGTCCAGAAACATATTTCGCACTTCAATTTCAAACCCAGTTCATCAATGGAATTCTAAACAACAAATTCAAACCCAGTTCATCAACATTTCATTTTAAAACCCAATTCATCAAACTAATTTTTGAATAATAATGACATACTCTATTTGACCTAAACTCCAGAAAATCGAGGCTGGTGAGGGAGGGATTACCTTCTTTACAGGCACGGTGGTAGACGAGGTTCCGGCGGCCATGGCAGCGGCGGTAGCGGCGGCGGAAGCGCCGACAGAGACGGCCAGAATTTTCATTCTCACCATTCTTTGCGTCCGTCGGTCTTCACAGTTAGCGTCGTGTACGAGAGAGAGAAGACAAGCTGGTGAACGGTGTTGGAGGAAATGAGAGAAATTGAGAGGGTTTTACTTTATATACGAGGGCAGATATGTCATTTTCATGTGCCTTGTATAAACCGTGCCTTGCAAATAAAATTCACCCTCATGTATTGCTAGTCCTACTTTTTTGTGTGTATATGTTTCGAATTTATTAAGTTTAAATTACATTCCCTTCATTCCTTAAACATTTTCCTTTTTATTTGATGTAAAATAAATATTATATTTCTATTTAAAATAGATTTTAATAAATTTACTATTGTATGTAATATATAAATAAGTAAATAAAGTATTGATAAGTCAAATACAAAAATTTTTATGGGACAAGTGAATAAATGGATTATTTATGTGTGTATTATTTCACGAGTCGGACAAAATAATGACTGTCAATAAATAGTTAATTATGACTTTAGTATTCCTTTAAAAAATAAAGACTTTATTACGAGGAAAGATGATGAAATTTAAGAAAAAACGGTACTCCCTCCGTTCCAATCCCAAGATAATTTTTCTATTTTATTATTGTCAAAGTTACTTTAAATAATAAATTTAGATTATTTTAGTTATCTCAATAAATTTTTTAAATATGTTATTGATATACTATCATAATTAATATTAATAATTTTTTTTTTGAGAATTCTCCATTGATTGATAGCAAATGGTTTTTAAGTGTTCATTAGAATAATGAATTAATGTAAAATTACTAGTATTTTCTCTGCCCGTATAAGTGGCACGGTGACAATATAGAAACGATTGATCATATAAAAATGTACGATATTTTGCGATTCAGAGATTAGAAGAATTCAATTGCCTATTTCGATCTTTACAACGCCCCCACCCTCATTCAAACAAATAAACATCATTTTATGTAAATTGCAAAGTGGACAATAAATGACCCTTTCTACTAAGATGAGATACTAAGAGTGCAAATACGCTATGATCACATCAAATTAGTACAACATAGCAAGGCAAAATCAGCTTTTATCCATCACTGTGATCATTACTCTTTAAGCACTTGACAAAAGATGAGAACATTTTCGATGAACTGTAATTACAGTGGTTGAAGTGTATAAGAACTTTTTTTTAGACAAATAGTTAGCTAAATTCATGAACAAACTATAACCTAGATGATAAAGATGTGCATAAGAGCTAGACTTGATAACATAAATTTGATAATAAAATACCGACAAAAAGAAAAAGAAAACGAAAACAAATCACAAATTAGCAAGCAGAGTATCAGAAACATGATCTAAGCCGGCTAGACATAAGTCTCATCACAAACAGTTAAAGTAAAACAAACTATAACTGAATTAATGTAAATTATTATTTAAAATACTTCGTATTAACAATAAAAAAAAAATAAGAAAATTATTTCGGGTGAGTAAGAGTGAGAGAGGGAGGGACATATGAAATCTTCCTTAAAGACTCATAGATAAAACCCATTTGTCAACCCAAATACAACAAGAAAAAGGTAGTCCTCCTAAGCCCACCCATGCATTAACCTCAAAAATGGTACCACTTGACAACTTGGTGCCTAACCATAAGATATACCCAACTTGGCATGCAGCCACACAGCCCGTTCAGCCAGGCCTGCCTAGGCCCATATAATCAATCGTCAATCGGTTGTGCCTAAAATTTCTTGTTTGGGTCATGGGTGGCCCAGGTCAAGCAACCCACTTTTTCACATAATTTCACTGTTCTAAAAATAGACCGCTTAGACCCAAGTTAGTTAGGCGTTATTCATAAAACACAATAATTAACTTTAAATCCTTCTAAAAATGAGTTTATTTTTAATATTTTTATAAAAAATTGGTACTACTTAAATGGCGTCGTTTCTAATCACTATAAATTTCAAAAAAAATGCTCGAACTGAATAATTAAGTTGTGAATTGATTCACTTAAATAGCAAATCTCATTTTAGGAATTACAAACAAGATTTCAAAATGAGTTTCCCTCGAGATCTTGATCTTCATCGTTTCCGACAGCGATTGTTGAGTCGAGAGGCTTCGTCATTCTCCTCCATCTTGCAGCCGCGTCAAGTTATTTCACCAGAACATTACAATTCATGTCTAAACTTTCGGTCCAGCCTTCTTCTGACAAAGTCCCTCCTAGGCGCTCTAAGCGTTATCTCCTATCAATTTTTATAACCTTGATTAATCTATATAATATATTAAAGCAGAAGAATTTCCAAGCTCCTCGTCGCGCCACGTGTCACATTCTCATTCGCCTATATTTTGCAATTAAGTCCTTAATATTATTTTATTTAAGCCATTTTTTTGCAGTTTGGTCCTTGAAAATATTTTATTTTGGATAGATATAGATACACAGTATTTTTAGCTAATATTCCGCATCTAAATTATAATATAGCAAAATCTCTCAAATCCCTGTATAATCAAAAATTGATTTATGAGAATTCTTCCAAATCTTGCCAGGTTTAGAGGCGAATTATCTTGCATTGCCTCAATGGATTTCGCCATGGATTCTGACGAAGCAAGCTCCGGCTTCGCCATAGATGCGAATTATCTTGCATTATCTCTTCCAAATCTTCTTCCAACAATGTCAGCAAAACCTGAAACAGAGGTAGGAGATGTTATTGACACTTATGTTTTGTCAAAATTCGAGCACAGAGATTGCATACTGCTGCAATTGCAAGTGGGGAAGTCCTCCAATAGATTGCACAATCCAAAGTGATCGTGGAAGCATAGTATAGTGGTCCCTTTATAAGCTCCCTGATCCATTCATAAGTGAGGTGAATAATGAGTTATAAATTTGAAATTCACCTTCATTGAACAAGCTTATTATGTAGCAGAACCATATTAATCAAAAGCCTATTTCCTGCGGTATCATAGTTTTAATGTATTCTTGATGATGGGGTTTAATTTTATTTATTTTCAATTAAGCTCTTCTTTTGCTGTTCCAGTTCCAGAAATTCAAGCTTATGTTGCTGTGGATTATGGACCAGAGACTCGCGATGCACAATCAAAGCTATCTGTTTCTGGAATATCCATCTCCTAGCCCTGTATCGAGTGCAACTTTCCTTCCAACCTTCATAAATAGGGCAATGTTGGAATCATATTATTTTGTTATTGGTGTATCAAAACAAATTAGGACATTTAATTTGGGATGAATGGAGTAAAGCATTTCATCATGATGTTTATTTATTTTAAATCTTAAGGAAACCTCTCAATATGTAAAGGCACTCCCAATGGGAAGCAATGTCAATGAAGTTCTGTTACAAAGAGAAACAGGAATCTCCTGGTCATTATACACAACATCATGGCTTGATAAAGTCAAAGCATTGCCAAAGTAATGGGTTTGTAAAGACATTTTCTCAGCAAGATGAGATATTTGCAGATAAATCAATGGTTATTACAGAGGAAATGTTCTCAATAAAAGCACTGAATTTTGATGCCATCTTTTGTGAACATCTAAATTCGAAAATAAATTTGAAAAAGCATACTTCAAGTTCAAATTTTGAATTCGAAAATATATTTGAAAAAGCATACTTCAAGTTCAAATTTTGAATTTTGATTGTGTATAAAATATTATCTTTCTGTCCTTTAAACTTGGAATGGGACTCTAAATTAGGATAACATTATAGAATTTGGAATGTGTATAAAAATGGAATGTGTATAAAATATTATCTTTATGATAAATTTTCGAATGCTAAATGAAATTTTCAAAATCACAGTAATCAAATTTGAAATTCAAAATCGAAAAATTGAATTTCATTGATCAATTAAAAATGGAATGGGACTCTAAATTAGGATAACATTATAGAATCAGGATAAATTATGAGAAATTTTCGAAAATCTTGGCAGAGATATTTGAGGTATACATGCAGAGAGATTAAGGATTAATATTCAAATATTATGATCACAGAAGATTTCGAAAATCTTGGCAAATCATTCTGTGATTGATCAATTACGATTGGAATGGGACTCTAAATTAGGATAATATTCAAATATTTACATAGATTTAGGCATATGCAGAGAGATTTAAGGAGTTGTATATTCAAAATCAACATGAATTTAGTACTAGATAGATATAGAAAATATTTGAATATTTTCGAATTTATAATCTGAAATATTTTGCAGAGATATTTGAAGGAATCTATATTCAAAATCAACATGAATTTAGGACTAGATAGATATAGAAAATATTTGAATATTTTCGAATTTATAATCTGAAATATTATGCTTATAATTCGACAATCAATAGTTTTTAAATATCATAAAACAATAGAGAGATAGAGAGAGATAGAGAGAGAGCGATGCGGCATAAGAGAGTCAGTATTTGGAGGAGGAAGAAGAAGAAATAGTTTTCATTGCTTAGTAGTTTCAACCAGAAGGTAAGAAAAAATTTAATTGTATTACTAATGTTCAAGAGAAGTTCATTTTTTTATTTTTATATTCTCTGTATAAATTTTTTCTAGATCATTGTTTTACAATCAACACAATATCTGATTTTTACATAGAGAAAACTCAATCTGTGAATTTCCTAATGACCACAGTAGTGGTAACTTTATTAACTCAAATTGCTCTATAGAGGTGCTTCTCAATTTCGTGGGGTTAAATGAATGTAAAGTTGCTGTAAATAGGGAGCGCCCGCTCCCAAAATTATGGGAGCGCCTGCTCCCAAAATTGCATAGCTCAGTCCCACTTTCTGTCCAATGAGAGCGCCCGCTCCCATTCCTGGGGAGCGTCCGCTCCCTATGGTCAGTAGGCCTATAACCTTATTCCTGTAGGTGATGAACTATATGATTTATTAAGCTAAAGTCAACAGGTAACCTACCAAACCATGTCAGGAAAATAATGAAAACTATTATTATGGTAACCTGAATTATCGTGGAATCCCCGCATTCATGGTTTGCATCTAACTGGACATTCCCCTCTTCAAAGTAATGGGCTCCCACCTGAATGAAAACAAAATGTATGAATTCATGCTGATATCGAAAAGACCATTTGAGCACATTAACTCATGAGTTACCCCATAAAATTACCTGCATTTTGCCTCTTACTTCGACAGCTTGTGTATCATCCTTGAACTCAATGTTCCATATTGAGCGCCAACTCCCATTGCTAGATGACATTACAATGAAACAAAAATGGTAAACTTAACAGCTGAATAAAAAAAAATCTCCGTAGAAAGATGAGAGTTACTGCCTCCATCCCAAAGAAAGAGGGACACTTTTGCTTTTCGAGCAATTCAAGGCAATAGTTGAAAATCCATTGAGTTACTAACACCTATGATTGAGAGACCACAATTTAAATTTCATACAGTTAGTTTGACTCATTAAATATTGTCCGCAAACTAAAGGGTATGAGAATCATCGTTCCAAATACAACTCTCTAAAGGGAAAATGTTCCTCTTCTTTTGGTTGATTAAAAAAAAGGAAGCCATCCATCTTCTTTTGGGATGACACAAATCAGATGCCCTGAAGGCGTTAAAATAGAACTTTGAAACACACGCAAACATAGAATTCCAATAAACAACCTCTCAGCGATAGAGTAGAGTGTAGACCGGTCCTGGACCCCATTTCAGATATCCTCTATATGCTATGTACCGAATCACTAACAAAATCTGACCCCCAAAAACAATTGGAGCACAAAAACGTCACTCTGGAACAAAGCTCATGATCAATTTCTCTCTTCCTCACTTCTATCTCCTAAATGGAATTCATTCCTCGGTCAAAAAATGAACCAAATCCAAAATCATATCACCATTGGAACACATTAATATGTACAATGATTTAACTATATCAACTCAGATATAGAATTACCTCTGTTTATAACCCTATTCCCGAACCCCAAACAAAATTCTCAAGATGCAGCTATCAACATAAAACATTTCATCTGAGAGCAAAGAAAAATCAAAAACCCTAAATATGAAACAGTGGACCACAATTAGAACAATTACAATGATAATACCATAATGACCAAACTCCATATATGATACACCGACAAAATTATGAACAGATTAACGTATTTAAGTAAAAGATCTGAGAAATCCAATTTTTCGAAACCCCGTTGAATTGAATGCATTAATAAAAGAAGGATAAGAGCTAATTGAACAGATCGGAAGATACAGAACTACATTAAATTGGGGAAAAAATATCCGAAAGAAGGAAGGAGGTAATCGAATGAAAGCGAAGACGATGTTTGAATTGTACGAAGAGAGCATTTCAAGCCCAAATATTAGCTTTTATTTTCTGTGTATATATAATTATATATATATCTATCTAAAATTAAAGAATGTCAAGGACCAAATTCCAATTAAATGGCTTAAATAAAAGAATATTAAGGTCTGAATTGCAAATATTAGCTTTTGCACATGGAATCAACATAAGCTTTTGAATTGATTACTATTTTTTATATGATATAGGAGGCAATGGCAACAAACAACAGGTGATTACAATCAAATCCATCGGAAAGAACACTAAGCTTCGCAAAGTATAGTTGTTCGAGTTTTGAAAGTGTGGACACCAAGAAATAAGCTTGGAAAACAATGGCTTGAAATGATATTGATTGATGACGAGGTTAGTGATTAAGATGTTATTTTTTCTTTTACCAATAACGCTTGAGAATAATTCTAATATCATATCATTATTTTACTTAGGGATCTAAAATTCAAGCTACCGTTCCAACAAGTTTGTTGACAAGAATGAAGGAAAAGTTTAGTGAAGGAAAAATCATGAAGATTTCTAATTTCGCTGTGGAGCAAAACAATCCTTTTAATCAGAAGGGGAAAATTAATCATGAATGGAAGATAATCTTAAGTTTAGCGACCAAAGTTTCGAAATTGAGATTCCTACTCGCATCTCGAGACAATGGTTTTATATTCACTTGCTTTAATGATTTACAGGAACACCCCGAGGAGTATGTTTTGGGTAAGGAAATATCTTATTTCTATTCAAAATCTTAACACTAATGTAAGATTCACACTTATGCTATTTTCATTGAAATGTTAATAGATGTTATTGGCGAGGTTATTCTGCCTCTAGGAGATTTCGAGTTTGTATCTGCACTCAATGCTAGGAAAATGGATGTGACATTGGTTGATAATGAGTACGTTAATCAATATATCATCATTATATTAACATTTTTATTATAAGCAGATTATTTTAGTATTATACCAACATATAATTTTTTAATTTCTTAATATAATGATAGGGGAAGGCAATTGTGTTGCATATTGTGGGAGTCATATGCAGATGAGCTCAAGTCTTTTGTTGACGGTAGAGGTGACAATGCTGATGATCCGATAATACTCATTCTACAATTCGTAGTGATATCAAAATATCGAGGTGAACTTTTTTTAGTTCTGATATGCATATCTAGATTGTTCTATATTTTCGAATGAATGTTATTGCAATAAATGTACATATATATTGTATTAAATATTATGATTAATCTTATAGTCATTCATATAATATTTATACTTTTATACAGGAAATGTTCGCGTTTCTACTATGAAGCATGCATCTAAACTTCACATCAATCCAACTGTTCGTGAACATATGGATTTTATGAGCAAGTATTGTACCTTTTACATAAATTACTTTTTTATGATTGTCGGCACATTATTTTATTTTGGGTTACACTTACATATATACATATTATATCTAAATTTAAAGGCGAGGTGACAGAAGCTCATCCAATAGCCGGACGTTGACTACTATCACCAATGACACCAATGTTATTACCGGTGATTGGTTTAGAATTGAAGAATGTAGAACAATTACTGAGTTGCTCAACTCTAATGAGGTATTTTGTTGATTGTTCAAAAAACCTATAAGTTTATACATTACTAAATATTTATAAATATGATGAGTAAGTTTAAGTTTTAATCACCGTGATATATTTTTCCCAGGTTGGTGACTATACCACGTTGTGTACCATATTTGATGTAGACTCGGTTGATAGGTGGTACTATGATGCTTGCAGTAATGCTAAATGTAATAAGGGTTTTGATAAGGGTTTAAATAACTGCAAAAAATGCGGTACATCCTATGCTAACAATGGCCCAACTCCCAGGTATTTGTTGATCTATTTTTTTAAAATTTATTATTATTTATTTTTTTTAAAGTTTATTATTATTTATATTTTAAATATTAAGATTTTGACTCATAATAGCATTTTTATCTTCTTAGATTCAAAATTAAGATTAACGTCATGGATGTGAATGAAGTTGCTACACATTTTGTGTTGTTTGATAGCACTGCTTATCAGTTGCTTAAGAAATCTGCTTCTGAAGTCCTTACAGAAGTTTTAGAGGTGCGTAATTAGTTGATCTTATGACAATAATCATTATCCTATGTTTCCTAATTATTATATTATTTATGTATGATGATGACCAGCCCGATCAATTGCCCCCCTCTTTTGGGGCTTTGATTGGAAGGCAATGCCTGTTTAAAGTGGCAATCGATCAGAGAACCAAGGATACCTCCGATGAGAATCGAATCTTTACTGTGAAGAAATTAACCGAGGATTCCAATATCATCACTCAGTTTATATCACTTACTAATTCTGAGGTAAGTTCAAAATCATACCTTCATTCTTAAAACATTAATTGTTATGATATATATATGTCATTTTTTCATTTTTTCATATTTCAGGAGGTTGCTTCTAAGCTAAATTTAGATGATGAAAATATCTCCATTTTGAATGATAATGTTGGTGTAAGTCAATAAACATCTAATTATTTAATAATTTAATTAAGTATATTTTAAGGTTTTCATGTAATATAACTTTGTTATTTTTATTTTTCCTTATGTAGGATAAGCCCTTGGAATCAATGGGTGAAAGTTCTTCAACAACGGTTTATAATGAAATTACTCCTGAAAAGCGTTCGCTAGACATTATTTCCATTGATGAGGAGGCACAGCTATCAGTTACTAAGGGAATCAAGAAAATAAAACAAGAGAAATTGGACAAGTAGTAATGAAGGAATCTAACGCTTTTTATTTCAGAAAATCAAGTTAGTTTTATCAAATAAGTATGATGTTGGGGTTAAATACTCCTAAACAATCTTTGGTATTTTCCCAACTTGACATTATTTTGCGTAGAGTGGTGCCGATGGTTAACAAATATTTTCAACGGCATTTTGTTTATTCAATTAGTACTTTTGGATTTATTATTAATATTCTGAATAAACTTATCTAAGTTTATTTTTTAAATATTTGCTTATTGAGGATTTTTTTTTGTGAGAGTAAGTTCTAAATGCTTTGTTGTTGTTGCGTAGAGTGGTGCCGATGGTTAACAAACAACCCATTTAACTGCCATAAACTATCAATCTGCTACCTACCCATATTAGTGTCTACTACATTGTCTTGTATTGGTATCTACCCATTAGTATCGATGTTGTCCCTCTCCCTTTATCCTTTTGAAAAAATTCTTTGTTTTCTGTATTTTTCTTGGCTCTGTTTCCTTTGGACAGTGACTATCAAACATTTTGACTCCCTGTTTATTTGCCCATAAGCCAAAATGCTGAGAACCTGGGATTGTATGTTCTTTCTCAACTGCCTTCTCTTAATTACCTGATAGAATTTCTTTTCCTTCTCTCAAAGATTTTCTTGCCCATTTTCCTTATAGCTACTGATTGAAGACATCGTGAAAAAAATAATTCACTCACCATCTATCATGTGTGATTAACCACTTCAGTGAGCATGTGTGGGTGTGAACAATTTTTTGTTTGTGTGTGTGTCTGCACAAACACCTATACTCGCCGCATGCTCTAAAACATAAGTCATGACTCACGAACCACTGGAAAAGGGGGGGGTAGTTAAAGGCATACCACAGAAGATGTTGATTCCACAGGTCGAGAAGGAAGATTTTCCAGCCCAAGCTTGCTCCAATTTGGGTTTTCCTTTTCTGCCTCAGCCAGAATCTTTCTTTCCAGATCGAAGTCAAACTGAAAAGTACTTCTAGGAATATCTCCAACATGTGGGGACATTTGAGGCTGCAGAGTGAGCAATGTAAAAAAAGAAGCAAATAAGAAACAGACAACATGCCATAACACAGAGGACAAATGAATAGTATGATTGTCCATTTATTCGTAAATATTGAAGACAAATCAGTTGTATCCTTAATCATTGATAATAAGATTCTCATTTGTAACTGAGTGAATATCTGGCCCTGGAAATTGTCCATTTATCAAAATCCCATGCAAATTCAAAAAAAAACACACATAAACACACAGATGAATCATTCAGATCTAACAGACAATTCCACCCAAATCACATTCCCACAACTTCAAACAATTACTCTCGGATTTAGGTCTGTGCAGCAATACATGATGTTATTTTTGGTATAGTAAAAATGTAAATCATTCTTACACTTAAAGGATCTTAATTGTTAGTTGCAGCAAAAGACGAGAGATTATTGGTGCGAATTTGGGTCGAGTTAGTCGAGGGTTGATTGAACATATGAATTTGGTAAGCAATTATAGATGAAAACTGCAAAAAGAGCAAGGTTTGTTTGATTAAAAATATCAACCAAATCACTCAAATGCTTACAGTAACCAAAAAACAGAAGGAGAAAACTGAGTATTTGATTCATTACCGAATGACATAACACCAGCAATTCAACATAAGCAAATCAACATATTTTACAACTTGACCTCCTCCTAGGACCAATGGAATTATTATTAGGTCCAAGATTGTGAGTTCAAAATGTGGTGCCAACAGCAACAGCAAAAGGTGGACAACAGGTTTTGTAGAGAAGTAATTGATACCAAGGTCCAAAAGTGATTGTTGAATATGTTTGATTACCATTATGTAGCTCATCAATTGAATTTCATAAGGATTAATACAAATAGAGTTATCCTACTGAATTTTGGATTTGTCAAAAATACAAATACTTGGAGTGCAATAACCCACAGGCATCTACATGTACTTATATACTGATATACGGCCCTCCCACTATCCTCCTCATAATCAATCAACCTCCCAATTACATGAAGCACCAAAATTGTACGCATACAATCGTAATTTTGGGACTAAAAACATAAATTGTCTGGGTTTGGATTCAACAGGTCTTGGACTTGGCCGGGCTTTGCTTGCCTTGGCCTACGATGTCCGTGCCCCATTTTATCTCGGCCCATTACGTATATAGAAATTTTTTTTTTGAAGAAACGCAAACACATCTTCCGTTAAGGGCAAAATCAAATCAATCGACCCAAATTACTTTGAAATTGTGGAGAACCAGAAATTGATTTAAGATCGATAACAAAATAAAATTATTCTATTCAATTTGATTGGGAATTGTCGTAATACCTCTTAATCCTCTCCATTACCGCCCATGCCAATCGAACGTTTTACCTCAAAGCTCTGTTGCAAACTTCCAATCCCAATCGGTAACGGCTGCTCCAGTTCGCCGTTTTTCCAGTTCCTCGCCGTTGAAAGGGTTTGATTCCGCCGTTCGCCGTTGTTCCAGTTCCTCGCCGGTTGCCTCAATTCCATTTGATTAAAAACGTTGCCATAAATAAAGGGAAGGTGATGTTTAGAACTTATAGTTTTAATTTTATTCTTTTATTTAAATGCTATTCCTTCTTTTTTGAATTTCTAACAGAATATCAAATATTTTTCTAGGGGGCACTGTACACAATTTAATATACAATTGTGAAAGCAATTAGTGCAATTGCTTACATACAGTATTATTTTTACATAGTCAAATAATGCATATATAATCATTGTTTTATATGTTTAATTTTATGGATATTGTTTTTAGATCTACAATGGACAACACTTTTGGTAAAAAGCAACGAAAAAGCGATGAGATAGAAAAGCGTCCAATACTTCCGTTTGGGGATCAAAGAGTCACGTTGTCTGAAATTACTAATCGTAAGTTTTCTAAATTTGTATTCTACAATTGTGATCCACATTTTTATCTTCCATTTGTTTTAGTCAAATAAGATTGATTAATTACTTTTTAAAATATAATAATCACTCTATTCACTTTATTAAATTTCCATGGATAAAATTACATAATAAAATATAATACAATTACATAATAAATAGGATGGTTGTGAGCTACATTTTTATCGCATAAGCTTTATTAATTTTTTAAATATATTTAATATTTAAGCTTCATTTTATCGCAGGTGGAAATGAAGTGATGACGCCGACATTTCGTATGACTAACATTTCTAATGGTAACGGTAATAGTATATATTTTAATAGTGTGAAAAATTGTCATATTCATATAATTATAATGTTTCTTTCAGAGAAAAAAATGATACTTTATTTATTTTTACCAAATTCAAACGGTTATATGATTATATATTGATAGCATTACTCATCATCATTATTCCTTTGAATTTTATATTAGGTACCACGCCAATGGGTACTAATCCAACAAGCTTAGAATTTCAAAATCGTGTTAGGCCGGTTCTTCAAAGTTTAGGGGGTTTACAATCGCTTAAAAGAAGATTGGATGTTGATTACTCTAATTCTGGAATTCGACAACGAGGAACTGAAAACATTTCTCCATTCAATGATACGAATTTCAGTAATGTATTATCTCCAAACAAATTGGAATATTTGAAGAGGCGGGGTATGCCAACTGAACAACCTCCAGTAGTTTTGAAATCCGTCAACAAAGATTCATTGATCATTGAATCACAGAATAATTTGCCAACAAATGAAATAGACACAACGCGAACATCACCAGGTATTAATTGCTTTTAATTTTTGGGTTTATGGTTTTGCGCTTTCGAATCTCTTCTTAACTATGCTTCTTCTTCTTCTTCATTCCAGTGTCACTGAGTGATGCGAATTTGAGTACTAAATTAGCTGCAGATAAATTGGAATATTTAAGGAGGCGTGGTATGCCTACTGGCCAAACTACTGGAGTTTTGGAAACCACTGACAAAGATTCTGTGATGATTGAATCACAGAAAACACCCCTGGGTAATACTTGCTTACTTTTTTTTTTATTACTTTGTCATTCCGAATGTATTCATAAATATACTTCTTTTTTCTTTATTTTTGTTATTAATATATTACCTTTTTAAAATGCATTTACTTCAATCTCTTTGTGTTATCCCCAGGTACAAGACATTTGATGAGACCAACATTTCCTACGAGTAACAACATGAACAGTAAGAATACCATTATTTTTAAATTGTACAGTTAATTTTGAGATTCACGTACATACACTCTCTTCGTACAATTCAAACTTAACCGGATGACTATTATTTATTGCGGAGCCTTGAAATGTATAAGAGATATGTTGTAAGTATGAAAACTTAAATATGAAATAAATGAGTTGTATACACAAACAGAGGGATTACATGCTTTTTACCAGGAACTCGATAGCCTCTTTTTAGATTTAATCTAAGTCTCACACCATTAAACTATTTATTGAAAAGAGTGTTTAATGATGTTATAATTAATTTCATAAATTTTATCTTAGGTTGTCTACAATCTCTGCAAAGAAGATTGGATGTTGATTACTCTAATTCTGTCAATCGACAACAAGGAAATGAAAACATTTCTCCAAACAGTGATGCGAATATGAGTAATGTAGCTGCCACAAATAAATTGGAATATTTGAGAAGGCGTGGTATGCCAACTGGCCAAACTACTGGAGTTTTGAAAATCACCAACAAAGATTCTGTTATGATTCAATCACAGAATGATTTGCCAACAAGTCAATTAATGACGAAGAGAACATCACCGGGTAATACTTGCTTTTACTTTTTGGGTTTCCGTTTTTTTAATCAAGTTTTGTCAGTAATAATTTACGTAAATGCAATCATTTCAACCCTTAATTTTATTCACAGGTCCAAGTCAATTAATGACGCCTACATTTCCTATCTCTAACACTATGAATGGTAAGAATATTAATGAATTTTGATTTTTTGTTTAAATTGTAGATTCATACACACACTTCATCCGTCCTACCTCAAATTATACAAATTTTTTGGTCATACTCATATAGGAAAATAAAGGTAAAAGATATGTGGTGTGAGTATGAAATGTTAAATATGATATAAATGAGTTGGATAATAGATGGAGGCAGTATATGCTTTTCAAAGTTACAATTACTAAAGGTAAAAATTTTAAATTCTTAGTTTTTGAACGATAACTATGTTTCCTGAAATATTAAATTTTTTATTATATTTCTTTCAGGTGTATCTCCAACCACCGGTAGTCATATAATTCGACCAATATTTCCTACATATAATCTTACAAAAGGTAAAATTTAATTATTATATTTTTAATATTTTATACTGCAAAAATATATAGCATTACTACTAATCATTACACATTTACTTTATCATAGCTACCAATCCAACCGGCACTAATCAAATGAGCTTGGAAGTTAGAAGACCCATTAGACCTATCAGGCAAAGTAGTGGGGTTTTGCAATCACTAAAAAGGAACTTTAATTTTGAGAGCAATCACCCAACTCATCACATTGATACTGGTAAATGAAAGCAATTAAAGTAACCTATTTGTCTTATTTGAATATTTTTTTAGTGTTACTTTATTTATTATTTTGTATTTATTATCATAATATCATCCTAATACCCGTCTTAATATTTTTTTTTTCTAGATTCAGTGAGGATTCAATCTCAAAATGACTTGCCAACCAATGAAGAAAATAAGGCTAGAACATCACGTTGTAATAGAAAAAAAAAAGATGAAAGAAATTGCACAACCAACAACAGGTATGTTTTAGATTTTAATTATGAAATATAACTGTGCTTTAAGAATAGTTAATTTAATTGTATTTTGTTTGCTACATTTTAGAAGAAAATCAGATATATGGTACATTTTTTGCATATATACAGGATACTGGGATATTGGAGATCCAGATTATGAATGTGAACATTGTCATGCTTTATTTTGGTTCGAAGAGAGGACTCCAAAAAACAAGCCAACCAAAAATCCTAAATTCTCATTGTGTTGCATGCACGGTCAAGTACAAATTCCTCCCTTGAAGGATCCGCCTAAGTTGCTGCGTGATCTCCTAGATAAAAGTCACGAAAAAAGCCAAAATTTTATGGATAACATACGTGCATATAACATGATGTATTCATTTACTTCAATGGGCGGTACAATTGACAAGAGCGTAAATCAAGGAAGAGGCCCTTATGCTTTTAAGTTGGGAGGTCAGAATGTCCATCGAATCGGATCATTGTTGCCAAATGAAGGAGCTCCTCCACAATTCTCACAACTATATATTTATGACACTGATAATGAAATAACAAACAGAATAAATGCTGTCAGGCATGTTTCTTTCATAACGTAGTCTATCATTTTTTTTTCTTTACGTATATATCATTTGTCAGAATATATTCTAATTGCATATTTATTGATTTCTAATGAACAGTAAACAAAAGTCTTCAGACTTGGACAAATCAATTGTAGAGGATTTGAGAAAAATGGTTGATGAAAACAATCCATATGCAAAGATGTACAGGATGGCTGCAGAACGTATTTCGTTGAGAGATTCAAATGAGGTAAGTCTTCGACTGATAGGTAAGCGTTCTAAGGACGGAAGAATGTATAATTTGCCGACAGCTTCTGAAGTCGCGGCTCTTATTGAGGGCGATATTGAAGATTCATTGGATGTAAGAGACATAGTGGTTGAGGAGAGATCTGGTCAATTAAAACAAATACACGAATTTACTCCATGTTACCTTCCTCTTCAGTATCCATTGTTGTTTGCTTATGGTGAAGATGGATATTATACAGAAATTCCCAGAAATAAACCTCCTACAGCAAAGCGTGACAATCTTTCATTGAAGGAGTTTTTATCATTCAGACTACAAGAAAGGCTTACAGAAGGACCGCAACTTTTGGAAAGTGGAAGATTATTTCAGCAATTTGTGGTTGATGCATATATTATGATGGATACACAGAGGCTTCAATGGATTCGTTTCAATCAACCTGCCCGAGGATTGAATCTTATAGCAAACTTACGGATGCGGTTTCAAGAGGAGATACCGGTCCGTCAGCTGCAGGCAGACGAGTTGTATTGCCATCGACATATACAGGAGGTCAGCGGTGGAAGACTCAAAATTTTCAAGATGCGTTAGCTATTTGCAAGTGGACAGGATATCCGTCGCTCTTTATTACATTTACCTGTAATCCTAAGTGGCCAGAGATCACACGATTGCTTCAGAAAAAGAGGAGAAGACCCGAAGATAGGCCTGATATTCTATGTAGGGTGTTTAAAATTAAGCTTGATGAATTGATAAGGGATTTGAAGGAGAAGAAAATTTTTGGCGAGCCTGCACGTAAGTTATTATTTCATACTACTATATATTCATTTTATTCGTTATATTTGAATATCATTGTTTATTACAATTGATTTGTTTCCTCCGTTCAACTATTATTGCTAATTTTGTTAACTTGATCACACTTATATGTATAATATAATTATAAAATTATTATCTTTATCAAAAGTGAAAAATTGTTACTATAAAAGTATAAATAATATTGGGACGGATGGAATATATATCAATCAATATTTAATTTTATTTATGAGGTACCGTAATATTAATTATGTTCATTCTTATTCAATGCGATTGTTTACACCATAGAATTTCAAAAGCGAGGTCTTCCCCATGCTCATATTCTTCTTTTTCTAAAACGTGCGATCAAGCAAGAATTGCCGAGGATGTTGACAAGTGGATATGTGCGAGAGATTCCCGACAAAGAAAAGAACCCGAGAATTATATGAAATTTGTGAAAGAATTCATGGTTCATGGTCCATGCGGTCTTTGCTAACCCGAAATCCCCGTGCATGGATAAAAACAAATGCTCAAAGAAATTTCCTAAAAGTTTTAATGAAGGGACATCGGTTGACGAAAATGGATATCATATCTATATGAGGAGAGACACTGGTGCCAATGTTGAAAAAGGTGGAGTTTTGCTTGATAATAGGTACATTGTACCTTATAATCCAGTAATTATTGTTGAAGTATCATGCTCATATCAACGTTGAATACGTAACCAAAGCAAGTCAATAAAATATTTATTCAAGTATATCGGCAAGGAAGTGACAGAGTAGGAGTGAGGTTACGTGTTGATGATGAGGTAAAAAGGTATGTTGATTGCCGTTATGTTTACGCATGTGAAGCTATATGGAGGATATTTGGATTTGATATCCATTACGGGACACCTTACGTAGAGCGATTGTCTTTCCATTTAGAAGGAGACCAAAGTATTCCTTTCAAAGATGGGGATTATCTTCCGGATGTTGTGAATAAACCATTTGTTAGTCAATCGCAATTTTTACAATGGATGAAGTACAATATGGTGAATCCAGAGGCTCGACAGTACAAATATTATGAATTTCCCCAACATTTTGTTTGGGATAAATCGAAGCGAGAATGGCGTCCTAGAAAGAAAGGCATGTCAATTGGACGAATCTTTCATGTCCCCATGAATTCAGGTAATATCTACAATTTTTGTTGAATAACATCTAATATAGTTATCTTGTTGTTTTTTACCATTCATGCATACATACATATATGATATGTATATAAAGTTTTCTACAAACATGTGGATATAGTTATATATTGAATCTTAGTTTTTTTTTTTTTTTTTTTTATTATTTGTTTGAATTGGGGATTACAGTGCAAAAAGACAATCATATTGCACCATTGTTCGGATGTACTTGTAGTTATAAAATACAAAACAAAGAGCATGCTCGGGTTGAATGGTCGTGGGGGGTGGTTCGGGTGTGTATGTTGGTTTTACCTATACCTAGATCATATATCTGTTTGTCCTATAACTTTTAATCAATCTTTGTTATCTCGGGTGAAATATACTATACGAGGTTGATGTTAAATCATGTTCTTTGGTGCTAAATGTTACGATGATTTGAAAGCTGTAAACAACATCGTACACGGCGATTACAAACGGCATGTTATGCTCTAGGATTGTTAGATGATGACAAAGAATATGTTGATGGAATCACGAAGCAAGTGAATGGGGTCTGCTGATTTCTTAAGAAGACATTCGCGATGCTACTATTGTCTAATAGTATGTCGAGGCCACAAGATGTATGGAATAAAACTTGGCATCTTTTGTCGGATGATATCATCTACAAGCATCAAACGAAGTTCAACAATCCAGGTAAGTCTGCAAATGTATTGGATTAGATAATTTTTTGAAATATCTTATGATGTCCATATAATTTATCATGTTCATTATGTTATTATTTTTTAAGCTATATTTTAATTATCATACTTAATTAAATATATTCCTTATATACGAGTTTAACACTTAGTGAAGAGCAAATTAGAAATTTAGCATTGGAACAAATTGATAAGTTACTTGCGGCTAATTGTAGCGATCTCCAAAATTATAAGGATATGCCTAAACCAATCAATTCGGTCATTTGTGATCTTTGAGAATATGCTCATATTAGATGAAATGTCATACGACGTAGATGAGATGAAAGTGAGCACTCTAGATTATATTCTGTTTGGTGATGAGCAAAAAATTGTTTATGAGAAGATTATGACTGGAGTTGACAATGGCAATGGTGGAGTGTTTTTTATATGGTTATGGAGGAATTTGGAAAGACTTTTATATATAAGACATTGTGCTCGGCCTTAAGAAGCGGGGAAGGATATAGTTCTTCCGGTGGCTTCTAGCGGTATAGCTTCTTTGCTTCTTCCGAGGGGCAGAAGCTGCTCACTCCAGTTCGGTATACCAATACTGGTCGATGAAAGCTCAACTTGCGGTAAGATCAAGCCGGATTCGATGTATGTGGACTTCTTAAGCAAACAAAACTCATAATTTGGGACGAAGCCCCAATGACCCACAAGCACTTGCTTGAAGCTCTTGATAGGAGCTTGAGTGATATTATGCGCACATCGGATGGTCGATACTGCGATAAGCCATTTGGTGGATTAGTTGTTGTATTAGGAGGTGATTTTAGGCAAATATTGCCGGTTGTTCCCAAAGGAAACCGAAATGATATTGTGCATGCTACCATTAGTTCATCTAAACTTTGGAACTACTGCGAGGTCCTTAAATTGACAAAAAACATGAGATTGCGAGGTAAACCCATTTCATATAAAACAATTACTATTTTATGTTTCTATTATTTGTTTATCAAAATGTTTTATATCAATCATATTGTATATTCTGTAAATTTGGTTCATCTTCTTGAGATGCTTTAGAGATTAGAGATTTCGCGGAATGGATATTACAGGTCGGGGATGGGGATGCCGGAGAGGAAAATGACGGAGAAGGCTGATCTTAAAATACACGATGATATTCTTATAAGAGATGCGGTCGATCCTATTCCGGCTATCGTTCAATATACGTATCCCGACATATTACATAATATTAGTCTTGATGGATTTTTTCGGAAACAATTGTATTGGCACCAACTAATGAAATAGTTGATTCTATAAATGAATATGTGATGTCATTGTTGCCCGGTGAAGAGGTTGAGTATATGAGTTCTGATAGCATCAGTAAGGAGGATGGAGATATTGAAGGACACGAGGATGTATTTTCTGTAGAGTTTCTTAATACGATTAAATGCTCGGGATTGCCAAATCACCTTATCAAGCTTAAAGTTGGTTGTATGGTCATGTTGCTCAGGAATATTGATCAAGCTTCTGAGCTATGCAATGGAACAAGAATGATTGTCACCAATCTCGGAAAGCATGTAGTTGAAGCAAAAATGACATCGGGTAAAAATATTGGCATGAAGGTTTTTATTCCTAGAATGATCTTGAGCCCATCCGATTTGACAAAATTTCCCGTGAAGTTTCAACGGAGACAATTCCCTTTGGCCGTTTGCTTTGCTATGACTATAAATAAGAGTCAAGGACAATCACTTTCACACGTGGGGCTATTCCTTCCTCGACCAGTATTCAGCCACGGTCAGTTGTATGTGGCAATCTCTAGAGTTACCAGTAAAAAGGGACTCAAAGTTCTAATTTGTGATAATGATGGTCAGACGCATGATACCACAACTAATGTAGTGTATAAAGAAATTTTCGACAAGTTGTGAGGTAATTTTAATCTATAAATATTAACAACTTGTGAAAGTATTGTATGTCCTATATGATTAATAGTATTGATGTCTCTTATTTGCAGGTATAAATCTTTTTATCAGTTTGCTCAATCAAGAGGGATTTATTCTGTTCGGGATGCTATGTGGTTGGTAATTTTCTTCATGTGGATGTTTTAGAGGTTTTCAGATTTAATGGTTCTTGATGCTATGTTGTTCTTAATTTTCTTTGACCATATTTAGCCTTGGATTGTATTTTGGTTGCTGATTAATATTTGATGTAATATTTGCTCAAGTTTCTGTTTCGTAACATTGAAATATTTGCTCAAGTTTCTGTGACCTTTGCTATTATATTTAGTGGTCCTATGTTTTTTCAATGATGAAATGATCTAAATGTCCCTGAGGAAGTGATTAAGCTTTGTAACCAAAAATCTTGTGTTAATGAAGATGTTCATTTCATCATATTGAAAATGGGGAATAACAAAGGCTCTAGGTACATTAAGGGCAATAACATTCGAAAATCAGATTTCACATTCCAAATACAATGATGACATGAGAATAAAGTTTCTAATGATGTATTGCATCATCTTTCCTTGCTTAGCTTACGATAAGCGCAATGAGAGTGAACAGGATTGTATCCATTTACCTACTTTCTGATTTTATGTGTATTGAAAGCATTAATTTACTGACATTACACTGGTGTTACTCTAGGTGAGTTGATTTGGAGGTGAAAATGAGTCATGTTTATAAAGTTCCAGCTTCAATCATCACATGGTGAGCAGCCATCCATTGCATTATCGGCGACGAACTCCGGTATCGTATACAACCCAGTCTTCCACCACTGCGGCTATAGGAGTTTTAGTGTAAACCCATTTTGCATCATATCCACATAGAACTGCTATATTGCAATGGATGGCTGCTCAACATGTGATGATTGAAGCTGGAACAAGTGATGGGATACAAAAAAAATGTAGCAAAATTTGCTTAAATTAAGGTGTCATTTTCAAAAATCTCTGTTCTGTTCAGAGATTTCTGTAATGGTATGCTGTTTTCTCTTTGCTATATTGTAGATTCAAGAGCCATATAACTTGAGATTTTGTTTGTGTAACTTTGGATTTGTGTTTTATGGAAAAGAATGCTCTTTGGTCTGATTATTTGCCACTGGACAATGGGAGCATTGGCTCCAAATATTAGGGAGCACCTGCTCCCAACTATGTCAAACAAATATTAGTTGCTGGAAATAGGGAGCGCCCGCTCCAAATATACGGGAGCGCCTGCTCCCACCTATTCCACATTTCATGCTCAGTTTCTGTCCAAGGGGAGCGACCGCTCCCAGGCCTGAGGAGCGTCCGCTCCCAATGGACAGTAGCCCTACTAATTTACGGGTAAAGGAGAATTCCCAATGTTATTTATATCTTTCCTAAAAACCTACGCACCCTACCCCCCTTTCTCCATGGAAACCACGGCCTCTTCATCCTTTCCCTATACAAATCCTCTCATAACCCTTTGAAATTTTCACCCTCTACCCACCAAATCCATATACCCCCTCCATAAACTTTTTCCAAAACCTAATTTCAACCTCTTCACCGTGAATTAATTCCAACATTATTGACGAATTTTGAAGCTTTAAAAGCTTAGATTAATTTGGGTTGAAAGCTTTCTTTTTGAGGTGATTTTCGAAGAAACAATTAGTGGAGAAAGTATTGACGACCAAGGGCTTCTTTTCGAGTTCGTCCTCTCCAACTCCGGCAAAACTCCGGCGACAATCCGGCGACTCTGTTCAGGTAATTTTTATCTGTTTGTGCTCTATTTTTCGGTGTTATAATGGGTAAACGGGGTAGAGATAAAAGTGTTCCCAATCCCCCTGTTGTGGAAGAACCCCAATATGATCAACATAGGTTTGTTTCCGACAAAGCGGATAAATTTTTTAATGATCATATGGGTAATGCATTCAATGTAGAACGGGAATTCGATTGGGAAAGTTGTAATTTAAAGGATATTTTTACTTTTTATAAATGGAAGATGCTTGCGTCGAACCCGGTCCATTGGGGATTGAATAGAATTGTTAAGGAGTTTTATGCGAATGTGTGGGCTAGAGGTGATACACCAAATTCTTATGTGCGTGGGTTAGAGGTCCCGTATACCAGCACGGTGATCAATAGGTATTACAGTATGCCCGATAATGTGAAAGAGGAGAATTGTGCGTATCAGAAGTTGATAAGGGAGATGAAGACAAAGGAGGATATATTGGGTCACCTCCCAGCATTCTCGATCTCATTTGGGGTGAACATTGACCCTACATGGTACAAAAAGGGAAACATAATGAAGACTAGGGATCTGAGTGAGGAGTTAGCCATTTTACACCGATTTATTTGTGAGAGGATTATGCCCTCATCACACTATGGGGAGGTTAGTTGGAGAAGGGCGGCACTGATGCATGTTGTGGTTTCGAGAAACAGAATAAACACCGGATTGATTATGAGACATGAGATCATCAGATTGGCCAACAACATGGGAAGGTCGAACTTCAACTTTCCTATTCTTATCACCGAGTTGGCAGAGATATCAGGGCTTAATATGGGAGGGAACATCCGTAATCTGAAGCCGGGGTCGAAGATTGATTATTACACGCTCACTAGCTTCAATCGAGCGAGGATAGGACCACAAATAGGCCAGGGAGTTGATGATCAAGGTGAGAGGGAGATGCACGATATGGATCCTACAGAGGCAGCATATTACTTGGCGGGGCAAGTACAATCGATTGAAGAGAACGTGAGAGGATTGAGGATGGAGTTTGGTCAGTTGCAGAACAGAGTGGAGGCAGAGATTGAGACTAACCAGAGGTGGAGAGAAAGATTAGAAGGGAAGATGGACAACGAGATTGGTCAAGCTCAGGCATTTAGGGAGGAGCAAATGCGGATGATGCATTTGATGATGGAGAGACTACCCCCTCCACCACATCAGTCAGTTGGTTGAGGTATTCCCTTCTCCTTCCTTATTTCATTTGTTCTGTAGTAATGCTTAAGGAGACTTTTCATGATTTAGTTAGGGGGTGGGGTAACTGTATGTGGTATGTATATATAGTTACCTTCTTCTTTACTTAAAATAAAAAAAATAAAATAAAAATTAAGAAAAAAAATGATATCAAAGGTTAAGTCTATATAGATTGTGTTAAATTGCATGCTGCAACAACATATTTCTATGGTCACCAGCACACGAGCAGTTATGATTAGGCAGTCACTTTGTAAACATGATATTAAAGGTTAAGTCTATATCCAGTCCCTATTTTATATTAATGCCTTCCATTGAATTTGATTTTTGCCTTGAAGAAATCGAATGGGAGTTCAAAATTGATATTTCTGTCAATGGTTAAGTCTATATCCAGTCACTATATCCACTCCCTATTTTATATTAATGCCTTACACTGAATCATATCAATTAGATCCAATGGTGGATGAATGGTGCTTTTGTCATCTTCTATGTGAAAACACTGTACAACATCATGTCTCCTGTTGAAAGAGAGTGGTGTTTACGGAGAAGATGTTGATGCGTGTTCGTGATTTTCCGCATTGGGGTTGATATTGAACTGATAATATCAAGCCACATTGTGATTGTGTGTCTTTTTTTGTGAAATATGTTAGCATGAAATACTTTTGATATGCTCTTTAGATTGTTCTATTTATTCATCTTCATCATTGATCAAAAAGCATTTTATATAAATATAATTCAATTCATACAACTTTCATGCTTTACGTTAGTAACTTCTTTCACGAATCCTATTGATGTCTCAATTTAGTTTATCTTAAACTTTTCATATGTAAATTGCTTATGCATAATTGAAATTTGACGTTTCAAAGGAAACAATATATATTACAATCGAAACTACATAGATGGAAATTCAACATTGAATGTTGATGAGTTTGAAGACATGTGTTTTATGTGTAGGAGGTATTTGAAGAACGTGGGGGTGGGGGTTGCACTTCATTTTATATGAGGCATTGCATGATTCTTAGAGCATTATGTGGTTATTGTTTATTTGATTCCATTAAGAGTTTTGAATGTGAATGAATTCAATGGTGAGATAAAATGTTAATGGAATTAATGTAGGAAAATTGTCCTAATGGTATTTTAAAATGGAAGGAATTAGGAAAGTAAGTAGGGGATTAGGAGTAAATAAAAGTTTAGGGGTTTAGTTGTGGTAATTGGTTCTTGGAGAGCCTTGGTGAAAATTTGGTGAAGTTTATCTCTTTAAAGAAGCTTCTTTTACAATATAATTCTTTCCCTCATCTTCCTCACCTTCTCCCTCAGCCAAGAACACTTCCAAACCATAAAACTCTTCTCAAAATTCTATAAAATTCACCCTTGCTCAGTTTCCAAGTTTGATTTAGGATTATTTATCACGGCGGAACGTAGTATTCATCTATCCGGCTAAAGTTTCTTATTCTTTTTCATATTTCCCAATTAATTTATTATGATTCTTTTCTAATAATTGTTCATGGCTTGATTAATGATGTTATTATTGAGTTAGGAAGGGTTTATGTGAAGTTTAATAATCAGCTTTTGTATTAAAGTGGAAGCAACTTCAGCTAGGGGTTGAACTTGGGGATAACACTAGGTTGGTGTTGTTTAACTAGGCAAAAGGTGGTTTTATGGATTGATAATTATGGTATCCATATTATATATGTGTTATAGGGTAGGAAGAAAGTATATTGGGTCCAAAACCAGGTCTTTGGTTTTTTAGTGCAGCATTTATGTCTCCTCTCCTGAATGTAGGGTTTGTTTCTCTATTTTCATTTTTATTTTTTCTTGAATTTAGTTTTGGTTCACATTGAGGGCAGTTGAGAAATGTAGGTATATTGGTGTAGGTGGTTTTGGTTTGTTCATGAAATTTTTATTGAAGATTAAATAAATGTGGGCTCCTCGGGCCAGTTTGATATGTACAGTATATTCTTTTATGCTTAACTTTCTTTTAGTTCTTTAGTAGAGTTTAAGGCTTTAAACTGTTGTAGCACAACTCCACTTCTAGGCACAATTGTGGGTTGTCATGGGACTGACGTTCGTCGAAAGTAGCTAAAGTAGTGATGCATCCTATTAGTAAGAGGCTTCCTTGAAAAAGTTCATTCATTTGTAAATTTCCAGCATTACTAAAGAAGATGATCTTTAGCATGTGCTCAACTGATATAGGCAACATTTCATGCATTTACGGGTTATGTTCGGTGATGAGGGTAACACGTAACATGCTATATTTTATATTGTGGTGGTGAACTAAGACGTTCAATTGAAACATGAAGATAGTGTAGTTTTGGGTAACCAGATTGTTTAAAAGCTTACATTGTTAGAGAGGGCCCAATGCGGGATACAATGTTTTTAAGCTGTATTCTTGTACTCCTACGTGGCTGCGTTAGACGTAAAGAGATAAACTTCCATTAAGCACCACGAGACATACATGGTGACAGCTTGTGCACTAGAATTGTTGGGTGAAACAAATGCAAACTTGACCATGAATTTGGGTAGAATTGTGAAACAATGTTTAGTATCCAACTCACCTAAAAGCTTAAGTTGAAGAAAGAAAGCGTAACAATTTATTTGATGCTTTAGCATTTTCTTACTTTCTAATAGTAGAATTCGGTTTTCACTAAAAGTTACATACACGTTATTTCCTGTGGGCAGATGTGGAACCATGCTCACTGTGAAACAATGTTTAGTATCCAACTCACCTAAAATTCACCCTTGCTCAGTTTCCAAGTTTGATTTAGGATTATTTATCACGGCGGAACGTAGTATTCATCTATCCGGCTAAAGTTTCTTATTCTTTTTCATATTTCCCAATTAATTTATTATGATTCTTTTCTAATAATTGTTCATGGCTTGATTAATGATGTTATTATTGAGTTAGGAAGGGTTTATGTGAAGTTTAATAATCAGCTTTTGTATTAAAGTGGAAGCAACTTCAGCTAGGGGTTGAACTTGGGGATAACACTAGGTTGGTGTTGTTTAACTAGGCAAAAGGTGGTTTTATGGATTGATAATTATGGTATCCATATTATATATGTGTTATAGGGTAGGAAGAAAGTATATTGGGTCCAAAACCAGGTCTTTGGACTGTTGAAAGTTGGTATGCAGAAGCTGAATTACACCAGGAAGTGAAGTTGTTGTGTCGTTGTGTTGCTGTGTTCTGCTGTTGTTTCTGCAGCAAACCGAGGCTTCATATTGGGTCCAAAACCAGGTCTTTGGACTGTTGAAAGTTGGTATGCAGAAGCTGAATTACACCAGTTATTCATATTATATTAGCTTACAAGATGTTAGGCTTGATATAACCTTCAATTGCTGAATGTGGGCTATTCATTACCATTTGAAGTCTATTTTTTGTTCACTTTAATGAAGTAACTCCCTTAATATACCTTAGTTTTCGTTATTAGTTTTATTTCTTCATTTTATGATTCTTATAACTAATAGCCATCTTCACCCCAATTGCAGTGTAGTTATTATGGAAGGAGCAGCTTCGAATCCAATCCAACCAGAATCTTCAACTCTCAATGGCTACATGAACTCTTATTTAATTTTGATGGGTGATTGTATATATTTTATCTTCCTTAATCCTTATGCTTTGCATCTGTATGAAAACACACTTTGTTATGCTTAACTTGTCCGTTTTATGCATTTATTTTCTATGATATTGTTTGTGTTGTGAAACAAGTAAAGTTCTCTCTTTACGGTTTGTATGGGCTGCATGTTGCTTAAATAAAGGCAATATGAATTTCTTCTTTCAGCTTTTCTTATGATTGGGATACTTCCCAAATGTTGTATAGTCAGACCAATGTTGATGACTATATTCTGGCTATATTGGTTAATTCCAAGTTATTGGAGGATCATTTTGATCCTTAAAATTATTTAACATTATGTAAGTAATATTCATCTTTAATATGCCCGTCGAATTTCGACGGGTTACTCACTAGTTTATTGAAATTAAAAAAATAGAAAGAGAAAAACCGCCCATTTTGGGCAATGAACATGGCATGGCTAAAGTCCGGAATAGAACCGTGTCAGGCCCAACCAAGCTCAAATTATCATGTGAATCTCGTATATAATGGGCCAGGCCGTCCATTTGGACATCTCCACTTGCCTTTTTTCCAAAACACAAAATAGAAAAAAAATTCATAAGCTGCATAAATATGTAAGCGAGAAAGATCGATGGAAAGATACATAAACATCATAAATATGTAAGCGAACAGCCTCTTAGCAATTGTCAGGGGAAGACTCTAACAAATGGTTCCCAACCCCCACTTGGCACACCGGGATTTGCCCTTTTTATTGTTGATAGAACACATCAAAATTAAGGTGCGATTTGATAACAACAAGCATCAATAATCAATTAATACTTGTTGATAAATGGCAATCTTAGAAAATTTGAGTTTTTGTTAACAAGTCATTGTCAATGTCCATACTTAGTGGTTCTTATTCGGTAAGTGAAAATATTGATGCGTATTCTGTAAGAGAAATATGAGATTATTGTTACAATTAAGGCAAGGTTTCACCATTAATTTGAATTAGTTGCACTCAAGAAAACCATTCAACAATAAGAATTAAGTGATTGTTGGTGTTTGTTGCTATTAAAAATCACCTAAGTCTAGTTAGAAGAATTAAGCTTTTTGATTTAGAAAAATCGATATATTCAAATGTAGGGAACAAGATTCTAAACTATAAAACATAACAATTGACCTAACATTAATCCTTGATATTGATCTGTTGGGATTTGACACAAAACTAGACGGAAGAAGAAAAATATCGAAATTGTAGCAGCGATTTGTTTTCTTATCGTGTGTGGATTTATTTTTTTTGCAACATAATTATTTTCTTACATATCCTCTTCTAAGATGTTCGCTTGATCAAGTGCTTGACTCAAGCCCGGTGGTTTATCCAGTTGTCAACTCTGAAAGTCTAGATCCAGCCGCAATACATATGAAACAAGTTACTTCTCGTAGAATGAATTATAATCATTTATTATTTAGATTTTTTGTTCCTATAAAATCAAAGTGATGACATGAAGTATAGAGTGTTAGTGTGATTAAATTATCTGTTACTAATTTGCGTGAGACAGGGAGAATTTGTGAGACTTACGGAGAGCCAAGAACAGTGAGGTTCTGTGGTTTCATTGATGGTCTAGGGCTGTATGTTTTTTGTAGTGGATTCATATTGTGAGGTTGTTTGTTTCTAGAGTAGGTTTATATTAAGAGGTTATGTTTATTGTTAGGATACTAGTATTACCCATTCGTGCGGATCGCACGATGACAATACAAAAATGACTGTATAAAAATTAAAGAAAGGATGAATTGCCCCCCCCTACACACACACAAAACCCCACACCACCCCCTAAAAGAATACATTCTACTCACTACCATCTTTCTACCTAGCTTAAGACTTTCATCTTAGCCTTTTAGTACAATAGTTGTATCGTCCCGATCCAAATATAGCCAAATAAATACTGAGGTAATGAGGCATTTTCACAAACAAATTGTGAGTGAAAACGGAGAAAATAAGAACAACAAAACAATCAAGTACATACCATCATAACTGTACAAATGCCATATTCACATAAACATTTAACAATAGTTATTTGACAGCAAAAAGATATTATATTGAATACCAAGCCTGCTATCCCTCTCAAAGACTCCATGAGTAGTGTTGGTCCCAAAAGTGGCAACAAGGGTGAAAATACAGCTAGAGGGGGGGGGGTGAATAGCTGTTTTAAAATTTTTCGCCCTCGTATAAAGACTGAACCTCTTGCTTACAAAATCCTCTTGCAGTTGATAATAGACTGCAAGTGATAGTGTAAAATGCACAGCGGAATAATAGAGTGTAAAGCGGTTTTGAGAGGTGGTTTGTAAAATGCGGTTTTGGTGGTGCGGTTTTGGGAAGTGCAGTTTTACAAACACGTGTAGTTTTGACTTTGTTAACTCCAAACACTATTTCACAATAATGGATTGCTAAATAAAGATCAAACAGAGACAAAGATAAATAATTAGCAAGCACAAGAAATATAAATGCAGAAAGTAAGAACACGCTATTTGGAGTGGTTCAATCGATAAACGATCTACGTCCACTACCAAGATGGTTAGTCTTGGATTTCTAAGAGAGATTTTATATTAAGTATTGTGAGATTTACAAAGTACAATAAAATCTTTTCTATGAAGAGCAAATCCAAAACTATAACCAGTGTATCTCAAGTGTTTAATCTATGTGATTAGAACAAGTGAGGTGAGTGTGTGAGAACAAGATCAAGGCTCTTTAGATCTGTGAGATGTAGAGCACAATGATTCTTGATTGTGTTAAGGCTTGATTTCTGGGCTAGGAATATTTCTTGAAGTATGAAGATGAAGATTCAAAGGGTTGAATAATTTAAGGCGAGCTTCGGCTTCTATGAACACGGTACTTTCAAATTTTTCAAGCAATCTTCAAATGGTGAAGATTGGGGTATTTATACCCAAGCATCAAGAAACTAGCCGTTGGATACGGTGATGTAAGGGCAGTGCGATGCAATCCTATTGGTCCACAGCAACCACTTTTGTCCTTTGGTACAGTGCTGCGAGATAAAGGCGATCAGGCTCTTTGCAAGCAATGAGGTTAGGACACACTGTCACCTTTTCAAGATCCTTGCGGATCTTTTCGACATTGAATCATGTGACAAGATATGGTGGTTGACTTTTGATATTGCTGACGTGGATTCCAACGGATAAAAAGTTGTTCACTTCAAGTAGCCAATCATTGGATGCGGTTGGTGAGACGCGGTTAGGAATGTGCGGTTTTGCTACACCAGGAGGTTGCATGGATGCGGTTGCACATGAACTGCACAGTTGCGGTTCAAGGGCGGTTGCATGCGGTTGGTTCAATAGGCAGATTCAAGGTAGAGCTACACTTGCGGTTTACAAGTGCGGTTCATAGGGCGGTTTTGAATGCTGCTTGGATCTGCAACCTTGCTTCCAATGAGTCTTGTGCCAGTCTTCAAGCCTAAGATTAACCTATTCTATAAAATGGACTTAGCTAAAAAATTGAAGTCTAAGCTTCATTACATAGGGTCCTAAAGTCCTTAAAATAGACAGGAGGTTATGGTATCAATCAAATCTAATACAAAATAGGAGGGTTAAAACATGCATACCCAACAATCTCTCCCTATTTGATTGATGCCATTACCTACTATAACTAAAGCAAACATTGTACTTGGTAAGAACATGTCCATAAGAATTAACATGGTAATTCATGTCCCAAGTCAATGCACACACTTAGCTTAAGCTATAGATTTCTATACTTTCTAAATGATAAAAACTTACAATATGGAAAGTTATAGAAATGCATTCAGTGCACTTAAGAAATTGTGAGTTTAAGTTCAAAGTGCGGTTCAAACTGAATGTTTAAACATCAATTCAAAATAGTGATTTTAAGTTAGAAAATATTTGAATGAGTTTATAAACCATAAGAGGTTTCATTGTTCTACAAACAAGCAGTTTGATATGAACAAGGTTTTGGAACCAATGATGCATTTTTCATTACTACCAATGCGGTTACACTTACAATGGTAGAGAAGCAAAATACAAAGGTTTCAAAAAACAAAAGAAAGTTGGACAAAAATTACATGGAGTGTGGCCCAACAAAACAAAAAAGGAGTTCAGCAAAAAAGGATAAAGGAATTACAAATGAGAAATCCTAATGCTGACGCGGTTGATGATGCGGTTGATGATGGCGCGGTTGATGTTGATGGCGTGCTTGCTCTCTAGGTTGATTGACTTCTTCTTTGGGGCATTGCGGTTACGAAGGTGCGAAGGCTGAGCTTTCACCTCGATATTTCTTGAGGGCTCTAAGGTCTTGACTGTCTAGCGAGTAGTCTCAACTGTTCGTAGTGCGATTCTGAGAATCGGCGGCGGTTCCAACGGCATCAGCAGATCTAGTGTTTCCATCAACACTTTCCTTGATGAGTAGTGAATCCTTCAATGCAGGCCTTCAAAGAATTGTAGAATGTGAAGATCTCATCCTGAATGGCTACTGTTTGAGTAGAGAGAGCATCTCTAAGCGGTTCCAGATCAACAGTCACATTCAGGTTGGACTTCAATTCCTTGATGGAGTTGTCAAGCTTGAGGTTGAAGCCTGCTTTGAGGTTCTCAAATCTGAAGGAGATATCATCATCAAAATTCCTTACTTGCTCTTTGATACTGTCTCCCACTATGTTGAGATCAACATTTATTCTATCTTTAAGGGAGTCCAGTTCAGTAAAAATTTTCAGCTGCAAGTCATCTAGAGCGGTTTGGGAAGGAGCGGCTGAGGTTGAGGCTTGCTGCGGTTGAGGATGGGAATCTTCAAGGGTTTTCATGAAGGATACCAGGGCAGAGTTGGTTGAGGAGACAAACTCATTAGATAGTAGGGAGAGCATCTCTTGGAGTTGAGTCTTTGAAACCGCATCTCCCATGGCATTTAGCACTCCTTTGGCTAAGTCTTCCTTGAAACCTTGGAAGCACTCTGTAGCTGCGGTTTTAACAGCTTCAGCGGTTTGGATAGAGGAACTTCTCTCCCCCTTAATGGTATCAATCAAAAAGGTTTTAAGATTTGCCAATTCTAGGGCTTGAGCATCCACCTTGGTTAGAAGGGTTTGGTTGGAAGCGGTTAGGGAATTATTGGAGGCCTCAAGAGCGGCATTTGAAGCGGTTAGCTTGATCATGTGGCCTTGGTTTAAGAGAAGTTGGCCTTGGATAAGATTAAGGGTTGAAAGAATCTGGGAGTAATCTGTTGGAGGTGCGGTTTGAGTGGAAGGAGTTTGGAATAATGAGGGTGGCGGTTGAGATTGTGTTGTAGGAGCGGTTTGAGATAAAGGATTCAGAAGGGTTTGGAAAAGGCGGCTGGCAGGGACTGTGAAAGGTGAAGTGGTTGAGGGCTGAATTGGTTGTGTTTGGGGTAAAGGGATAGAAGCGGTTGGGATAGGTATTGAGGGGATTGGTGCGGTTGAGATAGGTGCGGTTGGAGGAGGTGGAATGATAACATTTGGAATTGCAGAAGTTATAGGGTTGGAATTTGATGAGGAACTGGTATGAGAGGTATGGACAGAAACAGGAGGGGTTCTTTGCGGTTGAGTGGGTGCGGTTTCAGGAATGGGTGAGGTTTGATGAGGCGGAGTAGGAAGGCGGTCAGGAGTAGGGGATTTTTGAGGTGGTGAATTTGCAGGAGGAGGATGAATATTGATGCGGTTTGGGGATGGTGTTTTCTCGCGGTTAAGGTTTGAAATGGAGATGGCTGGGGTATGATGATAATAAGGATTTGATTGAACGCGGTTTGAAGGTTGAGGGGAATTTGATTGGTTGGAATGTTGAGGTGAGGGAGTTGGTGATTCAGATTGATAGGAAGAAGAATGAGATTTAGAAGGGGATTTGGATGGTGTATGGGAAGTGGAATGGGAAGAAGATTTAGAAGAAGATGGAGAAGGGGAAGGTTGATTTCTAACTCGTTGAAGAAACCTCTTGGGGCCTTTGGTTGGGGTCTTTTACGAGCAATGCAGCTTAACCCTTTTCGGTTTCTCCCACGAGCGATTGCGGCTTTTGCGGTTGAGGAGGAGAGAGCGGTTTAGGTGATAGGGTTTTGGCTGGTGAGGAATGATGGGAGCGGTTTGGAGAGTGAGGTGGTGTTGGAATAAGTGTTTGGGTTTGGGGCGGTTTTGAAGGAGGCGGTTGGGGAATTGGATCCTTGGACTTTCCTTTGTTAGCTTCCCTCTCAGCCCTTTCTCTTTCCAATCTCTCAAACTCAGCTTTGTAGAAGATTGTCAGCTCCTCATCAGTCATTTGGGCCAGATCAATCTGAGTCTGTTTGGCCTTCTTAGCCCTGGCCACCAGTGGAGGAATGGAGTTATCCTCTTCCTCTTCTTCATCCTCATCAATGAGGGTCATCTTTTCTTTAATTTTCTCTTTCCTTTGCTTTTTCTGGCTTGGGCCTGCAACAGTTGATCCAAGCGGTTTAGTGGGCGCGGTTGAGGCTGATTTAGGGAGCGGTTTGGAAGGACTTTTTCTTTTCCTTGAAGCTTTCTTCATAGCCTTTCCAAGCGCGGTTGAAGCAGTGGCTGGATTCATATCTACAAACATCTCCTTATTTTGAGAAGTATCAGCATCATAAATGGCTTTATAATCAACATTGCCAAAGGATCTTCTGAAGGAGTGCATAGCTTTTAGGCCAAAGGATTCTTCATCACCCCAATCAACACAGTATTCAGGGTTGGCAATCCTAAGCTCCTCCAAATGCTGAAAGTTTGCAAATATTGCGGTTAGCATTCTTCCAAAAGGTCTCCATCTGATCTTCTCATTCTTGACCTTTTGTTGATACGAATCAATGCTGCTGGCTAGTTCTCTCATCAGAATTTTGGGCCAATGGAGCTTCATCTCATTGTAGACGGCACAGCAGTATTGCCATTGAGAAGAGGTGAAGTTGTTGTGGTTTCCTGTTTTGCCACACACAGACTTCCCTACGAGATAGCACAGATGGCTCATGATTTCACCAAAATCTTTCCTTGGCGTAGTTTTGTAAAGTCTAGAAAGAGAGGGCAGCCTTCCTGTTAGAGTTGAGCAGGTAGCATCTTGAACCTCTTGAGAAACTTCAACAGGGGCACCAGATACATGAAAACCGAAGGTGTTTCTGATGTCCAAATAGTCTATGGAGACTCTGAGTCCTTCAACAATTCCCACCAAACTTGGAATTGTGGATCCATCAGCAAGCTCAGTCTCTCCCTTCTCAGCGGTTTCATAGAACTGGTCAATGAAGACAGGAATGGTATATCTCTGCTTCTTGTTGAATAGGGGAAGGATTCCAGAAACTTCCATCTTTCTCATCATCTCCCTTCCCAGAGCATCAGACCGCATCTCAGGTTCATTTATTTCCCAACCTGGTAGGAAATACTTGATGTTCTACAAAGAAAACATACAAGTTAGAATTTTTAAGAAAAATCACAGTTCCCATGCGGTTGGTGCACACATGCGGTTGGCAATAGTGCGGTTTTTGGAAATGTAAATTTCCAACCACAAGAAACTGTGAACACAGATAGGAAATAAAATAAGAAAAATACAAAAGTATATACTTAGTACGTGGCATTGTAATCCAAAATTATCCCACACTGCAAGCAGTGCTTAGAGAGGAATTTTATGGTGTCCAGCCTATATACTTAGTAAAACTTAAGTAAATTTCTAGCATGCGGTTTTAAAAGGTATATGCGGTTTTCAGCATGCGGTTTTGAGACAAAATAATATGCGGTTTTGAAACATGAATTTAGCAACAATAAGTGCGGTTTCAAAACATATGTCATGCGGTTTTAAGTCATGCGGTTCAAACATGCAAAACAACAATTAAAATTTTCAGAAATTTCTAAGTTATGGAAAACAAGATTTGAAACTTAGGTCAACCCAAAACATAAGAAAAAACTGAAAATGAAGATGAACAGTTACATGAGTGCATGAAGAACATGAAGAACACCAAGAATAAGGATTTTGAAAAAAGTTAACCAAAATGAACAAATAATATGTCAAAATGATCATATTGAGCAGTAGATCAACAATATAACAATAAAAATCACTACTTCACTCAAAATCACCCAGAAAATGCAAAAATCATAAAGTGGGTTTCGAAACTTAGAAAGTTTAAAATTCAAAATCAGAGTTCAAGATGTTGATAGATCGTAAAACAAAGTTTAGAAACTTAATCTATGCATGAATCCGAACAAAACCTAACAAATATCAAGCAAAATGATCAAGATTTGAAGCAAATATGAACAAAAGTTAGTTATGGGTGTTCGAAGCTTCATGGTGTTCATCAATGGCAGAAACAGTTCTCAATAGCATGTATGATTTGCAGAAGATTAAAGAGAGTGTGAGTTCAAGAAGTCATACCATGTCATCAATGGGTTGTTTGGGAGCCATTGAAGAAGAAAAACTTGAAGATTTATGAAGTTTTTGAAGAATGGGTTTGGTGAGCTCTGACAGAAACGTACGGTGACAGAGAGAGTGAAGACAGTAAAAGTTTGAAAAGGTGTATTGTGTCTTCTATATATAGAAAAAGATTAGGGTTTGGCAGTTGAAAGGACACATTGGTTCACCAACTTAGTGAATCATTGCAAAAACAATCATCCTTTCAGCTTCACACATCAACCAATGACGGCTGACATGAAGGCCATTTAATGCTAATGTTCCCTTTGCATTAAATGCTCTCAAAATTTAAATTTTCGTGGGAAAACATTTGCAAATAAACCCTTTAAAGAAAAAAAAGAACTGAAAAATAAATAAAAGGAATTTGAACAGTTTTTTTTTTTTTTTTTTTTTTTTTTTTTTAAATAACTATAAGTAAAAGTAAAGATAGAAAATACTCCAATTTGAACTGCGGTTAAGATCAAGCGGTTGAACTGCAGCCTGCGGTTTTAAGTGAAGCGGTTGGCTGCAGTGCGGTTGAAAATCTTTGCGGTTTGGTACACGCGGTTCAACAGTGGAATTGAAACTATACTCAACAACCAAGTTAGTTAATAAAAAGAATGGAATTTATTTAAGTTCAAGCATACCCATTTCTCCTCTGAGAAAAGTAAATCTCTTGGAGTCAAGAGCCTTTGTGAGGATATCAGCAATCTGGTTGTCTGTCCCCACATACTCTAAATGGATATTCCTCTTCTCCACATGGTCTTTGAGGAAATGATACTTGATATCAATATGCTTGGTCTTGGAATGCATGACAGGGTTGTTGGAGACTGAAATAGTTGAAGTGTTGTCACACATGATGGGGCAATTCCCTTCATGGATTCCATAGTCTACCAGCTGTTGCTTCATCCAAAGGATTTGGCACAACAACTACCGGCGGCAATATACTCGGCCTCTGTGGTTGACACTGGCTGAAGCTTGCTTCTTGCTGGCCCAAGCAACTAGTCTATTCAGGAAATGACAAGTACCACTAGTGCTTTTCTGTCAATAGTACAAGGCATAATCTGCATCTGAATAACCTACAAGGTCGAAGTTCGAATCTTTGGAATACCAAAGTCCAAGGTTAGTGGTTCCGGATAAATAGCGGATTATACGCTTGTTGTAATAAGATGTGCTTCTCTAGGATGCAGCTTGGTAGCGAGCACATACACGAGACACTAAACATGATATCGGGCCTACTAGCAGTTAAGTAAAGTAATGAGCCGATCATACCTCGATATAAAGTTTGATCAACTTTCTTACCTTTGAGATCCTTATCTAGCTTATTGCCGGTGGCCATAGGAGTATCATATGCTTTAGCATTTTCTAATCCAAACTTCTTTATCATCTCCTTGGTGTATTTGGCTTGGTGAGGAAAATACCTTCTTCGCATTGCTTGATTTGAAGCCCGAGGAAGAATGTTAATTCTCCACATCATGCTCATCTCAAACTTGCTTTTCATTAGCTTTTCGAAACGCTTACAAAGTAACTCATTAGTAGAACCAAAAATAATATCATCGACATAAATTTGAACAAGTAAAGTATGCTCATTATATTTGGCAATAAAAAGAGTTGTATCAATTTTACCACGTTTAAATCCTTTTTCTAGTAAAAATTTAGAAAGAGTCTCATACCATGCCCTTGGAGCTTGCTTGAGTCCATACAAAGCTTTTTGGAGTTTGTAGACATGATTGGGAAATTTGGAGTCTTCAAATCCAGGAGGTTGGGCAACATACACGGTCTCTTGCAATTCGCCGTTGAGGAATGCACTCTTTACGTCCATTTGATATAACTTGAAACGCTTAAAAGAGGCGTAGGCTAAGAAGATTACGATAGCTTCCAATCTTGCAAGCTGGAGCAAAGGTTTCATCATAATCAATTCCTTCTTCTTGCCTATATCCTTGTGCAACCAACCTTGCTTTATTCTAGTGATGCTTCCATTCTCGTCCATCTTATTCCTAAATACCCACTTTGTTCCTATCACTCCTTGATCCACGAGGTCTAGGCACCAAAGTCCAGACCTTGCATCTTTCAAACTGGTTGAGTTCTTCTTGCATAGCAACGACCCAACTTGAATCTTGGAGTGCTTCATCAATCTTCTTGGGTTCAATTTGAGATAAAAGAGAAGTATGCTCATCATAATTTGATCTCCTTGTTTGAACACCGGAAAACGAGATCACCAATCACATTTGTGAGGGTGGCTAGCGACTTCACGAACCTCAGGGGGTAAGTCTGGTTGGGCGAGGTTTCTTGAAGATCTTCAATTGGAACATCGTTAGATCCTTGGCGAAGTCATGGAAGGTTAGTTGACGAAGAGGTTCTATAAGGCTTGGATAGGGAATTCTCAACTTCATCTTCCCTTGCGGTTGCATTTGGAGAGGGTTCTTCGGTGCGGTTTGAAAATTGCGGTTTGAGGGAATTTCGGTTGAGGGTCTTTGGATTTTGCGGTTGAGGTTCGGGTGCGGTTTGAGATGGTTCACTGGTTCATTATGCTCAACAAAATCATCAGCAACATTTGGAGCCAAATGTGGCTCAAGGAGAGAATGCTCATCAAAAGTAACATGGACGAGACTCTACTATTTTTAAACTAGTTTTATTGAAAACACGAAAAGCTTTAGAATGTTTAGCATACCCAACAAAAATACCTTCGTCGGCCTTGGCTCCGAATTTACCTCTATTTTCTCTTCCGTTGTAGAGGACAAAGCATTTGCGGCGAAGATCTTGAAGAATGCAATGTTGGGGGTTCTTCCTCGCCAAAGCTCATAGGGAGTCTTATTATAGGTTTTGTTGATGAGGAGCGGTTACGAGTGAAGCATGCGGTATTGATTGCTTCGGCCCAAAAATGCGAGGTAGCTTCGCTTCAGATATCATTGTCTTTCCGGCCTCAATCAACGTCCTATTCTTCCTTTCCACAACCCCATTTTGTTGTGGAACACCGGTAATGGAAAAATTGTGATCAATCCCATGGTCATCACAATCTTGAGCAACACCGTTGTTCTTAAATTCTGTTCCATTATACGATCGAACACTAACGATGTCATCTTCTTTTTGAGTTTGGAGCCGTCTAAAAAGTGCGGTGAGAATCTCATAACAATCATCTTTGGAAATCATCATCTCAACCCACGTATATCTTGAGTAATCATCCACCACCACTAAGGTATATCTATTTCCTCCAATCTTTGGCGGTGGTTACGGGTCCAAACAAATATATGTGAAGCGGTTGTAAGCATCTTGAAGTTGATGGAGCGGTCTTGCTGGTGAAAGGCGACGGCGGGGATGCTTACCAGGGCATGCGGCTGCATTTCTCAGGATGATGGTCAGCCACTTTAGGTAAACCGCGAACGAGGTTTTCCCTACCAATCTTTGCAAGATACTTGAAGTTCAAGTGGCTCAACCTCTTGTGCCATAGCCAACTATTTTCGCTCACATTCTTAGCTACAAAACGAGAGATTAGTAATACTACATGCGAGAATTTAGATCAATAATGTAAATATTACTCTTACGAATCCCTGTGAGTAGGGTGGCCTTAGGAAATGCTATCTTTGATAAAGCAATTTGATGACGTGAAGTTGCAAAGCATTCCTTTGTCGCAAAATTGAGAAATTGAAAGGAGGTTGTGCTTGAGTCCATCGACAGAGAAACCTTCTCAATAGTTAGGTTTCCTCTCCTTATAACACCATATCGAATGGTCTTGCCTTTGTTGTTGTCACCAAAGGTTACGGATGGACCACTTGCTTCAACGACATCTTCAAGTAATGATCTATCTCCGGTCATATGTCTTGGCGGCCTTTGTCAAGATACCATTCATTATCCTTGGAGTGACCGGCCATGAAGCGAGAGGACTGAAATGTAAACATTAAGAACGAGTCCCCCTTTATTCCTTGGGTCCTGAAGTTAGCAACCCTTTACGGCCACACTGTTTGACGAAGGAGGTTTGCTCTTCCTGGCATTGGATGTGAACCGCAAATGGCATTCTGCAGCCTTGTGACCTAAACCATCACAAACAGAACATTTGTAATAGCTACAAGCTTCATGAGGTTTTACTAACTCCTTACTCTTCTTAGGAGTTGCATGCGGTTTGGGACAAGGAAGCGGTTTGGGAGGTGCGGTTCCGGCTAACATTCAGGTGATCTGAAGGGAACAGGCTTTGGTTTGACCACGTATTTTAAGGAACGCTATTCCTGCTTTTGAAGGCAAGAGGAGCGGTCGAAGAAGAAGCGCGGTCGAGACCTGGAGTTAGCAGAACCGCCTTTTCCACCGAAGCGGTTGGAGCGGGAATTCTACCAATTCCATAAGCCATTTCCTCTTCAGTGCTTCCAGAGAATTCTTAGGTTTTAACACGAATTCTTCCCATATTGCTTTCCTTTAGGGTAGACATAATTTACTTGTCTTGCTTTACCCTTACCCTTAGCATGCTTCTCCTTGGGAATTTCTTTAGTCGAGTTCTGGAAATTCCTCATCCTTTCACTCGAGGATGCACACTTCTCCTCTTCCTCGAGATCCAAACCCTAGACCATCCTTAGTTCCGGGAGGAACTTGGAAGTCCAAGATTTTATCCTTGGTGGATTGAGACTTGAGCCATGAATCAATAATCTTTTGACGATCGTCGATTTGGGTTACCAAGTCATCATTCTGAGTTGAAGTGCGGCAACCTTAGTTTCAAGGATGCGGTTTTGATCGGCAAGAGGAGTCATCTGTTTGATTTGGTCCTTAAGATTAGAAATTTCAGACCTCATCACGGTTTTCTCCGTCTTGTATAGATTAAGTTCATCATGAGCTAAGCTTAAGGCTTTTTAAGATTTGAGAATTGATGGATCACCATTTCAACTTCCTTGAACATCTTTTCATGTTCCATGGGAGAAACCTCTTCCACCACCTTTTTCAAAATTTTCTTTGGAATAGCTTTTGAAGGTGGAGCAGTTTTAGATGAGAAAATGGGACGTGAATACGAACAATTTCCTATCTTAACGCTAGGAGTAAGTTTAATATCATCATCCAATTTATAATTTGGAAGTTTTGCAAAAACCTCCTTTTCCTCCATATCATGCAACTCAAATGATTCGAGAATGCGAGTCATCGAAGCGTCTGCAACTAAGCGAGAGGTTAACCTCTTCGGTTTCACCGTCACTTCCATCCTCGAGAATCGGTTTCAATCCAAGTTGCTAATTCCTTGGAATTCTCTTCCTCCTCAGCAACCATTCCCTTACGATGAGAAAATTTCGAAGGAAAAGTTTTCTTTTTCATGTATTCATATTTAGGATGTGGACACTCAGATGCAAAGTGGCCAGGTTTTCTACAGTTGTAGCAAACCAAGTCACTCTTCTTCTTTGTATCTGCAGCCCCTAGAAAATGTTGCAGGAGGTTTGCCTTTTGAAAATGATTTTGTGAGAGGTTTTGAAGATTTTCTAAATTTTTGGAATCTTTTCACAAACATGGCAAAATCATCATCATCCATCTCGATGAGTGATGAGGTTGATATGGAAGGATCAATGGTTTGATTGGATGTGGATGGTTTCTCTTCATGTTCCACTACGAGACATAGAAAGCGATTTGGTTTTCCCTTCTATCTCTTCAATATGATTTAATTTAAGTTCATAGACTCTAAGATTGGCATACAAGTTACTTAACGACCAAGTACCCAATACTTTGGAGTCTTCTAGAGAGGTAGCCTTATTTACCCATCTAGAACCTAAAGCGAGATAGGAAAGTCATATTGATTTCCTTATCGGTTAAAGTTTTACCAAGAGATCTACAAGCATTAACTACCTCAACATAGCGATCGTAGGTTTGACGCAAGGTTTCGTTGGGTTTTACTGTTGAAGTTGTTGTAGGATCTTTCAACGGTGTATAATTTGTTTTCCTTGCACTCTTCATCACCTTCGAGGTAGCTCTCTATGGCATCCCACATACGCTTTGCGGTTTTGAGGTACATCACTTTCTGTAGAGTTGATACGGGGAGGGTTCAGAAATGATGAACCTCACCTTCTTTGTCCCGAGCAACTATTCTCTTCTCTTCATCGACCACTCATCTTTTGGCTTTTTGACCTGCGGAGTTTCGGCATTGGTGGTTGCATCGGTGTTAGCCTTCATTGGAATTAGAGGGCCATTGATCACGCATTCCACCGACATCATCTATGGTTTCCAAATGAATAAGCATTCGGCACTTCCGGATGTCAAAGTGGTCTTCGTCCAACATTGGAATGTGTGAATAGTTAACGGTAGTCATTGTCTTTGAGGTTGCCATATCGAATCGGCACACAAGGCTGTTAAGCTTGAAAAACGATGGTTTTAAAATGTGTTAGCTACGATACCACTTGTTGGTCCCAAAGGTGGCAACAAGGGTGAAAATACGGCTAGAGGGGGGTGAATAGGCGTTTTTAAAATTTTCGCCCTCGTATAAAGCTGAACCTCTTGCTTACAAAATCCTCTTGCGGTTGATAATAGGCTGCAAGTGATAGTGTAAAATGCACGGCGGAATAATAGAGTGTAAAGCGGTTTTGAGAGGTGGTTTGTAAAATGCGGTTTTGGTGGTGCGGTTTTGGGAAGTGCGGTTTACAAACACGTGTAGTTTTGACTTTGTTAACTCCAAACACTATTTCACAATAATGGATTGCTAAATAAAGATCAAACGAGACAAAGATAAATAATTAGCAAGCACAAGAAATATAAATGCGAGAAAGTAAGAACACGCTATTTGGAGTGGTTCAATCGATAAACGATCTACGTCCACTACCAAGATGGTTAGTCTTGGATTTCTAAGAGATTTTATATTAAGTATTGTGAGATTTACAAAGTACAATAAAATCTTTTCTATGAAGAGCAAATCCAAAACTATAACCGGTGTATCTCAAGTGTTTAATCTATGTGATTAGAACAAGTGAGGTGAGTGTGTGAGAACAAGATCAAGGCTCTTTAGATGCGTGAGATGTAGAGCACAATGATTCTTGATTGTGTTAAGGCTTGATTTCTGGGCTAGGAATATTTCTTGAAGTATGAAGATGAAGATTCAAAGGGTTGAATAATTTAAGGGCGAGCTTCAACTTCTATGAACACGCAGTACTTTCAAATTTTTCAAGCAATCTTCAAATGGTGAAGATTGGGGTATTTATACCCAAGCATCAAGAAACTAGCCGTTGGATACGGGTGATGTAAGGGCGATGCGATGCAATCCTATTGGTCCACAAAGAACCACTTTTGTCCTTTGGTACAGTGCTGCAGATAAAGGCTGATCGAGCTCCATTGCAAGCAATGAGGTTAGGACACTGTCACCTTTTCAAGATCCTTGCCAGATCTTTTCGACATTGAATCACGTGACAAGATATGGTGGTTGACTTTTGATATTGGCGGCGTGGATTCCAACGGATAAAAAGTTGTTCACTTCAAGTAGCCAATCATTGGATGCGGTTGGTGAGACGCGATTAGGAATGTGCGGTTTTGCTACACCAGGAGGTTGCATGGATGCGGTTGCACATGAACTGCACAGTTGCGGTTCAAGGGCGGTTGCATGCGGTTGGTTCAATAGGCAGATTCAAGGTAGAGCTACACTTGCGGTTTACAAGTGCGGTTCATAGGGCGGTTTTGAATACTGCTGGATCTGCAACCTTGCTTCCAATGAGTCTTGTGCCAGTCTTCAAGCCTAAGATTAACCTATTCTATAAAATGGACTTAGCTAAAAAATTGAAGTCTAAGCTTCATTACATAGGGTCATAAAGTCCTTAAAATAGACAGGAGGTTATGGTATCAATCAAATCTAATACAAAATAGGAGGGTTAAAACATGCATACCCAACAAGTAGCAAAAGTTTTACAAAAATATAAATCAAGTAAAATAGACATTATCAAGCAAGCAATAGCACAGTACAAAAAATATTTGTTAGTAAATTCACCATTTAGCTTAATACTTAAAATTAATACTCCCTTAGTCCCACTTCAATTGAGCCATGACATCTTTGCACGCTTTTTAAGATTTTTTTTTTTTTTTAAAATGAGTGAAGAATTGAAAGTGGATAGAAGATTAGAGGAGAGAGAATGTAAAAGTTAAAAATATTAAATATGAGAGAGAATGAGTGGGAGGAATAGTAAGTTAATGATTGTTTTTTTTTTGTAAATATGTTAAAATTATAAGGGTATAATGAATGATTTTTTTGTAAATATATAAACATTATGAGGGTATAAATGTCCGAAATACTGTTCACTTCTTTCCATTTATGGAATGACTCATTTGAAGTGGGACGTTCCAAAAAGGAAAGTGGCTCAATTGAAGTGGGACGGAGGGAGTAATTATTTTTTAACTGTCAACATAGTAAAATTCAATTTTGTTAATAAAAATTATTAATTATTTATATTAGTTAGTAACCGGTGTAGGGGAGTTTTTTTTTTTTTTCCAACTTTAAATCTAGATCGCTCTTTGTCTTTTGTGAGATTAAATCTGAGTCACTCTTTGTGTGGAGGTTAGAGAGGTAGTAACCGTTGTAGCAGAGTGGAAAGTTAAAAACAAATATATTTTTCATATTCAATCCTAGTCACCAGTTATGTTTTCTCAAACTCAATCTTGACCATCAAGTGTGTGGCGGTTAGATGTGAGTTGTATTGTATTATAGATTGAAATTATATATTAGAATTATAACAAATCTTTTCTTATTAATAGTACATATAATTATAATTGAAATAATTCTAACGAACGAAGGTAACATTACTAAGTTAGCTCAATACCAACTTAGGTAACTAAATATTTTCTTCTATTGAGAATATCTTTCGAATCCTAACATTTATTGTTGTAAACATAAGCGAATTTTGTAACACAATAGCTTGTGATATTAATTGATATCATTGCTTAATTGGCACTGCCCCAAGATGTTGTCGTTGTTGCGATAAACTAAATTAACAAATCGTGTGATTCTTGTTGATTATTTTCATTTGTTGCATGATTGTTGTTTCTCACCATACCATTGATCAAATATATGAACTAGAACTGCACTATTAAACTACAATTCCAAAACTTAACCTTGTCGGAATCAATCTTAAATTGAAGATTTAGAGATCTTTATTATTAAGTGGTCCATGTATAATTTCACACTAACTAGTTTCATAATTATGAGCATCAAGAAAAGCTCCTGAAATTGTTCTTGGACCAACTATTAGGGCATGATGTAGGAGGTTTTTTTTTTTTTTTTTTTTCCTTTTTTTTTTTACCAAGTCAAGTAAGAGGCAAGAAGAACAAAGATCGAACTCTATACCTCATAACGAATGAGGTTTGACTTTATCAATAAGCCGCTTCTTTGGAGGTTTGACTTTATCAATAAGCCGCTTCTTTGGGGACTGTGGGAAGGTCTCAATGGATTTTTGTCCGTGCAATTGATTTTATTGAGACTTAATGTGTATAAAGCATCATCTATTTTTACTGAGACTTAGTGTGTATAAAACATCATCTATTTTTTATTTTTTTTTTAAATATAACATTTCAAACATCGTAGGGCTGAGGTTTCGAACCCTTAATCTTTACGAGAGAAGACAAAAGTCTATGTCATTAAGTCAAAGACTCATCAACTATAAAGCATTATCAACAATTTAAGTGGACAAAATATATCCGTCCATTTAATTTGTCAATTATCATAAGAAAAAAATAGACTTGTATCTATATATTATTTTTTGGAACAATTGTATCTGTAAAAAGCATTTGAAGGCTGAATTTCAGAAATACAAAAAAGAAATTCAGGAACAAATGAAAAAAAAAAAAAAAAAAAACACATTAAATCTATAAATTAAAAGCGTTGAGCTGTGTCACTGTTGGCTATGGTGTAATGAGCATGCATGCAATGATGGGTGCCCAGCTATTATTTAACTCAGCCACATGAACTGCCATACACAATGAATGAATTGGTAGGGTCTGCCTCTTCAATGCAATTTATAGTGTACTACAAGTAAGTACAACCATATATGACCATATGAGTAAATACTATTCTTTCCTTAGAAAAGAAAAAATTTATAGTGATATTTATTTGATTGTACTTTCTTGAAATTGTATTAAGTTCATAATATATTTTAACATAAATTTATTAGATCAACATAGAAAATCAGACCGAACAATGCTAGTTAGGCACAAAAATTTTGGCCACAAACACGTAAATTTATCTTTGATAATGCAACGAATTTTAGGGGAAATCTGTTTCTTCATAAGTTATAAAAAATTCACTTTCATCCTTAAAAATATCGAGTTTAGACCTTAAAACATGAGTCGGTCTGGGGAGAAACGCGTTTCTCCGTGTTTCTGGAGAAACGGGGCTTGTTTTGTCGCGCGACATAATAAGCTGGGTTTACGGATATACTTTCATCAGCCTTACGGATATCCGGAAGCTTTGGAAAGATATCCCAGGAAAACTTTGGAAAGGATATCAGAAACCAAATATTTTTTCGGATATCCTTTCCAAAGCTTCCTGATATCGAGAACATTGAATATGGATATCAGGAAGCTTTGGAAAGGATAGCGGAAAAAATATTTGGTTTCGGATATCCTTTTCAGCTTTCTGGATATCCTTTCAAACCTACGGATATCCAGAAGCTAGCTTCTGGATATCCAGAAGCTTTGGAAAGGATATCCAGTTGTGGTGGCTAAGTATGTCGCGCGACAAAACAAGCCCCGTTTCTCCAGAAGCGACGGAGAAACGCGTTTCTCCCCAGATTTTGTGTTAAAACATTGAGTTTAGGCCTTAAAATACCTAGAAAATAAAATAGTGAGTTTAGGCGTTCTAAACACCAAGTCGATATATTTAAAAACATGATTTTTTATAATTTATGGAGAAACAGATTTCCCTCAAAATTTTCTGAATCTAAAAACAATCAAAATTTTCTGAATCTAAAAACAAACGTACCAATCAACCATTTGTGGGGGTATCAAACCAAGTCTCTCACATTGATGATTGAAAAGAGAATTGCCCATTGTATAAAGTTGTCCACTAATTCTATTAGTATTTAGTATAAAGCATTTTGAAATATAATCCAAAAACAAATTTGTGCTGACTGGGCCAAATCGGACAATATCATAATAATGTGGAGTGGTGGGGGTGATCGCGGGTCTCAACAACTGATATAAAAGCCGTTATGACCCAAAAACAAATTCGTACGAAATGGGTTTAAAGCGGACAATATTATAAAAATGTGAAGTGGTGAGGGTGATCATGGTTCAACACCATCGTGATAATTCGTAAACCATATTTATAACAACAATTTTGTTAAAACAATTGTGACTTTTAGAGCAGAGAGTGATGGAGAAATTAAATTTTGGAGGGTAAGACGATGGATCTGGGTCCGTGTATCGTCAAATAGAAGTCTAAATAAATTATAACTCATATTAAAAAAATTATCATGCTACTATAAAACAAACTCTCGTATTATACATCCTATTTCACAACTAATAAAATATAACCCACGTGTTAAAAAATATAATTCATATTATTATAAAATATAAATAAATTATTATAAAACTCGAATATTTGTGTACTATAAAATATAACACATGCAGGCCGGCCAATGCCTAGGCAAGTGAGGTCTGGGCTTTAGACTCCATAATTTTGGCAATATTTTGGGGCCTCAAAAATTAGGAACTTAGTGCTAAATACCATGAAGTGAGGGGCCTCATTGAAAAATTAAATTCAATAGTCAATCCACACACCCAAAATTCTCACAATTCTCACGAGCACGAAGAAGAGACGAAACGAATAAACGGAATTGCGATCGAAGCCACCACCCAGCCAGGGGCGGAGCCGGGGGGGGGGGGCTGGAGGGGGCACTTGCCCCCTTCAGCGGCGGAAGTGCAGTGAAAATTTTTTTTTGCCCCCCCCCCACCCCATATTTTTTTGTTATATATAATTAAATTCAAGATTAACACCAGTGAGTGGTGCGATTTAGTGGTAGAAGTGGTGAAGTTAAAACCTTTGGTGTTTCCTTTTAAATCCATGTTCGAGCCCTGCTACTTACATTTTCAATTAATTTTATTTGTTCTCTATCTTTGCTATTCTCTCTCTCTCTCTCTCCATTTCTTTCTCTTAACAGTTTTGTTTTTCTCTTTCTCCTAATTTCCTCACATTTTTTCAATCTTAATTAATTAGTTAGGCTTTCTCCATTTTTTTTTTTGGTCTTTCTTCCTATTATCCCAAGTTTAATTAGCAAATTTGAATTTCTTTTTTGTACGAGTAATATATTTTAATAAATTGTTTGCGTTAAATACTTCAACATTATTTCAATCGTTCTTTAAATTACTTACTTTTATCATTTTTGTTAACTTTCTTAATTCTTTACATTTTTAACTAAAATACATTGTATTTCATGGATCCGACCCATTTTTTACTTGTCCGACCCGATTTTTTTTTTTCCGGGGGCGCTACCCCCGAACCCCCGTGTAATCTTGCCCCCCCGGGGCAATTCCTGGCTCCGCCCCTGCACCCAGCCATCGCCGTCCGCCGCACCAAGATATTTCGATTCTCTGATTCTCTCGTTACACACGTACTATAAAAAATGTAACTCATGTTAATATAAAATGAACTCTCGTATTATACATATATTTACAATCGATAAAATATAATACACGTACTATAAAATATAAATAAATGGAGTATTATAAAAGTCGAGCTTTCGATCCATCTATACCATAGTCGTATCCGAAATTGATGTGTTTAATAATCAATTTATGGAAGGGTGGTGTAAGATGAGGTGTGATAAGAAATGAATTTATGGAATGGTTGTTTTTTTTTTTTTTTTTTTTTTTTTGATTATTCGGGCCAGGTTAATTTTGACCACCAGGGTATCGGCCTCGATTATCTTGGCGAAGGTAAATCGCGAGATGTGTCTTATACAGCCAGGGTGAGTGTCAGCACCCCTTATATTCCAGAGCTCCAAGAGAGCCCTCCTACAAAGCAATTACTTGATTGGTTGTTGATGATATGATGATGGAGTCAAGAGCTGACATGCTGCCACCAAGTAGATGGGAATGGGATTCCAATTTTACTGCCATGTTATCATTGGTTTTGACAACATCTCTGCCTAGCTTAATTCTTGTTTCTTGGTGAAAATCCCAAATTCAGGGAAATGCAGCTTCCTTGGACCCTACTGAATAATGTATACTGCCGTCATTTTACAAGTACTTATAAATTCTCTAAAGAAAATGTCAATTTTTGGTCGGGAGATTTAAAAAAAAATAAAAAAAATAAAAAAATTTTTATTTATAGTTTTTTTTTTTTTAAATATATTCCTCGAATAATAAGTTTCTTCATACAATGTACAACCCTTCATTTAAAAAAAGAAAGTGTTTTATTAGAAGAAATTTTATGTTGTCAGGCAGACACTGCAATTCAGTTGATATCATCTTAATGGTGGAAAATCCACCATAAGCAAATTGATGGTTTTGTTGATGAGTTGAGAGATTATCAGAGACAGTCATTCTATTAGAATTGGATATAATGACAAACAACATACGTACATCTTTCATTTTACGCAAGCAAACGAAAATGATTTATCCCGGAATCAGTTTTAACCTCTTTCAGTTCAATTATGAAAATTTACATATGAACATTAAAAAATACTGTACCATTTAATAGATAAAGTTTATTCATAAAACTATGGATGAAAAATTTTAAAGTCTGAGGTTCCACCTTAAAACCAATTGGTGATAAGGGGAGTAGCCCAGGATCCTTATATGTTAGAGACAAGTCTTGTTTATTCCCGATGTGGGATAATGTTCTCTTACACGCCCCTGTAAGTGCTCCAATTTGAGCTTGTTAGAATTTTCGTTAGAAAATTAACGAAAGTTATAACATTTCTAACAATTCCTAACAATCCTAACATTTCTAACAAAGTGAGGGTAAAATGGGCATTGTTATTTAAGGTTAAACCTCAAAAAGAATCTTAAAAAGCAAAACAAAAGAAGAAAACCATAAATAGAAATGGCTGGAAACATAAAACTGGCTGTTAATTTGAATTTTCAAAAGAAATATTCCTCTTGTCCAAAGCCTGAAGCTGCAATTAATGAACAGTGCACGCTGCACTTCCCATCCGCGCGGACATCTTTGCAACTTCAGGAGGGCTATAAATTGAGCCCTCCAGTCACAAAAATAAGGAGCCACAACACCAATTGCACCGAACCTCTGGCGAAATATAGAGAGAAAACAGTGAGAATTCTTCAAGAATTGTCACCATTTTCTCTCCAATCTTTCCCAACTCACACTCATCCACTCACTCTCATATTCAAGCCTTAAACACTCATACACTCAAGCCAAAAACTCAAGAACACAAGGAAGATTGGTAAACCCTCCTTCTCCTTACCCTAAACTCCAACCATGCATGCATTTGCAAACTACAAAATGTAGTTCTTTCATCTTCTTGCTTTAGATCTAAGAAGATCACCATGGAAGACCATCTCCATGGATGATCTTCTACAAAGATCAAAATTATTTTCAAGTTCTCTTACTTTCTTGCAAAGAAAACTCATTTTCAAAACCCTAAAAACCATTTTCAAGCATCAAATCTCATTTTCAAAGGATAAAAATCCCCTTCCCAAGCAAATGAAATGCTTAGTCCTAATGTACCCCAAGGATGGTTTGGTATAGTTGATTCACCACTAAAATGTCAAGTGATCACTAACCAAAACCTAGGAAAATGGGGACAAGCATGGATGCAAAACCCTCCTTAAAATCACATTTTCTTTCTTGAGAAGTTGCTGTCCAGTAGCAATTTTCTCAGACCTCAGTCCATGGTCTATTTTTTTGGACACAGATAAATGTGGAATTTGGTGTTGACTACAAAACACTTTTTGTAGCCAACATCCAGATCTTTCCATACATATTTTTACTTTATTTTTTGGGTGAGTAAAACTCCTCTTTTCAAATTTTCTTTCAGAGGCTAGTTCATCAGCTTATGGGAATCCAGATCTCATATCTGAGGATTCCAGAAGGTTTTGACCCCTCAAATCTTCTCCAAAATGGAAAATTCCTTCGCACAAATCTTATTTAAGGTGTCTAGAACAACTTTCATTCTCTGAGTTTATCCAGATTATGAAGTTTTAAGATCCTTGAATCCATTTCGAAATCAAAGGTCCACTGCCTTTTTCATTCTGGCAGAAATGACTCTCAACTTCAAAAGGTCTTTTGAGTACCAAATCTCAATCCAAAAATCTTCCAAAAATTCATGGGATCAGTTTAAAGTCTTGAAAAGATATCCCAATTTTTACTTTTCTGAGTTTCAAATTATTTTGGCCACAATACACACACACACACACACAAATGATTTTCAGCTTGGAAGACTCGTTTTACGAGGCATTCCGGGTGCACACTAACGTCCTTCCCGGCGTGTAACATGACCTCCGAACCCAAATTTCTGATCTCGGGCTTTTTTCAAAGTTTTGGCCCTTAAAACAAAATGGCGTGGCGACTCCGTTCTTTTTTTCCCGGGTCTTATTTGGTTTTTTTCAGAAAAACGCGAAAAAATCGAATTCCTTTCCCGCGAAAATGGCGACACATCATCACAGCCCCCTCACGTGTAGCCGGGCTTTGCCAAATGCTTACAACGTGGACTGGATGATGGGTGGCGCGGAGGGTTCATCGTGGGCCGTTGGGCCTGCACGTGTAATGGACCAGCTCTGATACCATGATAAAGTCTGAGGTTCCACCTTAAAACCAATTGGTGATAAGGGGAGTGGCCCAGGATCTTTATATATTATAGGCAAGGTTTGTTAATTCCCGATGTGGGATAATGTTCTCTTACAAAAAACACATTGAAAGTAATAATATATGCTTAGTATAATCCTTTTTAAAGGAAAGCTCTTGATGATGAGCCCGTACCTACTGGACCGGGCCCATACTCGGTCTGATCTAAGAAATCGGTGACGTGGAATTTTCTAGACTGCTGGGGGAAAATCGCGGACAAATAGGCCCTTGAGGTCAAGACCGCGTTCCTCCCCGCATCATCCTTCTCAAAGACCGGAGGGATCCCGACCGCTAGATTGGTGCCCGCAGGAGGTATGACCGCTGGATTCGTGCCCGCAGGGGGTATGACCGCTCCATCCGTGCCCGCGTCAAATACCTTTGACCGCACCCAAGATGTTGACTGCGAGCTCATACCTGCCTCCCGGTTAATGTCAAGCCTTACTGAGCAAGTTAGCTTACTGGCTCTGACATGCAAGTTGCCGGCTCCCCCATCACGCATTTTATGCGGCTCAGACAGGCGCCTACTATTTCATTTAATGCGCCAAGCCATATACACGGCTCATGTCCCTTTCAGCCATGTCCCCTTTACAGTCAATGTTCCCTCCCTGACAGGGCCAGTTAGCTGCGGACACGTGTAGGCGGTCAAATACCAAAGTGCCCTCTAGGGCTGATCTCATTGCTTACATCAACAAGCACCTCTCCATTGCCTATAAATAAAAGACCTTTGTCCCCTTGGGCAAGGTAAGTTCCATATATGTTGAGTAAGCCATATTACTCTAAACCCTAAACACATACACACACTCCAAGACATTCAAACGTCCTATATATCTCAGTATTCTTACTCTCATACCCGAGGGCCTGAGTTGAAGTAACATCCAACTTTGATCTTAACGGTGCTTATTTGCGTTGTGTTCTAGGTACATCATACCACCAAATATATCTGTTGTGAATATGGCCCTCCACACCCAAGCAAACCTACAAGAACAATAATCGCACACAAACCAAGCACAAGAAATCAAAGAAAACAGAAAAGAACACAAGAAATTGTTAACCCAGTTCACCAATTTGATTGGCTACGTCTGGGGGCACTACCAAGCCAGGATCTTGCACTATGTAATTAGAATTTTTGTTACAACTGAATTGGGGGCGGAACATTGTTTATATATGACCTAGGGTAGAGTCCAAATCCTAAACAAACAAGGAAACTTTGACTGTTGCTGAATCGGGCGGAGCGCGGCCGCTCTCCTGCTAAGCGCGGTCGCGCTATTGACGAGTAAGACCAAACGCCAGCCTCGGCCCTTGAGCGCGGTCGCCCTACCTCTCAGCGCGGTCGCCCTCGAAGATGTTCCTCCCGAGCACCATTCTCGGCACAAGAGCGCGGTCGCAAGACATAGGCAGCGCCGGCATCTTCTGACCCCGAGAGCACTGCTACGAAAAATCTTCCCCTTGCTTCGATGTCTAGTCCAATTGATCCTCTAACCCAACAATCTCCCACCTAGAGATCAACCACACATATAAGCCCCGTATCCGTCTTCAACTCACCCTTGGTGTCCTCCTAGTGCTCACCTCGATCATGGTAGTGCCATCCTCCTCTCTCATTCTTCAAGCCCAATTGAAGCTTTGCACAGCTTCAACTTCTCAAGGTTCACAACCTTTGTCAACATGTCAGCCGGATTTTCTGATCCCAATATCTTCTCAAGCCACAAAGTCTTCTCCTCCAAGAGATGCCTGATGTAGTGAAACCTCAGTTCAATGTGCTTCGTCCTCGAATGAAATGCCGGATTCTTTGCCAAGTGAATTGCGCTCTGACTGTCACTGTAGAGAATATTACCACTTCGCGTCTTCCCAAGTTCACCCAAGAAGTTCTGCAGCCAAACCATCTCTTTACTTGCTTTCCGTCACCGCCACATATTCTCGCTTCGCAATGCCGATCGAGCCACGATCTTTTGTAACTTAGAAGCCCAGGAGATTGCTGTACCACCCAATGTAAACACATAACCCGTAGTACTTCTCCTTTTATCAAGATCACTTGATGCCAAGTCCGCATCAACATAACCCGCTAACACCACTTCCTTGCTTGAAAAACATAGAGCCTTACCAGCCAGCATTCTTCAAGTAACGTAGGATCCACTTAACCGCTTCCCAATGTTGCTTTCCTGGATTGCCCATGAACCGGCTGACTACTCCCACCGCATGTGCAATGTCCGGCCTTGTACACACCATTGCATACATGAGACTCCCCACAGCTGAAGCATATGGAGTTCTCTCCATCTTGTCACGCTCTTCCTTGTTCCTAGGCGAGTCCCTCTCGGATAGCTTGAAATGCAAACCCAATGGCGTCCCTGTTGGCTTCGCCTCTTCCATACAAAACCTTGCTAAGACCTTCTCAACATATTCTGCTTGTGAAAGAACCAACTTGCCCGACTCCCTATTCCGATCAATCCGCATGCCCAAGATTTTCCTTGCCTCTCCCAAATCCTTCATCTCGAACCGCTCTGACAACTGAGTCTTCAACCTGTTTACCTCTCTACTGCTAGAGCCCGCTATCAACATGTCGTCCACATATAACAGCAAAATAATATACCCATTGTCCGTGTTCTTGAAGTAGCAACAATGATCCGCCTCGCATCTGATAAAATCAATGTCGTGCATGAATCCATCAAACTTCTGTACCATCGCCTAGGAGCTTGTTTAAGGCCATACAAGCTCTTAGTCAATCTCGCAAACTAGCTCCTCGCTACCCTTAGACAAGTAACCCTCCGGGCCGTACCATGTAAATCTCTTCCTCCAAGTCCCCATGAAGAAAGGTCAGTCTTCACATCCATCCTGTTCAAGCGGCAAGTCATCCGCCACTACTATCCCTTAACCATTCGATAGTGGTCATCTTCACAACCGGAGTGAATACTTCGGTGTAGTCAATACCATACTTCTACCGAAACCCTTTAACAACCGCTTTGCCTTGTAACGCTTGCTACCGTCTGCTTCCTCCTTGATCCCGTAAACCCACTTGTTATGCAAAGTGCTTTCTTCCCCTTAGGTAGTTTAGTCAACTCCCAAGTTTTGTTGGCCTTCAATGAGATCATCTCATCATCCATCGCACTTTCCACTTATCACAAAGCACACTACGAACCGCTCCGCATAACATTCCGGTTCCCCATTATCTCGTTAACAACAAATAATAATTCGAAGGAGTATACTGTCAGGTGATCCACGCAATCTCTGGATCTACGCAGCGAAATATCCGGCTCGGAGTACGTGGTTCATCTTCGGTGACCTCCGACCATGGTCAACATGAACTATCCCCGCTCCCACCCGAGTCCGAAATATCCACCTCTACAACCCCCGGTTCCGAACTAGTACCATCAGTATGCCCCCTTTCTATCCTTGTACAAAACCCGTTCATTGAATACCACATCTCGACTACGAATAACCTTATGGTTTTGATCATCCCAAAATTTATACCCGAAGTCATCCCCGCCATACCCAATAAATGTACACTTACCGTATTTAGCATCTAATTTAGTTCTCTCAGTGAATCAACATGAACATAAGAAACGCAGCCAAATACGCGAAGAAAGGACAGATTTACACGCTTGCCACTCCAAGCTTCCTCTCGAATTCCATTCCCCAATGGAACCGATGGTCCCCGATTGATCAAGAAAGCTGCCGTGTCAACTGCATATGCCCAGAACGTCTTTGGAAGTCCACACTTCAATCTCATACTTCTAGCCCGCTCGTTCAATGTTCTGTTCATCCTTTCTGCTACCCCGTTGAGTTGTGGAGTCTTCTTTGGAGTCTTCTCCATACGAATACCATTCGCAGCACAATATTCCCTAAACTCCCCGAGCTCATACTCCCCACCATTGTCAGATCTCAAGCACTTAAGCTTAAGTCCCGTTTGATTCTCCACCAAGGCCCTCCACTTCTTGAACACCTCGAAAGCCTCATCTTTCCCCTTCAAGAAATAGACCCAAACCTTCCTTGTAGAATCATCAATGAAAGTCATGTAATATGACGCACCACCCAGAGATGTAACCGGAGATGGCCCCCACAAATCCGTGTGAACCAATTCCAACTTAGTTTCCCTCAATCCCCTACCTGTCCTTGAGAAATTGTTTCTCCCTTGTTTGCCAAACATACAATCTTCGCAGATCCCCACGTTGACTGTCTTCAAACCCGGTAGTAGACCCTTAGAACAAAGTACCTTCATCCCCGTCTCACTCATGTGACCCAATCGACAGTGCCACAAATCAGTATCACCCTTGGCTGCTGCCACCGCAATACTATCCTTGGTGTTGTTTGCCAAATACAAAGTACCCTTCTGTGATGAATGTGTATCCGGAAATTTTCCCATTTTTTGTTTAAAAGAAAATCAACGAAAACGGAGTCGCCACGCCATTTTAATTTTGAGGGCCAAAACTTTGAAAAAAGCCCGAGATCAGAGATTTAGGTTCGGAGGTCATGTTACGCGTCGGGAAGGACGTTAGTGTGCACCCGACGCGCCTCGTAAAACGAGTCTTCCAAGCTGAAAATCATTTGTGTGTGTGTGTGTGTGTGTGTTTTGGACAAAATAAGTTGAAATTCAGAAAAGTAAAAATTGGGATATCTTTTTAAGACTTTAAACTGATCCCATGATTTTTTGGAAGATTTTTGGATTGAGATTTGGTACTCAAAAGACCTTTTGAAGTTGAGAGCCATTTCTGACAGAATGAAAAAGGCAGTGGACCTTTGATTTTGAAATGGATTCAAGGGTCTTAAAACTTCATAATATGGATAAACTCAGAGAATGAAAGTTGTTCTAGACACCTTAAATAAAGTTTGTGAGAAGGAATTTTCCATTTTGGAGAAGATTTGAGGGGTCAAAACCTTCTGGAAACCTCAGATATGAGATCTGGATTCCCAGAAGCTGATGAACTAGCCTCTGAAAGGAAATTTGAAAAGAGGAGTTTTACTCACCCAAAAAATAAAGTAAAAATATGTCTGGAAAGCTCTGGATGTTGGCTACAAAAAGTATTTTGTAGTCAACACCAAATTCCAAGTTCATCTGTGTCCAAAAATTAAGACCATGGACTGAGGTCTGAGAAAATTGCTACTGGACAGCAACTTCTCAAGAAGGAGAATATGATTTTAAAAGGGGGTTTTGCATCCATGCTTGTCCCCATTTCCCTAGGTTTTGGTTAGTGATCACTAGACATTTTAGTGGTGAATCAACTATACCAAACCATCCTTGGGGTACATTAGAACTAAGCATTTCACTTGCTTGGGAAGGGGATTTTTATCCTTTGAAAATGAGATTTTATGCTTGAAAATGGTTTTTAGGGTTTTGAAAATGAGTTTTCTTTGAAGAAAGTAAGAAAACTTGAAAATAATTTTGATCTTTGTAGAAGATCATCCATGGAGATGGTCTTCCATGGTGATCTTCTTAGATCTAGAGCAAGAAGATGAAAGAACTACATTTTGTAGTTTGAAGATGCATGCATGGATGAGATTTAGGGTTAGGAAGAGGAGGGTTTACCAATCTTTCTTGTGTTCTTGAGTGTTTGGCTTGAGTGTATGAGTGTTTAGGGCTTTAATATGAGAGTGAGTGGATGAGTATGAGTTGGGAAAGATTGGAGAGAAAATGGTGACAATTCAAGTGAATTCTCACTGTTTTCTCTCTATATTTCGCCAGAGGTTCGGTGCAAAATGTGTTGTTCCTCCTTATTTTCGTGACTGGAGGGCTCAATTTATAGCCCTCTGGAAATTGCAATCCCATCCGCGCGGACAGGAACCCTCAGCGTGCACTGTTCATTAAATGCAGCTCCAGCTTTGGACAAGAGGAATATTTCTTTTTGAAATTCAAATTAGGCAGCCAGTTTATGTTTCCAGCATTTCTATTTATGGTTTTCTTCTTTTGTTTTTCTTTTTGAGATTCTTTTTTAAGGTTTAACCTTAAATAACAATGCCCATTTTACCCTCACTTTGTTAGAAAAGTTAGGATTGTTAGGAATTGTTAGAAATGTTATGACTTTCGTTAATTTTCTAACGAAAATTCTAACAAGCTCAAATTGGAGCACTTACAGTAGCCCCTCGGCGACGGCGCTTTCGAAGGAAGCGGGGTCGTCGATAAGAGTAAGGCTCCATATTTGGCAGGATGATCGAGTGATCAGGTGGCTGAACCTAGCGATAGGCTACCTACGTATCTGTGATGATGTGTATCCGAAAATTTTCCCATTTTTGTGTTTGAAAAAATCAACGAAAACGGAGTCGCCACGCCATTTTAATTTTGAGGGCCAAAACTTTAAAAAAAAGCCCGAGATCAGAGATTTAGGTTCGGAGGTCATGTTACGCGTCGGGAAGGACGTTAGTGTGCACCCGACGCGCCTCGTAAAAACGAGTCTTCCAAGCTGAAAATCATTTGGGGGTGTGTGTGTGTGTGTTTTGGCCAAAATAAGTTGAAACTCAGAAAAATAAAAATTGGGATATCTTTTTAAGACTTTAAACTGATCCCATGATTTTTTGGAAGATTTTTGGGTTGAGATTTGGTACTCAAAAGACCTTTTGAAGTTGAGAGCCATTTCTGCCAGAATGAAAAAGGCAGTGGACCTTTGATTTTGAAAGGGATTCAAGGGTCTTAAAACTTCATAATCTGGATAAACTCAGAGAATGAAAGTTGTTCTAGACACCTTAAATAAAGTTTGTGCGAAGGAATTTTCCATTTTGGAGAAGATTTGAGGGGTCAAAACCTTCTGGAAACCTCAGATATGAGATCTGGATTCCCAGAAGCTGATGAACTAGCCTCTGAAAGAAAATTTGAAAAGAGGAGTTTTACTCACCCAAAAAATAAAATAAAAATATGTCTGGAAAGCTCTGGATTTTGGCTACAAAAAGTATTTTGTAGTCAACACCAAATTCCAAGTTCATCTGTGTCCAAAAATTAAGACCATGGACTGAGGTCTGAGAAAATTGCTACTGGACAGCAACTTCTCAAGAAGGAGAATATGATTTTAAAGGGGGGTTTTGCATCCATGCTTGTCCCCATTTCCCTAGGTTTTGGTTAGCGATCACTAGACATTTTAGTGGTGAATAAACTATACCAAACCATCCTTGGGGTACATTAGGACTAAGCATTTCATTTGCTTGGGAAGGGGATTTTTATCCTTTGAAAATGAGATTTTATGCTTGAAAATGGTTTTTAGGGTTTTGAAAATAAATTTTCTTTGCAAGAAAGTAAGAAAACTTGAAAGTAATTTTGATCTTTGTAGAAGATCATCTATGGAGATGGTCTTCCATGGTGATCTTCTTAGATCTAGAGCAAGAAGATGAAGGAACTACATTTTGTAGTTTGAAGATGCATGCATGGTTGAGATTTAGGGTTAGGAAGAGGAGGGTTTACCAATCTTCCTTGAGTTCTTGAGTGTTTGGCTTGAGTGTATGAGTGTTTAGGGCTTTAATAAGAGAGTGAGTGGATGAGTATGAGTTGGGAAAGATTGGAGAGAAAATGGTGACAATTCTTGAAGAATTCTCACTGTTTTCTCTCTATATTTCGCCAGAGGTTCGGTGCAAAATGTGTTCTTCCTTCTTATTTTTGTGACTGAAGGGCTCAATTTATAGCCCTCTGAAATATGCAAACTCATCCGCGCGGATGGATCCCCTCAGCGTGCACTGTTCATTAAATGCAGCTCCAGCTTTGGACAAGAGGAATATTTCTTTTCAAAATTCAAATTGACCAGCCAGATTATGTTTCCAGCATTTCTATTTGTGGTTTTATTCTTTTGTTTTTCTTTTTTAAGATTCTTTTTAAGGTTTAACCTTAAATAACAATGCCCATTTTACCCTCACTTTGTTAGAAAGGTTAGGATTGTTAGGAATTGTTAGAAATGTTATAACTTTCGTTAATTTTCTAACGAAAATTCTAACAAGCTCAAATTGGAGCACTTACAGTAGCCCCTCGGCGACGGCGCTTTCGAAGGAAGCGGGGTCGTCGATAAGAGTAAGGCTCCATATTTGGCAGGATGATCGAGTGATCGAAGCGGCCGAACCTAGCGATAGGCTACCTACGTATCCCGGTGGGAATCAAGCCGCCGTAGTTCGGGTGCTTGACTCGAGATGATGGCGTTTTAGGTGCCTCGAACCCGATGAGCGAAGTTCCGCAGCTTGGTTGCCGGAAAGAAACTCGCTGGGATAAGAGATGACCATTTTCGGCTCCGATGGCTATCCGCTCTGTTGGGGATAGGAATGACCATTTTCGGTCGATGGCTATCCGCTTTCCTGGGATACCATTTTTGGTCGCCTCAAACCTTGGGATTTCGTTTAGCCTTTTGCTTTGAAAATGGACGTATTCGCCTCGAAGGAAATCGATGGTCTTTTTAGGTGCCTTGAAAGATTTTGATGAAAGATGGGATCTCGTTATCTTTCTCGGGGCACCTGGCTTACGTTTCCCGGTGGGGTGATTTTGATGAAAGATACGGGATCTCGTTATCTTTCTCGGGCACTCGGTCTTACGCTTTACCGGGGGTGATTTTGATGAAAGATACGGGATCTCGTTATCTTTCTCGGGAGACTCGGTCTTACGTTTGATCGCCGGGAAGATTTTGATGAAAGATACGGGATCTCGTTATCTTTCTCGTGGCACTCGGTCTTACGTTTGATCGCCGGGAAGATTTTGATGAAAGATACTGGATCTCGTTATCTTTCTCAGGGCACTCGGTCTTACGTTTGATGCCGAAGGAAGATTTTGATGAAAGATACGGGATCTCGTTATCTTTCTCGGGGCACTCGGTCTTACGTTTGATCGCCGGGGTAATTTTGATGAAAGATACGGGATCTCGTTATCTTTCTCGGGGCACTCGGCCTTACGTTTGACCGCGGGGTAATTTTGATGAAAGATACGGGATCTCGTTATCTTTCTCGGGCACCTCGGTCTTACGTTTGATCACGGGAAGATTTTGATGAAAGATACGGGATCTCGTTATCTTTCTCAGGCACTCGGCCTTACGCTTCGATAGGGAAGATTTTGATGAAAGATACGGGATCTCGTTATCTTTCTCAGTGGCACTTGGTCTTACGTTTGACCGCCGGGGAAGATTTTGATGAAAGATACGGGATCTCGTTATCTTTCTCGGGGCACCTCGGTCTTACGTTTGATCGCCGGGAAGATTTTGATGAAAGATACGGGATCTCGTTATCTTTCTCAGGGCACTCGGTCTTACGTTTGACTGCCGGGGAAGATTTTGATGAAAGATACGGGATCTCGTTATCTTTCTCGGGGCACTCGGTCTTACGTTTGACTGCCGGGTAATGATTTTCTTGAAAGGGGTTGACCTTGTCAAGTTGGGGACTGAATTGCAGAGTCCTGGAATTTTAAGGGGCAAAAGGGTCATTTTGACCCTTGCAATCCTATCCGCGCGGATAGGAGCTGAAAGTCAGGGGTATTAATTAGGGCCAACGCCCTTTTCTTCTTCTTCCTCAGTCTTTTCAATTTTTTCTGCACTTACGAGGGAGAGAGAGAGAACCGAGGAGAACCTCCATCAAGGCCAAAAGCTTCGAAAATCTTCCGATTTCTTCGATTTTTCGAGCGATGGAACACGGGGAAGGCGCTTTTCAAGGCCAAGGACGTGGCCCGGTGGCGGAGAGACGATTGGAGCTCGTCCGGATGAGGAGGCATTACAATCTTTCGCAATCGATTGCGGAGGAGCCCTACCCCGATGCTTGGCAACATTGGGCTTCGGATTCGAATCTCCGAACGGTATACTTTGAAACCCTTTGATCCCTTTGTTGATTTCTTGTTTGAAATTTGAATTTTGGGTGATTTTTGAATTAATTTTTTTTTGAAAATTCGAATGATTGATGTTCTTGGCTTTGAATCTTGGTTTTGATGCTTTGCATGTTGTAATGAGTATATGAGTAACCCAAAATGTGCACTTTGCTTGGGAAAAAGAATTGGCATTTTTGCCATATTTTTTTTTTCAATTCGAAAATTACATGTGAAAATTCGAAGAATTGTGATTTTTTTTTTTTTGAAATTGAATATTGCATGTTGATGCATGCATTTTGTTTGAAAAGAATGGGCATTTTGCCAATATGAGATGTATGTATGTTTAGGATTTTTTTTTTTGAAAAGTGGGACGGATTTTTCCTCCCGTTGCATGTAAGATGGATGATATGCATGTATGCAAATTTTTTTTTTTTTTTTTGAGATGATGCATGTTATTTTATGAAAATGGGACGGAGTTCTTACTTCCGTAGGAATGTATCTTTTTTTTTTTTTTTTTTTTTTTGATGAATGCATTGGGACTTGCTGAAAACTGTTTTCTTTCATGCGAGAAAAATGGGGCTATGCTCATTGTATGCTGTTATGCTGTCGAAATTTCTTTTTTTTTTTTTTAATGTAAATGCAAATGCAATCTTTTTGACATTTTCTCTTTCTCTTTTTTTTTTATTACAGGGCGGAAACCGTTTTGTGACGGAGCAGCTGAACAAAATGAAGACTCGAGGATCGGCTGGAGTCTCGTGATTGACTTGTGGGACCGGCTTCCTGATGCGGGCCGAGGAGCTTTGCCGAGTCCGAGACAGATTGTTGTCGAGACGGGGCTTTGGGAGTTTATCGAGTGCTTCGAGGGGACTGGTCAAGTTCCCTAAGAGCAAGGGCTTGATGTTTGCTCGGCGCAAGCATTGGTGGGACGCGACCCACACCTTTCCACTTCTTCCGGGGCGAGGCTACGGTTACGACCTCCGACTACGCCGCGATCACGGGCCCGTCTCTTTAATGGACGCAAAGCATTGAGTGGCGGGATGGCTACGCGATGCCGATCCGCTGTGCTCTTCTCGGGATTTTCCCCTATTCCCAAAAAGGGGATGGGATGGAGTATGCCGTGGTCTACGGCAAGATTGTGGAGACCATAGCGAGCTACGAGGCCGGGAGGAGAGGATAGGCGCCGATCGCATTGCTGTGGCCTTCTTGTGGTTTGCTTTCTCGAGCACCCTCCTTGGACATGCCGAGGGACGGCGGTCTTTGCCTTGTTGAGGTCCTTGGAGGACATGGAGACGGCCGGAGATGTCTCGTGGGGAGAGGCCGGGCCGGCAGAGCTTTATTTTGCTCTTGATAGGTACCTGAAGGCCGTGAGCTCCTTGTACCGCTTTGAGTTTGCCCCGGAGGTATAAGCTCTCTTTTTGCTTTCCCTCTTTTTTTTTTTTTGAGCACGCACTTTTCTTTGCACCGGATTAATTGGATTTTTACCTTTCGCAGTATGGGCGTTGGAGTTTTTTCACGTCACGGTGTGGCGGCAGCCGGCGGAGTACGTTGGGGCGTATCCGGCCATGCAGCCTTGGGTCCAAGCATGCCCGGAGAAGATAAGCTCCAGGGGGCGTACGACTCTCGTGTACGCGGATTGCCTTCCTTTGACGGAGGCCGAGACAGATGAGGGGATGATATTCTTCCCCCGGGATCGCTTTGAGGTAGCGCAGCTGAAGGGCGCCGAGATCCGGACACGGCAATGGAGGATTTTGAGGGGTCCGACTGCGATGCCTATTATCTCGGGAGAGAGGGTGACGCGCCAAAGCATGGCGTGAACTCCGCCTTTGAGGACACCGGTGGAGCCTCCCGCCGATATGATGCACTCCGAGCGATCGGTCCGTGACTGGGATGATTACCGAGCGGCAAGCACTTCTCGGACTTTCGTGGGCGATTGAGCCATATGCGACATTCGTCTTGGAGGAGGCCGAGGATGCCTCAGTTCTGGATAGGGAGGGGCTTGGGATCCCGCGGTACCCTGGACGGATTTTTCCTATATCCAGGATGGGGTCCGATTGAGGGTGCATCCCTCACCCGAGCGACTTCCACGAGCTTTCCGGCCTCGTCCCGGGTATGAAGGTATGGCTTCACCTTTTCCCCTTCTTTTCTTTCTTTTGTTTCATCATCTTTAGCATCACTTTTTTTTTTTTTTTTGACGCTTTTGCTTTTGTGCGGTTTCGGAGGCGGTCGTCGAGAAGCCGACGAAGCAAGTGGATCGGGGCCAAGAGATTCATCAGAGGATGGTCGCTTGCGGGCTCCTCGTGCTAGAGCGAGGCGACCACGGCCGGCGCCCGTCGACGGAGGCTTCCCCTATTCGCTCGTAGACTTCTTCAGAGACTCCTTTGTCTCCTCTCCTTGATCCCCGCGCGGTGCCGCCTTCGGATCACGTCATTCTCTGGGATCCACACGGGCAGTGGACACGTATGGCAAAGATGGCGGGTCGTCTTCGCACGTGCAGGAGTCCGACGCCTTCACCTTCGGGTACGATTTTTCGCAGATCTCGCTTGCCTTATCGTAGCGTGCCGGCTGGTCCCGACGAGCCTCTCTCGGAGACGAGGACGATTCGAGCCCGAGATTTTCAGTGGCTCCCGAGGAGGCGGGCCCGAGTCGCAAGAGGGGCCGGGGAGACATCGGCGCCGGAGACTCCGATTGATTTTTTTTTTTGAGATTTGAGATTGAGATTTAGATTTGTACAGCTTATGCACATTTTTTTTTTTGATGTAATAATTTAGGATTTTATTTATGTTTTTTTTTTTGGAATGTAATAATTTAGGATTTTATTTTATGAATTCAATGCAATATGAATGCAGTGTCGCATGAGCCTTGGTTTTTTTTTTTTGCAAGGGTGTTTGGTATATGGACTCGGTTTGGGGAGGTTTTTGCACAAGTTTCGAGCAACCGGGACGGAATATTCCTTTTGGTGTAGCGCCTTGGACTGCGTTGCATTTTTTTTTGGGAAAGCAATCCCATCCGCGCGGATGGGGACCGCATCCGACATTGTTCTTTAATTTTGGTTCGACTGGTCTTGCTTTATTTCAAATTCAAATATCCTCTTCAACCTCCAAATTCAAAACAAACCCATTTTCGGGAGAAAGAGAGAAAAACCATGGAAATGGCCAAAAATTCTCCAAAATTGTCCAAAGAAGAGCAAATGTTGTTCTTTGAAAAGTTCAAGGAGTGGTGTAGGGAGATCATGCATGAGAGAAGATCATTCTTTGAAGAAAGGTACAAGATACGATGCTTGTGGTCTCTCAAAGAATTGCTTCTGGATTATGACCTCTTAAGAGCTTCTTCTTCGTTTTGGGATACTAGAAGGTATGTCTTTCGCCTTTCCTTCAACGAGATTGTTCCGACTGTCGAAGAATTTCGGGCCTTACTTGGAGGTCCTGGAGGTGGAAGAGATAGCGGTTCCTTTGCCCGGAGGGGCTTTTTGTCGACAGATTGTGCGTCCTCCTTCATCTTTCCCTGAGGAAGCGCAAGGTATGATCCGCGGTCCCGATCATTTCGATATTTCCGGTCTTCCCGATGCATTTAGGGGCCTAGGTTTGGTGGATGATGCCTATTGGGATGCCTTTGCACTTTGTATGTTTGGCACCCGTTCATGGTCTATTCCTTTGGGATCTCGCCATCGGTCTGGCCGGATGTTGCCGTTCACCGTCGCCCGGCGTAGATGTCGTTCCTTTGATTCTGGGGAGACTTTTCATGCTCTCGATGCATTAGCTACCGGACGGCGGTATATGCACGGGGGCAGCCTGCTCCTTTTGACCCCGTGGCCGATGGAGCGTTTGGGGGTTCTTCGGGAAACCTCTCGATATGATCTGTGCCTTGGACTTTTGCCAGAGAGGTGTCGATGTAGATTTTGATGATCGTGGCTCGTGGCGCGTTGGATGGCGGGTCGCCAGATCAAGATATCAGATGGTTGGTGCCTCATGGCGGGTGGAGACTCGCAGAGTGCTTCAGACGGGTCCCATGTGGTTATGCTTCCGGGCTTTCTCACCCAGCTTCTACATTCCGGCTCTGGTCCCGAGACAGCTTTGGCTTGGAGCATGTTCCTTTGGAGGGTTTTGATGATATAGCCACTGTGGTGGTGGCTCCTGTTTCCATGGATGATCCCTCGGTGTTTCCATTTCTTTCCCGAGCATGGAGGTATGATGCCTTTCCTCCTGGGTCATTCTCGCGTCCGAGACCGGTGTTCCCGACCACTGTACCCGGATTGCATGAGAGGCATCCGGGAGAGACTCAGGTGGCTATTTTCGACGGCGTGAGGCCATTGTGGGTGCGGAGGTCCCGATCAAGCTTCGAGAGGAGGAGGGCCGAGGCGAGGGCCAACCCTCATGACAGGAGCGGAGACGCCGTGACTGACATGAGGCTTACGTCAAGAGACAGGAGAGGAGGGCTCCTATGCTACCGCCTAGGTTACAGGAGATGAGAGATGACGCTAGGGCTACTAAGGCCCCGACAGAGGCCGGGTTTGATAGACCCCGTCCCTATACCCGTAGCTTGGTAGGAGGAATACCGACATTTTTCCTGGCTTCGTAAGAGAAAGACTTGGAGGGGGAAGAAGAAGGGAGAGGCCAAGACGAGTGGCTTGGAGTGACTCCGAGGTTTCCGAGTATCCCTTTTCTTGTCATGGCATACATTAGTTTGATTATGTATCTTAGTTTTCTTTAGCAAGTTGCCGCTGTAGGAATGAATCGGGCTTAGACTCATCAAAGAGCTTTTAACTTGTAATGAATAGTTGAATTGCTTTAGAGTTGTTCGAGACGCTTTCATGGTCTGATCAATTGTATTGAGGCCAAAGTAGGGCTTTTATGTGTGCTTTAGACCGAACCGTTTCCGGCTGCCTACGTTCCCCTCATTTTGAGGAGCTCAGGTCTTCGTAGTTCAACCTGGTGAACTCGTTTTTTTTGTTTTTTTTTTGATGTTTTTTTTTTGTTGTTTTTTTTTTGTTGTTTTTTTTGTTTTTTTTTTGGTGCAACCTCGTTTTTTACCTAGGCCGCCCTTCTCGGGTTTCTAACCTAGTTGGGTATTACTCTTTTAGCACTCTTTTTTTTGTTTTTTTTTTGTTTTTTTTTTTTTTTTGTTTGTTTTTTTGTTTTTTTTTTGGTGCAACCTCGTTTTTTACCTAGGCCGCCCTTCTCGGGTTTCTAACCTAGTTGGGTATTACTCTTTTAGCACTCTTTTTTTTTTTGTTTTTTTTTTTTTTTTTTTTTTTTTTTTTTTACGCGTAGTATCTCGCAGCCTTGTCACCATTCACCGGGTGTACAAAGGGATTCCCGTCGAGGTCTCGCAAGTTGCATGGCTCCTCCGGAGAAGATCTTCTCGGACTACATATGGCCCGACCCATACAGCTCCCATTTGCCGAGGGGGTTGATACGGACCGGGGCTTTTCTTTTAGAACGAGATTACCTTCTCGGATTTCCCGATGCTTTACTTTCTTGTCGAAGGCTCTAGCCTTTCTTCCTTGGTAGGCCCGGATGTGTTCCATGGCCTTCAATCGGCGTTCATCTAGTAGGGCCAATTCATCATGGCGACTCGGGAGCCATTCGACCTCGCTGATCCGCTTTCCAAAGAAGATACCTGAGCGAGGATTTCCACTCGATTGGGAGTACTGGCTTCCATTCCGTATGTGAGGGCAAAAGGTGTTTCCCAGCTTGCCGTTCTGACCGACGATGTTCTCAGAGCCCCAGAGTGCCAAGTGTAACTTCTCGGGCCAATCTCCGCCTTGGACACCATTTTCCTGGATGATATTTTCCAGAGTCTTGTTTGCCGCTTCGACGGCTCCGCTGGCCTGGGGCCCGTAGGAGATGACTTGTGACGGGTTATTCGGAATTCGCCAAGAATTTTTCACATTCCCTTCGAAGTGGGATCCATTATTCGAGATGATTTCGCCGGCAACCCGTATCTCGCACATGATGTTTTCTTTGATGAAGAGGGCAACTTTCTTTGAATTGAGGATTTTGTAGGACTTTGCAGAGCATCCTTTTCGATTCCTTCGAAGAAATCGCCAATCTCGCGTCTTTTAGGCTCTTCCGCAGCCTCCCAAATTCACACTTGTCAAAATCTCTTCTACTTGGGCTCGATTTTCCTCTTCCTGACAACCCGCTTAAAGATTTTTTTGTTGTTTGATTTTTTTTTCGTTTAATGTGTCTCGTTTTTTATCTAATGAATTATTATTAAATTTTTTTTTATTAATTAATTCATCATTAGTTAAAGTGGCAATCAAGGGATACTCGTAAAGGTTCGTCATTTCATTGAAAACGAAAGGGATACAAAGGCTTGCTGCACTCGTAGTCTTCAGCGTAAGGCCATCTGACGACCCTAGAGACTCGATCTTAACAGAGAGAGACTCGGGAGGACTTGTCCTAGATTGACACAAAGGGACGGGGACCAATCCAAGCTTGGTGATCATTTCCTCCTTGGTCGCGGACGGGCCCGAGAGAGTTTCCCAATTCTTTAGCGCATCGCTGCTGGTGGCCTCATGACTCGAACCGTGCCGTTTTTGTTTTCCTTTCTCAATTGCCGCTATCATCTGACCGAGCCGAGATCAATCAGTCCTGCACTGGACTTCTTCTTCGAACAATTGCCGCATAACTGCACCATCCCAATCATCCGAGGGAAATTCCGTGGCCTTAGCTTTTGGCACCGCGCCCGACTGTGTTTCTGATCTTCCCGGCAAAGAGGAATAGTGGTTGTGAGCTTCTCGAACCTGCTTCCACTGTGTCGTGCACGCCCGAAGGTATACTCACTCTTCATGGCAGTGGTAGCCCTGTGTATCTGGGTAGGTCCAGAACATTCTACGGACCGGGTTAGCCTTGGTTCCTTCCGAACTTGTTGAGGCTATCCTGTAGCTTTAGCCATCCCGCCGTAGGAGCGGGCTCTGTGATGTTTCCCGGTTGTGTGGGACCCTTTACAAAGTAGTCACCAAATTAGGATCGAAGGGGAGAGATTTAGGATTGTCGGCCGGACCTTTCCCGTGGCAGCCTTCAAATCTTTTTCCTTTTGCAGTTGTCCACCGGGAGGCCTCATATCCTGTGCCATGGCGAGTATTCCGTCCTTTCACTTCGATGAGTTTGTGAGTTCCTTTGTTGGTGCTTCCTGCACCGAGGCCAGTAGATAGCTCATTTTTCTCATCATTTTCAAGACCGGTGGGATTTTATCCCGAGTGACCGTCGATCTATGTTGCACACTTGGGCCTTGGGAGGCTCGACCGTGAAGCCCGTTAGCATGTGACCTTCCTCGTCATGTTTGATTTCCAGAATAGGTATTCCGCCCGTATCCGTGCTCCTCTAAAGTGACTAAATCTCCGTAAATGGTCGTCGATCCCCATTCGAGACGAATTTCACACACCGGTGGAGGCTTGAGGCGACCCCTTTGACTTGATGGAGCCAAGGTCTTCCCACAGGCATTGAAAGTAATCGGGATGTCGATAACCCGGAATTCCACAGTATCAATTTCGTCCAAACCAGAGGTCTAAAGTAGCAACTCCGAGGACTCGGCCGGATGTTGAGTCGTAAGCTTTGATCGTGAGAGAAGAAGGCTTCAAGTCTCGTAGTCTTGATATCAAGCAAGCTCATGATCTTTGCCGAAGAATGTTCATTCCGACTCCATTATCAACCAGACCCGAGGGAGGCGTCGTTCATCCAACTGGACTGTGATGAAGAGAGGCTCGTTATGATCGCCCCAAATTGAGGGAGGTCGAGATCTCGTGAAAGTGATTATATTCCCGTAATGGATGTTTCCAATTAGCCGTACCACATCATCGGGAGTAGCATCAATAGGGACTAGAGCGCGAGCTGTGCTTTCTTCCAGCTTTCCCCATGGGATAGGACGAGGTGAGTAGAGACCAGAGGGAAATGTTGGCCTCGTGTTTGCTTCAACTGGGTGAGCACGGATCCTCTTTTTCGTGATCCGGAGTTTCAGCTTGTCTTAGCATAGGGGCGGCGATCTTCTTTCGTGCTTGATCTCGTGGCCTTCTTATCTCGCCTTGGGATTTCCTTGGAAGATCTCGCCTGCATCGGGTCAACAGATTAACTTCCTCATCCGCCGCCTCTTGACCGGATTTCTTCAATGCCGCTAGGGTCAATGGGGAGCCCTTTTCGCTATTGGCCACTGGGCCCGACGGAGTCTAGTGACAATGAGGGGCCGAGCCAGACCGGCTCCTTCCCGGGCGGCCCTTATAACCGCTTCCCAAGTCACAAGCTGGGTTTGGGGTTGTTGTTGCCCTCGGATGGCCCACGAGCTGTGGCGTCCTCCGATTCACTCTCATGGCCGGCCTTGCTCATTGTTATCATGCAACAAGAGTCGCTATTGTCTGGGACTCTGGCGGCTTTTCGATTTCATCTCGATGACCCACAGAGTTATGGCTATCGCCTCCATTTCATCGTATATCCTTTTTCTTTCAATCTTGCAAGTAGGGTACCACAAGTGAAGGATAGGCAACGCCTCTTCGGAGTTTGAGGTAGCAGCTCGATAGATCTGTGTCCAAATAAGGAGCACCCGGGGTCCATTGTCGGGCACCGGAGCAATTAGAAAGGCGTCATGTGGATTCATAGGTATGAAGGCCACCGGGAGACGTTCGCATCGATAACCCTTTTCTGATTGTGCACTCGCCGCGCCGAGCGGCCTGGCCGCGACCCTTACTTGTTATGCCATCCGTTCTGGGAAAGAAGAAAAAGATCCAATAACGTTTACGAATTCTTCATCTTCTCGTGGCCGAAACCCTCCATTTTCGACCAGTTGCTTCAATAAACCCTTTCCATTCACCATTCAAAGTTCTTATAAGGAACGTTGTGTTCTAGGATTTCGGATATGCACGGATCTCGGGCGCGGGCTTTGCATTGCCCCTCATCCTCTCGGAGTATCCGGGCATCGTCCACAAATGCATCTTACAAGTGACACCTCGTAGGGTCCGTCTCCACTGGTATCTCGATCCGCATTTCCCGGCGGTCCTTCGTCGCTGCTGTTGCCGACAACCAACCATTGTGCCTAGCTCCCATGGGCTCATTTCCGGCATGATTGTTCCTGCATTGTTTCCGGATCGGGGCCTCGCTGACTCTTTCACTTCTCGTCATCATCATCATCATCGCCGGTCATCTAATCTTCTTCCCATACTACCGGGATTTCGGCCGAGAGGGAACGCCGATCAAACCCGCTGGGGGAATATGGGTGCGTGCAACCGCAAAATTGTCATATGTTCCCATTCCCTAAGTGGCAATTGTGACTCGCCTTCTCCTCCCGTAAATTGCGGGGGAAGAGGAGAGGGGGTGGCACGTATTTGACACTGTGTAGGATATAGAAGGAATCCTCTTCTTCCGATTCTTCACCGTTTCTGGATCATATTCGGCTCTCCCAAAGCCAATTTGCAGAAGCGTACTAGCTCCGTACGCTCTTCGGCCTCTTTGCCGATAAGCCCCAAGACAGCGCCCGCCGAAGCTTTCTTGTTCGATTCTTCTCGATTGTTCTAACCATCTTGTGTAAATGGTTCTCTCATGTTCGAGCGGAATGTACCCCAGCTTCTTTCTAAGATCGGCTTCCCTTTATCCGAGAAATAGCGGGCCTCGTATTCTTGCAAGGAGTCTCCGACATGAGACCAAGATGGGTTGATTCGTTCGATATCCTCGAGGCCGAGGGGGAATCCGAATTCAGTGATCCTCGACGAGATTGCCACGGTATTTGGGGACCTTCATCGCATCTTCCCGGGCGTGTGAAGATTCTCCGCATTCAATCATATTCACCCGATTATGGTTCCGTGGCAATGGATTTTTGATCGTGTTAGGCCCCTTCGGGCCTTCCAACTTTCCTTGCTCTATTAGCCCCCGGATTGCCTTTTTCGTAGTAAAGCAAATTGTCGCCGATGTCCGTGAGCTTGATGAAAAGGCACAATACTTTGTAGTATCCACGGGAGCATTCGGATTTCGGGTTGGAAATTTTCCAAAGGCCGCAGAAGCCTTCTTTCACCACCCCCTAAAGATGTCATTCAGTGGGCATTCCAAAGTTTTCGAGATTTATGACCCGCGGTTTGGGCTCCTGGCCATTTGGTTTCGGGAGCAAAAGGAGTCGTGATTATTGCATTCCTGTCCCGCATAGTTAATCATCTCTTTGCCTTTTAGCGGGGCAGGGCGGTGTTCTCGGAGGAGCCCCGATATCCGTAGGGCAGTGCAAAGGAAATACTCTGTCATTGACAGTAGGCCTTTTCAAACTTAGCCGCAGAGTTAACCATGGCCCGTAAGTCTCGAGTATGGGAAGTGACCGAGGGAGGCTCTCGCATGTGGTTTCAAGCATGACCGGAAGATGTCCAATTGTTCCTCTTCGGAAGGAGGGATGGCCATCTCACCGAAGTTTCGCATTCCACCGTTAGAAGTCCCCAACATTCTCATCAGACGCCGCACCGTTGTTTGTAGGTCAACCCTATTTGTTTCCCCATTCCAAGTTGGCCTTATATTTTTCGTGAAGGCATTGGTAATCTGGTCCCATGTAGCCCCGGCTTCAGGTGTTTCAAACGGAAGAGCCACTTTAAGGCACCGGACTTCAAGGATAGATCGAAATAGTCACCAACCGCCGATTGGTACATCCTTCGCTTTCATCGCCAAGGTATACGTGTCCAAATGGGTTTTCTGACATGCGGTCCCATCAAAGAGATCCAGATTTGGCATCACGAATTTGTGGGGCAGAGGAACAATGGAGTCCTGGTCCGTAGGCCGGAAGGCGTACTGCGCGCCCGGTTCGATCCGCGCTTTCATTTCCTTGTGTTGTTCCATGAACTGTGCCGATGAGGGTCTTGTGGCGGAACCATGGCATTCAAGTCAGTGGCTGAGCTAGAGAGAGGAGCTACCACTGGAGGCAGACCGGTGGAGGGAATGGCCGATCCGTGGGACGTAGGTGAAACC
>JAFEMH010004706.1:0-196056 GCA_022495995.1 Adenophora triphylla var. japonica | reverse complement strand
TGGAAATTCCATCCCTCAGAGTTCTCTTGGAGACGGGATCGATGAAGTCGAATGGCTCTGAGCCGTCACGACGAACTTGCTCTACTCGACGGCGCTGGATTGAAAGCCATGGAACACACTCGAGCCTACCGGAGCGAGAATGGCCCGAGCATTCGATAAGAAAGTCAAGATCCGAGACATCGGAGAAGCCGACTTGGTGCTAAAGGAAAAGCTTCCTATGCGAACCAATCCCCTCGGAAAGTGGGAGCCTACTGGATAGGACCGTTCGGTGGTACAAAGAATCTTCTCTCGGAGGAGCCATGAAACTAGCACACTTGGACCCGAAAATCCTTTCGTTAACCCACAAACGTGAAGCAAGCTCCGCGAGATACTTCGTTTGAGGAAGAGCACGAGTCAACTCTCCTTCCCCATGCAGCGTCCCCTCTTGGTAAAATTAAAGTGATAAAGAGTAATACCCAGCTGGATACATTCCCGCTAATGATCCGGGTAAAAAACGAGTCGCACTTCTTTTGTCTTTGTTTTCTCAAATTCACCTAAAGTGTCGAACTACGGTGACACAGGCCCCTTAGTCCAATTGTAAAAGGGGAACGTGAGGAGTGCCATCATTGGTTCGGTCTAAAAAACAAAAAAATACAATAAGCATCAATTGCTTGTGTTTCGAAAAACTCTTTTCATTTAACCTACAAATTCATAACGGTTAAAACATTCTTTGATGAGTTCAAGCACGGTCGACTCTTGACTCGCTACACGCTAGCAAAACTACAATAAAACATTAATCAATTAATGTGTGCAATGACAATGGGTGGATACTACGGGCGGCAAGGTCAACCCTAGTTTCCGTACTTGGTCCTTCATCCTTCTTCCCCTTCCCTTTTCCCTCGACGAGTGTTCTTCACCTTCGCGGGAAATATTCCGATAGGCCTTCTACGGCTCGGGGACTCTTCACAGCGCCTCCGTCAGGCCTTTGTGGCATCAACTCGGCCCTTCCTCTAGCTGTCTCGAGCCGCCTCGCTTGAACCATCATAACGGTACTTTGATTGGCCTCCGTCGACATTTGTCTCATAATCAGCCATGGCATTGCCGATACGATTCCCGGGGTTAGCCCTTGCTTGCCGGCCCTCCTCAAGGTCGGCTGTCTAGGTGATCGGCACCCAGCAGCTCACTACGTCTCCACAAGATGGGCATCTGTGTCTCCCCCATACACTCTTCGTACCGGTTCGAATCTTTGCGTCGATAGAACGCAGTGCCCTCTCTCGGTGAAAGAGAACCACAGCGGGGAAAGGGCGTGTATTGCCACCGCCGTGTGATCAGCAATAGCGTCGAAGGATCTTCCATCCGCAAAGATCCCACCTCAAAGGTATGACATAACTCAAATCGATCGGTGGCACTGCTCCGGCCCGTCTTGTCGCGAACCAATGATGGAATGTAGAAAGACGTGCGAGACGGCCCGGCACTCGACAGCCAACGGACCCTTCGAGTGGTCCGTCAAGTCTGTAACTTCCAATGGGGAACCCACCATCGCAAGTGATGCGTGCAAGTCGGCCATCAGCTCCGGCTCGGCTGATCGCCCCTATCACCGGAAGGGCGTCGAGAGAAAGACCAAGCGTCACGGGACATGATGGCACCTCGGGCATCATCTGCGGATATCTCCCTTAACACATGGTAAGCATAGCGAGACTCCTCCCCACATGTATCGGCTACCGGTCGCCATCCGACCTATGCCCGGGAACGTCTCGCCCCAGGCCGGCGGCACGATGTCTCCCCGCTCCTGCGACCTTTGCCTCACCGAGGTCCGGTCTGGCTTTGTGATGGCACACGCGAGACGTGAATGTGAACGAGTAGCAATCGCGCACGAGCAAACGCGTCCTCGAAAAGACGCTCCCCTCGGCTCAGGCAAATCTTTCGGGCGAGTCAGAAATGTCCACATAATCGGTATCTGTATCGGCATCCCGTATGCTTCTCCCGGTAGAGATACCGAACAAAGACACTAGCTTCTCAATAGTGGCCATGCCACCGGCATACGGAAGAACTAGGCACATTCCGTCTCGGAGTCCTCCCGAGAATGGCCCGGAAATCTTCAAACGTAGGAGTGACTTCGTTATACGAAAAGCTATACACATTCCTCCGTACGTCCCAGAAGCGAGATGCGGCTCTCAAAAGATCCCCATCTGGCATGAGCTCCTTCAAAGCCCAAACAGATTTAATCCCATAACTTGACCTTCGAAAAACCCTTTGTTGCGCCTCGTGTGGTTCCGTACCCATGGTGAAAGTTGTCCAAATATCGCTCTTGCATTCGAGACGGTAACTTGGGAAAGGGAGCCATAAAATGAAGGAAACCTTGGAAGTTTGAGAGAATTCAGCGAGAATGATCAAAAACAATGCGCGAGTTCTTAAACAATTGCAAAGCTTGAAAGCTGCAATTTAAAGAATCTGGAAAGTCACTCCTAGTCAGGCCGGACTCCCTCTGCCGGTTGACTTAGGTCAACTCTGACTAAGTGCCCTAAATTGGAAACATTTCCAAACAACTCCTGTTCATCCTTATGAAACTGCGTCTTTGCCCCTGGTTTCATTCAATCAATATCAATATCCCTTAGCCCGGGCTCGTGCAGCGGTGCAAATAATTAATGTCGGTGCATATAGGCTTAAATTTTGACCGTTCAATTTTTAATGCATTTCTCATTTTATTTATTTTAGATTAACCTACTTCCTTATTTGCCAAAAATAACGAAGGTGATCACGAGAATAAATGTGCGAAAAACGGGTTCCGCCCACGGGCGCCTTTTTCGAATACGGTTCAAATCAAATTGTTCTGACAATACATGCATTTTTGTCTAAACAAAGCAGTAAGAAAAAAAAGAGGACTACTCTGAGTCCTGCTCGTCATCCGAGCACTCGACGTACTGGTCCGCCGCTGCCGGATCCGTCGAAAACAGGAACTCGCCAAATTCCTCCAAGCGGGAATACGTGAAAGGCCTCCTCGGTGTATGCGAACTCGAGGACTCTCCCCTCTCGCGCCCCGAGTGCGCAGAAGAAGGAGCTCCAAATCCAGCCGTTCCTCCCGCGAACTGGCCAAATCCATGTGCAAAGTCCTCCCCGCAGGTTGTGGGAGCGGGCGAACCTCTCGACCTAGACGGCCCCTGCTCCACGGACATCCACGCTCCCTCCAGGCGCACCGCATGAACTCCATGTGTCTCCTAGCGTAGGCGGCCCACCCGTCCACCGGCCTCGTAGCGTGTCGTTGTACGTGCGGCCGGACACTGCGAACCGGGAAAGTCGTCAAGACAAGCGAAAGTACGGATGCAACATTTGCGAGAATGCTACTATCAAATGAAGAAAACAAAAAAAAGGGTGCTCACCGAAGCATTGGGAGTCAGCCATGTATCGTGGTCTCGGCTCATCGGGAGCGGGATCACAAGTCGCTGCGCGAACCATCCGGCCCCTCGTACGCCCGGCTAGCGTGTGGGAGCGGGAGATCTCGGGGATATCTAGGGCCATCGCCACTCCTGTCTTTGCACACCTGTAGTCTCCTCGGCCTCATCCTCAAGAAAGTATCATGGCGGCCCCCGCTATGATGTACTCGGTATAGAACACGCCACTGTCTATACCTGCTCAGCTCATCTATCGGCATCGACGAGAGGATGTTTGCATGTGCATAGGAGGATCCGGCACCAACGGAATGGACCGGCTGCCATGTGACGGGTCACCCGCTCCCCCGGATACATAACGTCGCAATGAAGTCCCACCGGGAGGCCTCCTCCGCCGCATCACCTTGCTAGCGACACGAACCACGCCATAGTGGGCCCGGCTCCACCGAGGTCGGCCCCGAATCCTCTCGGAGAACTCCGGTTCGGTGCCGAGACACCTCCTCGTACGACACTCGAGTGCCAACTCTCGGCAGAGACCGCCCTCTTCGCTTTCTTACTTGCCAAACCGGCATGGCGGGGGAACGAGGGGTCGATACGCGTCCTTGATGTCCCAATCCTGCGGGTGAACACCTCATAGCACGGACACAGCAAATGGAAAGTTATGTTAGCTTCACAAAGGATACATACGAGTACATGAAAGAGGCAAGGAAGAGAAAAGCGTAAACTTACATCCAAGACGGGCGTGAAGCGGCTAAAGGAGTGCTCCTCTCCTGCGAGAACTGTCAGGGGAATGGTAGAGCTCGGCCCGATCCGGCCTCCCCCACGCGAACCCCCTCACGGCATCCGGATGCGTCGGCGGCCGAGCAGGGATGTGATAGGATGTATCGAAGTCGGGGAACAAAGTCGGCGACAACGCGAACCAAAGGAACCCTCGAGCCGGGCGCTGCTGGTCATCCTCGATGATCCATCCGAATAGCGGCGACACACTGCCTCACAGGATGCCTCTCCATCGTCCTGTGCCAGAATGCCTAAGCCCCTGGCATCGGTAATATCAAAACCCGAAGCCCGAGACAAGCTGCTCAGGGGTATAACCATCAACCCACAGGCGTGTTGCCATAAAGTCGGCAACCCGGTGATAGCGGAAAAATACAGCCAAGAAGTCACCCAGTCGCCTCCCCCATCGAAATGGAAAGTGTGGGTCGTATCCCACCGATCCTCGCTAAAAGCTACATACATGGACCTGGCCCTCGGCGTATCAGCTATCGCGGCCTGCTGCGCGATGAACCTGACCAATCCCGAGTCAAGCACCGGCTGCGCGGACTCCTCTCTCCCTCTCGAGCCACGTCAGGGATGATCCCCACAATTCTCTGTTGCCTCAAAGGCACCCCGACTCTTCTGGTTGTGAGTATCAACCTCCCCTGTCCCCTGCAGGCAAACAAGACAGAAGCAACGTCAAGGAATGCACGAACGCATGTCAAAAGAATGCAATGCAGATACGGTTCTCATTCATTTCCTACATGTATTTCCATCATTTCGAAAACTCCGTCGAAACCGGAACTTTCAAAATCTTTCGAAAACTCCATCAAACTCCGTCGAAACCGGAACTTTCAAAATCTTTCGAAAACTCCGTCGAAACCGGAACTTTCAAAATCTTTCGAAAACTCCGTCGAAACCGGAACTTTCAAAACATTTCGAAAACTCCGTCGAATCTGGAACTTTCAAAACATTTCGAAAACTCCGTCAAATCCGGAACTTTCAAATTCTTTTCGAACATTTCGAAAATTTACTCCGTCCCGAATTAAAGCTACTTTAATTTTGGAAAATGCATCTAGACATGGAATTTTGCAACCAAAATTTTTATGTCATCTACCCATGATGTCAATTGAACTACATCCTAGTCAATTTCGAGAACGATTCATGGCAAGGTCAAAAGCCCCAATTCGAGCACCAAAATCCCTAAGTAAATTCCTAAACAAATTTCTAACATTTAAAGAATGCACATTCTTAAAATTAATGGAATTTGTAGGAAGCTTACTTGTCTCTCGATCCCTCCTTTGGAGTTGTGTCTCTCCCTAGCCGGGTAAAACTCCGTCGGATTCAATGGGTGAACAATGGTTCGAATGGTCCGAACCAATCGTGTTCTTTCGACATCGGTCCTTCCATGACGACCCATCGGTTCCCATTCACCTTCCATAGCGATTTTCCTTCACAAATTCGAGCAAACCTTGCAATTTGGGGTGGAAATTTTTCTCTCCTCTCTCTTTCTCTCGTCGGAAAATATGGGGGAAGGGGTATGGTTTGCGTCGGACTTGGAGCTGATTTGAATCTGGTCAAATTCAGTTCAAGTCATCCGGAGGACTCTGTTTGCAATTTAAAAAGATTCCTTCCATTTTAGTCCCTCATTTTTTGGCAGTTCCAATTTTACTCCTTTTGGCCCCCAAAAGTGTAAAATTTCTTCCCAGTTAGTTTTCACTAACGCCTGTCTCCAAACGTTAAAATCGATTCCCTGTTGACGTTTGACGTTCAAATGCTCAATCATGTCTCCGGACTTTCCAGTTACAATTCCGTCTCCAGACATTAAATTCAATCCCAGTTGACGTTTGACAGTCAAACGCTCAATCATGTCTCCGGACATTTCAGTTACAATTCCGTCTCCAGACGTTAAATTATATCCCCAGTTGACGTTTGACATTCAAACGCTCAATCATGTCTCCGGACATTCCGGTTGCATTTCCGTCTCCGGCGTTAAAATGTCGATGGTTTCACCATCGTTCACTTCCCCGGTAGCGGTCGTAAGCCGGCTAGTTCCACCTCGGCGGCCATCAAGGTAAGCCCGCACAACAATCCCTCTTCGGCCATCAAGGTAAGCCAGAATGCTCGTCGGCGGGGATTCTAAAGAAGAAACGTCGATCCTCCGAGTTGTTAATAACGCCGAGTTTAACACAGCCGTTCTCATCATTGCCGTCCCTATCCCCGTTAGGATAAACACAGCGGCCAGCAATAAGCCCGGTACCCAGAGCTTGCACGAGCGCCTTCATATCGGGATAAACGTATCCTCGCGGCTCTGGTTTGAGGCGCCACACGCCCTCGTAAGCTCAGCAACTCGGTTTGAGGGCGCCACACGCCCTCGTCGGCATCATCAACTCCGGTTTGAGCGCCACACGCCCTCGAAGGTTTCAGGAATCCCGGGTTCGGACGCCTCACTGATAGTCTCCATTCGAGGTTCGAGACGCCTCGAGACGGTCTCGCTCTGAGTCAAGGTCCCCACGCGCGCGACCTTTGCACCTTCGAACTACGATCGGCTTGATTCCCGCTCGGGATACGTAGGAATCCTTTCACTAAGGGTCCCGGCCCGGTGACCGCGGGTCTTTCAAAGTAAGGCATCCCGATTTGGATCCTTATCTTTTTCACGACCCCACACTCCTTCGAGGAGAGGCGTCGTGAGGGGCAAACTGTAAGTACCCAAATCCGGATCGTCAAAATCCGTGGAAAGTTAACGAAATCCGTTAAGCGGCCCGCTCCGAGTTGCCAAGAACTCGTTAAACTCTCCGTTGCCATGCCAACGAGACGTCCCGGGACTACCCCGTTGTGATGTACCCGATTTTTTTTGAAATCAAACGGAGTCGCCACGCCATTTTTGTTTTTAGGGCCAAAACTTTGAAAAATGCCCGAGATCACATGTTACACGCCGGGAAGGACGTTAGTGTGCACCCGGAATGCCTCGTAAAAACGAGTCTTCCAAACATTTGAAATCCTTTGTTGTGTGTGTGTGTGTGTGTGTGTGTGTGTTTGTGTGCTTTGACCAAAATGAGTTGAAACTGAGAAAAACAAAAATGGGGACCTCTTTATAAGACTTTGAAAAATCCCCAAGATTTTTGGTATGATTTTTGGATTGAGTCTTGGCACTCAAAAGATTTTTGGATTTGAAAAGCAATTCTGCCAGAATGAAAGAAGGCAGTTGACCCTTGACTTTGAAATGGACTTAAAGGCTTTAAAACCTCAGAATCTGGGGAAAGTCTGAGAATGAAAGTTGCTTAAAACACCCTAAATAGGGTTTCAGCAAAGTAACTTTCCATTTTTGAAGTAATTTGAGGGGTCAAAACCTTCTGGAAATCTCAGATGTGAAATCTGGATTTCCAGAAGCTGATGAACTGACCTCTAAAAGAAAAATTGAAAAAAGGAGTTTTACTCACTCAAAAAATAAAATAAAAATATGTCTAGAAAGCTCTGGATGTTGGCTACAAAAAGTATTTTGTAGTCAACATCCACTTCCAAGTTTTACTGGGTCCAAAAAAAAATAGCAAAATGGACTGAGGTCTCAGAACAATGCTACTGGACAGCAAGATGTTCTTGAGGGAAAATGTGATTTTTGGGGGATTTGCATCTATGTTCACCCCATTTTCATCCCTAGACTTGATAACACTACTTTTTGTTAAGTGGTTATCATATTCAAGTCATCCTTGGGGAATTTATGGGGTTTAAACATGTCCTTTGCAAAGGGAAAGGGGATATTTTGTAGAAATGAAATTAAAGAGACAAATCAACTAGAGATTTAAAATGTGGACCATTTGGGATGGTCATTCATGAAGATGAACTTTAAGATGACCATCTTGGGTCAAAACTTAAGTTAAACTAGACATCAAGTAGATCCAAGTAAGAAGAACAAGATGAACAAGAAGTTAAAAGAGGATTTTAGGGTTTTGAGAAGGAGGGCTTTACCAATGGTGACACCCTATCTTCCTAGGCTTGGAATTTGACTTGAGGAGTATCAAGATTTGGTGTTTGGCTTGAGGAGTATCAAGATTTGGTGTTTGGATTTGTGTTTGGAGTGAGATTGGGAAAGATTCAAGAGAAAATGGTGGCAATCTAAGATTCCCAGCTGTTTTTCTCCCTATTTTTCGCCAAGTGCGGCTTCTATGAGCAAAGTGTGTTGTGTAAGCTGAGAGAGGAGGGGTTTAATTTATAGCCCTCTGTGATTTACATAGATGTCCACGCGGAGGGGTTCGTAAGCGTGCAAACGTTCATCTGCAACGATGCTGGCTTTTGGACGGGAGGAATATTATTCAAAAAATTACGGACGTTTGTTTTTCAACTTGCCTAATTCGGATTTTTCCAATTTCTTTTGCTTTTTGAGATTCTTTTCTTGGTTTAACTTTAAATGGCAATTCCCACTTTACCCTTGCTTTGTTAGAAAGGTTAGGGTTTGTTAGAAATGTTGGAAATGTTAAAACTTTCGTTAATTTTCTAACGAAAATACTAACGGCTCAAATTGGAGCACTTACACCCGTGCATCCCGACGTCGAAGCGTACTTGACACGTGTCATCTCACGTAAAAGTATGGCTTTCCCTGAAAAACGCACTTTCCGGCACTTTCCGGGGGCATTTCGGACATTTTCCGGATACATTATTTTAAAAAAGCGGACAAAAGCGGGACCAAGAGCGAACTCCCATACTGAGGGTGAGTCACGCGGGACACGTGTCCGGCTATGCCACGACCCTCTCGTCACCTTTCAATCACAAAATCAATTTGAAAAGACCAAAATACCCCTAGATTTAGTCAAAGTCAGTAGGAGTCCCTCGTGCAAATTTCTGAAATTGCCCGTGAAGCCCTCGAATTCCAAATACCCCGAAAACCCTGAAAAAGCAGAGTCCAAGTCCGTGGGACTCCTGCACGCAATTTTCACCTATAAATAGAAGTGGTACATCAAAGCGAAAAGAAGAAGAACTTTTACTCCCAAAAAATCACTCTCCTCCACGGCCCAATTGTGATTTCACCCCTTCCCAGGAGCTCCCGTTTGCCTCGATTAGCGTGAAACACGTATTTCGATCAAATACGCCCCTCATCACTTGAAACACCCTTTCGAAACAATTTTCGTGTCCCGTACACACCTTAGGAGCCAAAGGAGTCGACCACCAGCCATAGGTATAACTCCCTCTCTCTAAATCCTCTCGTTCCGTCTCGGTTTACGCGCGCTGTCGCTACAACCATTTCGAACGACGTTATCAAAATGTAGACGCCTCCTCTGCAGGGTCCGATACGTTTTAGCCCCTCGATCCTCTTCTCTTTCCGTAAGAGAAGTAATCACGGAGTTAAAACGGCGTTCCGAGCTTCCCCGTTCCGTTTAAACTCGTCATTTACCAATTCACGGATCGATCGATCAGATTGATTGTCATTTACTTTATGTCATTTACCAATTCCGAGCCGGAGATTTGGCCTCGTTGATCGTCATTTACAATTCCGAGTCGTTTGGCTCGTCGATCGTCATTTACAATTCCGGATCGTTTGATTCCGGTTGATACGCACTTTAAATACGTAAATCATTTTATAAGAAGTCCGACCCGTTTGGATCGTGATAGTATTTACTTTTCAAAGTCAGTCGTGACCCGATTCGTTGATCGCATATCATTTAATACGCATTTTTCCCGTAAAAATCGTTGTAACAATGTGTGCCCGATTCAAAACCCGGAGTTCGTCCTTCAAACTCTCTTTTAAAAAGCACGACATGACGTTTGGCCCCCAAACGCTCATCTTCAAACTAAAAGCCGCCATTTGACACTTAAAATCATTTAATATGCATTTTTCCCGTAAAAATCGTTAACAATGACACGCCCGGTTCAAAAAACCGGAGTTCGACCTTCGAACTCCTTTTCAAACTCAAAATTGACGTTTGCCACGCAAACGCTCATTTCAACTCAAAATCGACGTTTGCCACGCAAACGCTCATTTCCGTCTCAAAACCGACGTTTGTCATTCAAACGCTCGCCTTTTCAAAGTCACCTAATCAACGTTTGACATTCAAACCAAGATTAAGCTTGTCATTCAAGCCCCCCATTTCAAAACACACACACACACACACACACACACGTTTTCGAGAAAGGTAGAAAGACTCGTCATGCGAGGCATTTCGGGTGATCTCGTAATACTCTTCCCGAAACGTAACGTGACCTCCGAACCTAACAATCTCTGGTACTAAAAAAACCTTTTTCTCGTTTTTGCTACCAATAAAAATGATCCCCCGTTTTCAAAGCCTTTTCCTAAGTTTTTGCTGCCAATAAAAACGACACCATTTTCAAAAGCCGTTTCTCAACGTTTGGGCTCAAAATACAAAAACCGCGTGGCGAATCCTCACATTTTCCTTCCCATGAAGCGAGGTCTCAGACACCAACCCCCCGCGAAAGACAACCGCCTTCGCTCGCTCGAATCCGGGTATTTTCAGTGCCGTCTTCAAAACTGAGCAAGTGAATGCAGAGGTCTGCCCGCGGGTCTGCCGCGTCCTCGACTCCGGAGAGTCCTGATTCGTCGTCATCTGACGGTTCAACCCAAATGTAGGGACGTATTGCGTCCGGGTGCGTTGCTGGAGCTGCTAGGAAAACGTCATGCCCTTCATTGGAGAAGAGGGGTGCAGCAGGTAGTTCCTCATGGAGGACATCCCATACGACTTTCATGCATTCAAAACGAGAATGACGGTGCTTGTTGACCTTTATCACGCAGATCTCTTCGCCTGGCGGGGCCAAAGAGTTGGTTTGAAGAATGCTGACGAATCTCCGATTGGAGACTTGGGGTTTATGTGCCCGCATCATGGCGATGTTCAGTGTTTCTTTCCAATACGCACTCCAAATGTTGGAAATGACGGTTGAACTTGATGTATCGGGCGCTTCGAGTGCACTGTTCGAGTACGTTTACATAGTTAGCATCTCAGGACTACGAGGGATTCGATGAGATTTGCCCCAGTAGTCCCTTGGTTGATTCGAAGGAGGTAGCCCGGTGCACATTGCGGGCATGCTTAGGCTCTTGTCTCGGCCGTTCCCTATGAGGAAAGCTGTCCCCTCCGATGACTTCGAGATCTCCCTGCCGGTTAATGAACTTAATGCAGCGATGGAGAGTGGAGGTGTGGCTTTCATATGATGCAGCGAGGGCGCCCCAGCGTAGTGTGAATTTGGATGGAATGTCCATTACGTGGAATTTTGCTTTGGCACCATTTGGGTTTCGAACCGAGTTCGAGTTACCGTCCCAGGATGGGGCGAGGCGTCTTGTCATAAGCCTTGATAGTCCGAGTAGACGGGATCGAGATGGCTTTCGTTGATACGGAGGGCTCGCATCATGCTTTGAGAGGGAGAACGTTAACGGCTGACCCGTTGTCTACCAATACTCGGGAGTGTTATGGTGTTGAGCTTGAGAGTGATGTACGAGCTTCGTTGTGCCCAGGCATCTCTCGGCGGAGTCTTCGTCACATAACATGATCATGCCGTACGGTCGGGAATCGTAGATCCGGTCTCTATCAGGAGAAGGAGAGTCATCAAGCCATCCGTTTCTGTCTTCCTCTTGCGAGGTAAAGCCTTCGGCTGGAGCCTCGGGATTGTGTTGAGAGCTGTTTGTGGCGGTTGCCGCCCTTGGTTAGCACGTTGATCGAGTGCGAGTGCCAAGCCGACCTTGATCTTCCTTTACCGGTCCGAGCTCGGAAATTTGGACAAATTGAATCTTGGCTAATCCCGCGGGGTTAGGCTTACATTGCTTGATAAGATTACCAAGATGCCGAGGTATTCCGATATCCTAGGTTACTGAGGCTCTATTGTCGGTAGGACTTTTCGGCTTTCCCATCCTGCTTGCTCTAAAAGTGCATGGCTGGAGGAAGAGAGGGTAGGTGGAGTACGGTGCGTAGTAGTCGAACCTCCCGGAAGGCTCTCCGAGTGTACCCACGCTGGTGTCTCCGGCTTCGTATCTTTCTCTCGATTCTTTGTTGAGAGGACTTCTTCTTGTTTTCGCGGAGGATTGCTACGGACCATATCTTGGGACTCGTACTCCCGAGCGAGCGAGGCGATCCACAAACATCGTAGCTGATGTGGACATTTGATGAGGACCCGACCGGAAGAGGCGGAGAAACTGGTTCTGTGGCAATCTTCTTGGGCACCCACTCAATGGAATTCACGCTGTTATTGTTCGGAAAAGGGTTTCCGACTGTATTGGGCCCACGGGGGCGCTCCAACTTGCCTTCTTCTATCAAGTTCTGGATTTCGTATCGTAACCCCATATAGTTGTCGGTGGTATGGCCGTGATACTGATGGAAGGCACAGTATTTGCTCTTGTCAGCGTTGAATACGGGATTTTTGGGTTTGTAATTAGCAACGGGTTTAAGGAGACCTTCCTTGATTAACCCTTCCAGTATCTTGCTCAGTGGCATATCCAACTTGTCGAAGTGTACGGCAGGCTACTTCTGAGTAGAATTGTTGCTTTGCGGGACTGGGTTTCTGTTGCCCGAATGTTGATTCTGATGGATGTAGTTGACAGACGTATCTTTCCCTTTGCCGGGGGCCGGTGCGGGATTGAATGCAACTGCTGAGCGGTATCTGTATGGCTGTGCAGTAGCCAACTTTTCCTTGAGATCCTTCTCGAACTGTGAGCCGGCATTGACCATGGCCTGGAGATCTGGGAATAAATGATGACTAATGAGAGCTCTGATGGACGGTCTTAAGCAGGACTTGAAGATCCGCATCTGTTCATCCTTGGAGAGTGGCTCCATGATCTCGGAGAGTTTCCAGCTCCACCTCTTGTAGAATTCTCCGACGCTTTCATCCGCTTTCTGTTCAGTGGTGATTAAGTCCTCACGACTTGTTTCCCACTCTAAATTGGATCGGTACCGTTCCAGGAAGATGTTACTGATCTGATCCCAGGTGTGGCGATCCGCAGGCTTGACCCTCAGAAACCATCGTAACGCTGAACTTTTGAGCGTATGCTGGAAGTGGTCGGCCATTTGCTGGAGGGTTGCTCCTTTCGCTCTCATGCCAAGAACGTAGGTGTCTACGTGCGTTTGAGGACATTCGGTTCCGTCGAATCGGTCCATCTCCGGCATTCTGAACTTGGCAGGGAGAGGCGTGACCATTCCCGGATCTGTGGATTTGAGCGTTTCCTGCTTTGAGCTGCTCATGGTGGCTTTCAGGTCTTTCATCTGCTCGACCATCCAGGCTAAGGTTGGGTCCAGTGGTGGACTTTGAGGCTCGGCGCCGGGTGCTACCACGTGAGCGGTAGTGATTGGAGGTGGAAGGCTTGATATATGTGGGTATATGGGAGCCTTTTCTGAACTGTATCGGGGTTTGTCCCCGGTGTTTAGGGATTCGTGTATAGGCAACGGGACGAACCCGGGAGGGTATTGAGGAATATTGGCATCCTGAGATGGTCCAGCGGTGCGCTGGTGGTATTGAGTGATAGGAGTAGCACTGGGCTGGCCAAAAATGACAGGGTTGCCCTGAGAGGTAGCAATGTGGAGCCTAGGTCGGCTGTTTCCTTGGTTGGAAGTCATCCCGTAAGTTGGCGGGGGAGGAACCTGGTTGAAGGCTTGGTGAACTGGTTTCGGGGAATCGTCATCCTCGACCAGGACAAAAGTACCGTCTGACTGGGGGATAGCTGCTATACCTCGCTCATTCAGAAGCTGTACCACGAAATTCTGCTGATCTTCTTTCTGCCTCTTGTGAACCTCACAAGCCCGGATGGCTTCTTCCAAAGTCATATCTGTTGCCGGTGGCGGGGGTCCTTCCCCGTCACGATTTCTCGGTGAGCTAGACATGTCGGAAATTCTGGCTGAGGGAACCGAGGGAACCGAAGAACCGTCTCGACGCCGCCGTAACGGTGATCTGGCAAGGCGCCGACCCGGAAATACGAACCACTTTATGCTCGCTGCAGGGAACGAAAGGAAGGGTTTAGGCTTCGGAAAGGGGTATTTGGCTCAAGGTTTCGGGCTTGTGCAATGTGCAGTTACCGATTAATGTTTACTTAAAGCGCGTTTTCTCAGAGTCCTAATCGGTTGGAAAAGAGCGAGTCTTCTTTTTCGCAACTAATCCTAGAGCTCTAATCAGTGGATCTCGTCACTACGCTTATAAGCCCCTCGTTTCCATTGTAGATCATCTTTCTCAGGACGGACTATCCCGAGCGAGGTCTTATAAGGCAAGCGAGTTCCACCGACAAAGGAAAAAATGAACTTAAGGCTAGCTGATCACGCAAACTTTCAACGTATGTGACGCACGGGCCACAGTCGAAGTCAACGTCCTTAAGTTAAGGCAGGGATCGTGCCAAAATTTTCGCATGACCTCTCCTGACTCGCTTGTGCGAGAGACCTTAGCTTTTGGCGTTGGCCAAGTTGTGGCTGGCAAGGTACATACGACGAGGTTTGGTGACACGGCGTCACATTGAACCTTAGGGTATATTTTTTGGCAGAGCTCCACATCAAAGTCAAGGCTGAAGAGCGCGAGACTTCGGGTCAGGAACGACCTTTGGTCTCAACCTCTCGAGCTTGACTCGGAGCGGGGCCCGGTGTAAAAAACATACACTTAGGATTTATGACACGAGCTAAGCCAAAAACCAACCGGGGTCTTGGACAAAGTGTGACACAAAGAGTGCATGTCTTACACGGGCTAGGATGGGATGTTTGGGACGACCCCGTGCGCCCCCGAAAGGCATCTGGCAGGCCAATCGGGGTGCAACTGATAAGTCCATCCCGGGTTACAGGTCGTAGTGTGCAATGTTCCGAGGCAGCAAGTGCACGTGGAGTGCGGTCACTAAAATTCTTTTTTTCTGAGTAAAACAGAGATTTTTTCAGAATGTATCTTAAAGAATTTATGATGCACAGTTCAAAATATAGCATGAAAATCAAACATGAATGGGGATGCACAAACATGGTAAGATTTTGAAAAGTTGAAAATGTAATGCCTTTTGAAACAAAAAACCGTTCGAGGTTTAAAGGAACTCACACACACGAAAACGAGGAAGGGTAAACGAAAGTTTGACCCGCGGAAGGCTTTTTGAAAACAACGGAAGTTTTGAAAAAGTATCCATGTCCCCAGCGGAGTCGCCAACTGAAATTACCCGGGATTTCGCGCGGACGCGAAACGCGGTTGTCTTTCGCGGGGGGTTGGTGTCTGAGACCTCGCTTCATGGGAAGGAAAAAATGAGGATTCGCCACGCGGTTTTTGTATTTTGAGCCTAAACGTTGAGAAACGGCTTTTGAAAATGGTGTCGTTTTTATTGGTAGCAAAAACTTAGGAAAAGGCTTTTAAAACAGGGGATCATTTTTATTGGTAGCAAAAACGAGTAAAAAGCTTTTTAGTACCAGAGATTGTTAGGTTCGGAGGTCACGTTACGTTTCGGGAAGAGTATTACGAGATCACCCGAAATGCCTCGTATGACGAGTCTTTCTACCTTTCTCGAAAACGTGTGTGTGTGTGTGTGTGTGTTTTGAAATGGGGGCTTGAATGACAATCTTAATCTTGGTTTGAATGTCAAACGTTGATTAGGTGACTTTGAAAAGGCGAGCGTTTGAATGACAAACGTCGGTTTTGAGACGAAATGAGCGTTTGCGTGGCAAACGTCGATTTGAGCTTGAAATGAGCGTTTGCGTGGCAAACGTCGATTTTGAGTTTGAAAAGGAGTTCGAAGGTCGAACTCCGGTTTTTTGAACCGGGCGTGTCATTGTTAACGATTTTTACGGGAAAAATGCGTATTAAATGATTTTAAGTGTCAAATGGCGGCTTTTAGTTTGAAGATGAGCGTTTGGAGGCCAAACGTCATTTCGCGCGTTTTGAAAGAGAGTTCGAAGGACGAACTCCGGTTTTGAACCGGGCATTACATTGTTAACGATTTTTACGGGAAAAATGCGTATTAAATGATATGCGATCAACGAATCGGGTTGCGACTCGGACTTAGAAAAGTAAATACTATCACGATCCAAACGGGTCGGACTTTGTAAATGACAGTATTTAAAGCAGTATCAACGGAATCAAACGATCCGGAATTGTAAATGACGATCGACGAGCCAAACGGCTCGGAATTGTAAATAACGATCAACGAGGCCAATCGGCTCGAAATTGGTAAATGACGATCAACGAGGCCAATCAGCTCGGAATTGGTAAATGACAGAAAGTAAATGACGATCAACGGATCGATCGATCCGGAATTGGTAAATGACAGAAAAAGTAAACGGAACGGGGTCGGAATGCCGTTTTAACCCGTGATTACTTCTCTTACGGAAAGAGAAAAGGATCAAGGGGCTAAAACGTATCGGACCCCGTTAGACGGAGGCTTCTACATTTCAATAACGTTGTTCGAAACGGTTGTAGCGACTGGCGCGTAAACCTAGACGAAACGAGAGATTTAGAGAGAGGGAGTTATACCTATGGCTAGGGTCGACTCCTATGGCTCGGAAGGTGTGTACGGGACACGAAAATTAGTTCGAAAGGGTGTTTCAAAGTGATGAGGGGCGTATTTGATCGAAATACAGAAGTTTCACGCGAATCGAGGCAAACGGGAGCTCGGGAAGGGGTGAAATCAGTTTGGGCCGTGAGTGAGGTGATTTTTGGGTGAAAAATGTTCCTCCTTTTGGCTTTGACAGCCACTTCTATTTATAGGTGAAAATTGCAGTAGGAGTCCGGATGGACTTGGACTGTTTTTCAGAGTTTTGGGGTATTTTGGAATTCTGAGGGGCTTGCTGGCAATTTCAGGAAATTTGCACAGGAGTCCACGGACTTTGGCGAAATCCGGGGGTATTTTGGTCTTTTCAGCTTGATTTGTGATTGAAAGGTGACGAGAGGGCTGTGGCATGGCTGCCACGTGTCCCATGACTCACCCTTTATATGGGAGTTCGTTCCTCGGTCCCGGTTTTGTCCGTTTTTTAAAAATAACAGTCCGGAAAATGACCGAAACGCCCCCGGAAAGTGCCGGAAAGTGCGTTTTTCAGGGAAAGCCATACTTTTACGTGAGATGACACGTGTCAAGTACGCTTCGACGTCGGGATGCACGGGGCAGTCCTGGGACGTCTCGTTGGCATGGCAACGGGGAGTTTAACGAGTTCCGGTTAACCTGGAGCGGGCCAGTTAACGGATTTCGGTTAACTTTCTGACGGATTTGGACGATCCGGATTTGGGTACTTACAAGCGGATCAAGCCAAAAGAAAAAAATCCTGGTATAAGATACTTAATGTATCGAGTATTGAAATCTAAAATGTGGAACGGATCTTTGCAAACCCACACACCCACAATGTAAGTAACAAATGAGGCACAATATTTACGTGATTCGGAGAAGTCCTCCTACGTCCACGGGCGGCAACCAAACAAAATCACTAATATCAAAGTGATTACAAAGTGCTATTATCTAAGTGATTACAAAGTGCTTACAAAGTGTATCACTCACATTACAAATATTACAAATGTGTGTCTCTCTCTCAAAGTGTTTCTCACACTACTATAACTTGCCACGATGCTAGAATGAGTCCTAGCCAAGCCTATTTATAGGCACAAACCATCCAATACAAAGGATGTATTCAAGAGAGAAATAGAACACCAAGAGTTTCTTTGGAAACTAAAACAACATCCATACATTCACCACATGGATAATGTACTTAGATTATTCTAGGACTTGAGCCAAAACCAACAATCTCCACCTTGGCAAAAGTTCCCAACCACATAGCCGGTTTTGGTTGCCGCCAAAGAACCGACTACTCTTTCTTTCCAATGTTGATCAACTCCAAGCAATGCACAAATTTATCTCTAGTAACCACTTTCGTTAACATGTCAGCAGGGTTGTCAGCAGTCCCAATCTTCAATAACCGAATGTCACTTTTATTAATAATTTCACGAACAAATGAAATATGCTTCGTGCGAGCATGGTGTACTTGGTTCTTCGATAAACAAATAGCACTCTGGCTATCACAATACACATCAATGTGTTTCTGCAAAATCCCCAAGTCATTCACAAAACCGTGCATCCAAATAGCTTCCTTAAAAGCTTCAGTAACTGCCATATACTCTGCCTCGGTGGTAGATAATGCAACTGTAGACTGAAGCGTAGAACGCCAACAAACTGGTCCAAGAGCCATAGTGAACACATAACCAGTAGTAGATCGTCGCACGTCCAAATCACCAGCATAGTCGGAATCAACATAACCAACCACAAGTTTATCAAGCTCAAGTTTTTCAACTTTCTGAAACTTGAGACCAACATCAACACTACCATGAATGTACCTCAATATCCACTTAATAGTTTACTAATGCTCTTTTCCAGGATTGTACATATAACGACTGACTATGCTCAAAGCTTGAGCAATATCAGGTCGGGTACAAACCATAGCATACATTAATGCACCAACAGCATTCGCATAAGGAACCTTTTCATATGAATTTTCTCTTCATCTGAACTGGGACACATCAAAGCACAAACTTGAAATGAGGAGCAAGCAGAGTACAACAGGTTTTGTCGAGCCATTCATCCCAAATTTTGCCAAAACCTTCTGTAAGTACTGTGACTAGGTCAACCAAACAGTACCATTTTCTCGATCTCGCTTAATCTCCATCCCAAGTATCCTTTCAGCTTCACCTAAGTCCTTCATATCAAACTCCTTCGAAAGTTGGGCCTTCAATTTATTAATTTCCACCTTGCTCTTGGATCACTACAAGAAAAAAGTGTTTTAGCGGCGGAAAATTCTGCCGCTAAAGTAGAAATTCCGTCGCTAAAGATCAGTCACCGGTGGAAATATTCCGTCAGTGGTCCGCCACTGGCATCCCGCCGCAATGGTCCGGCAGACCAATTTCCGCCGATGCACACCTACGGAAATCGTATTTCGTCAGTGATCTTATGATATCAGCGACGGAATTTTCCGCCGGTGGTTTAATTTATTTTAATTTAATTTTTATTTCACCGGCGGAATATTCCGTCGCTGAATTAAAAATTTAATTAAAATAAATTAAATCAGCGGCGAAAATTTCCATCCCTGAGTTAATTTATTTTAATTTAATTTTTATTTCGCGACGAAATATTCCGCTGGTGAAATAAAAATTAAATTAAAATAAATTAAACCACCGGCAGAAAATTTCGTCGCTGAGTTAATTTATTTTAATTAAATTTTTATTTCACCGACGGAATATTCCGCGCTGAAATAAAAATTAAATTAAAATAAATTAACTTAGCGACGAAAATTTCTGCCACTGATAATGTAATAAATAAATAAAAAATCGTAAATATAAATTATAATATTTTTTTTGTACCTGATATAACAATTGATACAACTAAAACTATAAATCTAAGAACCAAAATACAGTACCAAATCGGTGGGGGGAGGGGGCGGGGGCTCCCAGTACCAAATCGGTGGGGAGGGGGGTGGGGGGAGACTGGAAATCGGGACATCCCTATGCCCAAATCGGGGGGAGGGGGAGGAGACTTGAAATGGGGACATCACAAATGTTATTACAAACAAATATCACAAATGTTATTACAAGAAAGTATAAAATAGTACAAAATCACCTCCAGGGGGGTGGGGAGACTGGAAAAGGCTCTTTACAATACTGTCAGATGAAGTGGAGCCGGTACTCGAGTGCATGTGGAAATTCTCCTGCTGGTGCATATTCTGAAACTGGGCCATCTGGGCCATCATCAGCTCAAATCGACGATCCGTCTCCTCCCGAAACTGCGCAACCTGTGCCTGAGCCTTCGTAGCCTTTGCCACAGCCTCCGAAACCTTTGTCACTGCCTCCGCAGCCACGCATCTCTCCTCAGCCACTTGAGCTTCCAGAGAGTCGATCCTCGAAGCATACTGAGGATCGGGCCTGAAAACATTCGCGCGACGGCCGATCGACGACGATGGGCATTGCAGCCCGCGATCCCCCATCCCTAACACTCAGTCTCCTCTCTTTGGATGTCCATCTGAGGTGACCGCTTGCCAAACTTCAGGCACGAATGGAACGGGCTGGACGGGAGGAGTACCTTCGGGAACAACGGCGGCTTGATATGTATTCTGTCAAAATAAAGCAAACAAATATAATCATATGCATAAATAAATTTACATATTCAAAATCAAGTCATTTAATAATAGTTTACTTACAAAGTCTAATGCAGATCGATCATCAACCCACTGCGGAGGTTGATCGGTGGATGTAGGAGTTCTAACATGCGTGCTAACGAAAACATCCAAAAAACCGACATCAGGGCCATGTTCATTTTCCTATAAATAAAAGAAGTGAGATTATTATTTTGAAATGGTATAAATGCAACATTTAACTTCCCACATTATCCTTGTGATAAAAATATGTTCTCTTTAATCACTAAAGTTGTGAGTATAATATACTTTCATTAGGATTTAGGGACAATCTTAGAAAAGAAAACATACACTACATTTACACTAAAACCATGGATTTAATAGCATCAACATGGCTCCCAGCTAACATACGTACATAAACTGATTTCAAAGCATGCATACACTACATTTAAACTAACACCCCATGTATTTCTTATCATTTACACTAACACCCACCAACAACGTGCATACAATCGTCCTGTTTGGTTTCAAAGTCAATTAAACTAAAACCATGGATTTCATAGCATCAACATGGCTTCCCAGCTAACATACGTACATAAACTGATTTCAAAGCATGCATACACTACATTTACACTAAAACCATGGATTTCATAGCATCAACATGGCTCCCAGCTAACATACGTACATAAACTGATTTCAAAGCATGCATACACTACATTTAAACTAACACCCCATGTATTTCTTATCATTTACACTAACACCCACCAACAACGTGCATACAACCGTCCTGTTTGGTTTCAAAGTCAATTAAACTAAAACCATGGATTTCATAGCATCAACATGGCTCCCCAGCCAACATACGTATATAAACTGATTTCAAAGCATGCATACACTACATTTAAACTAACATACATACCATACGCATATGATGCTTGGCGACGTTGATCGTCCCCATCGTATGCTTTGTCGCTGACCCCGAGGAGCCCGCGTTATTTTCCCGAGCCTTTTGGGCGATCGTTATCCCCGCTTCCGATGACCAATGTTCGCAAAATCTACGAAACACCTCCTCGATCATCCAAGTCGGTGTCTCGGGCGCTAATCCATTCTCCAGCCGCTTAATATAAATTTAGACTTTGTGGGACCTATTAAAAATATGAATATCTCGTAAACATATAATGATAACATTATAAAATTAAAAGAGTATAATCATTGTTAATTAAACTAATTAAGGATAGATAAATATGTTACCAATATGATCCCGAAATAACTTCTGACATTGTGTCATGAAAATAAGTTTAACCATCCCCTCTTCGATATCCGGCGCCCATGTAAATTTCAACTACAACATATAATGATAACATTACAAAATTAAAAGAGTAATCATTGTTAATTATAACATTTTAATAACAAACTAACATTTAAGTTTTAAATAAAAACCATTAACACATTACCTTAAACTCCTCCCAAGCATACTCCTTCTCCTCCCGTGGCAATGATTTCCAGTTGGGCCAAAACTCTTGCATGACCCGAGACTGCCAATGCTACCCAATCCTTATCCCGGGGGTAGGGTATACACCTACAAATCTGCCAAGTATATTTATACAATAACATTTTAACTTATATAATGAATTATATATAAAACAAAAAGAAACCAACTTATATCAAATTAATGAAGAGTTACTTACTGTGCATAATGTGGCGATATCCGAAGAAACGTCCTCCCCTCATAATCGACACGAGTAGGACTTATATTAATACCGGCCCCAGAGGAGGAGCTGGTACTACTATATGTAGGGTCGGCATCATCAGTACTGGTAGCACCAGTATCAGATTGGGACGGTTGCATCCCAGTAATAGATGTGTACACAAGGCGTGTCTTCCTGCCCGCTCTACTAGAACTCATATCTACATACACTAAAAATATTAAAATATACAACTTTAACAATAGGAAACAATATATTAACAGATCTACTTAAAATAAATTTACAGTCTAATAATCTAAAGCATTCACAATACATCTAAATACACTAAAAATATTAAAATATAAAACTTTAACAATAGGAAACAATATATTAACAGATCTTCTTAAAATAAATTTAAAGCATTCACAATACATATAAAACTTTAAAATAATCTAAAGCATTCACAATACATCTAAATACACTAAAATAAATTTAAAGTTCTAATAATCTAAAGCATTCACAATACATATAAAACTTTAAACTATTATTAATCTTCATCCCCATCCTCATCACTGGACTCTGAATTACTACAAAACTCAAGTTCTTCATCTTCGTCTTTGGACTCTGATGAATCAAACTCTGGTTCGACGTCCTCTTCCTCTTCCTCTGATTCATCAATTTCAATGTGCGCGAGATGACCTGAACGAGGCAGAGGATGTGGAAAATTCACTGGTAAGAAATCCTCCTCGAGTACATCAATATATTGAGGAATATGAGTGACATCATCTAATGGATGATTAGCTGATGAAACGTTAGGTGGCACTGGCATTTCATCCTCTTGATAGGGTGTTTCTAATGACGACTCTATAGTTATCGATGAGGGTAGGTTGTCAATTATGCTTCTAGCCTTGGTCTTCCAGACAGCCCACAATCCGTCGGGTCGCCGACGAGGGTAGGGTGTCATGTATACCTGTTGTGCTTGAGATGCTAAGATGAAGACGTCGTCGCCAACATGTCTGGACGAGTCCTTTACATCGACGAGGTCAGATATGGCGTGCTTCTTAACACCTCGCACAGCATCTCGCCATTCAAAATTGAACAAGACAACATTGTTTCCACCCAAATACTCCACCTCGACTACTTCTTTCAAGACACCATAATAATCAAGGTTTCCTTTAAGCTTCACACCGCTATTCCATGTTAATTTAGAGGCCCCATAAGCTTTGGTATGAAACACATAGACATTCACGAAATAACCGTTGTATAAATTAACGTTCAAGTACGGAGTTGCTGCTAAATGTCTTAACCTCGCAGCTTAAGCATCACCCGGATGTTCAGTTATCTATAAGACAGTGTGTAACAATTTAATATAATTTTAAGATTGAATGTTTAAAATGAGACCACGGCAAACTCTTTAGCGGTTAATATACGCGTACCAACCCGTTTGTCGAGGAATCGATCAGGGGATGAAAATACAGAGATGTTTCCATTAGACAGACAACGACCATCGTAATTGCGGCCAACCATAGTCAATCTCGTATCAACATCAGGCTGAAAATATGTTCCGACAAAGGCAACAATCTCATCTATAATAACAGCCTCCGAAATTGAGGCCTCGACTATGGCCCTATTGCTCATCTTCCTTTTCAATTGGCCTAGATACCTAAAAGTCATTTGTAGATTAAAACATAAATAATGTTAAAGAAGGTATATTGTTAACGCTCAAATTATTTAGAAATAGAATAAATTCAATTACCTCTATAATGGATACATCCATCTGTATTGAACTGGACCACCGACTCTAGCTTCGTATGCCAAGTGGACCGCTAAATGCTCCATATAATCAAAGAATGAAGGAGGAAATATCTTCTCAAGTTTGCACAAAGTCACTACGATGCTCTCCTCAAGCTTTTTCATGTGATCAACGTGTAGTGTGGTCGATGTTAACGCTCGGAAAAACTCACTTAACTATGTTAACGCCACCCAGATATTGTCAGGCAAGAGATCCCTGAGAGCAATCGGAAGTAGTCTATCCAGCAAAACATGGCAATCATGACTCTTCAAACCCTACACTTTCCCCTCCTCTACATTGACACAGTTACTAATGTTATACGCATAACCATCTGGTAGCTTTAAATCCTTGAGCCATTTCAGGAGGAGGTGTTTGTTTTCCTTTGTAAACATGTATTGAGCCAGCGGTTTCACTGTTTTACCATTGACCTCAGACAACTCTAAGGCCGGCCATTTACAGATTTCCTTAAGGTCCATTCGACCTTTGAATGTGTCTTTAGTTGTTGCCTTGAAATCCATCAACGTGTTAAAAACATTATCGAATACATTCTTCTTAATGTGCATCACGTCAAGGTTATGTCGAATGAGATTTGTTTTCCAATATTGCAACTCCCAAAATATACTCCTCTTGGTCCAGTTATGGGAAGTCCCAAACCCTTGTATTTTGCTCTTCGAAAAATTTTTCCTCCACCGAGGATCGGGCAATCTAGATACCTCTCTATAGACCTCGTCACCACTCAAACAAATTGGGGGCTCATCATGGTCATTCTTATTCTTTTTAAACGCATTCTTCTGGGTCCTGAATGGGTGGTCCTCCGGAAGAAATTGTCTATGGCAATCAAACCAACATGGTTTTCCAGAGTGCTTGAGCGTGAAAGACTTTGTGTCACTCATACAATACGGATAGGCCAACTTCCCGTGGGTGCTCCAACCCGATAACATTCCATATGCAGGGAAGTCATGCTTGTCCTACATCAACGCAGACCTTCATCTTTGAAATTCTCTCGCTTTAAAGCATCCCACATTTCGACCCCATCCTCCCAAAGCTGTTTCAATTCGTCCATCAAAGGTCAGAGATAGACGTCAATATTCCTCCCAGGGCTGTTTGGTCCAGGGATGAATAATGACAAGAACATGTAGGGATCACTCATACACAACCAGAGGGGAAGATTGTAGACAGTGGCTATTATCGGCCAACAAGAGTAAGATTTTGCCCCAGGACCAAACGGATTGAAACCATCAGAGCATATGCATAACCGTATATTTCTTACTTCAGACGCAAAGTCAGGATAAGTCTTATCAAAGTGTTTTCATGCCTCCCCATCACTAGGATGAATCAACACACCCTCTTCACGCAAACTTTCCTTATGCCAACGCATTGCTTCTGCAGTAGATTTAGACGCGTAGAGGCATTGCAATCTCAGAATCAACGGCATGTAACGCAACTGCTTATGTGGTTTGTTTTTCTTGTGTTTTGAACTACCCCTTTGATTTGTCTTATATCTGTTGGTGTAATGCCCTAGGCCATAGTTATGATTGACTTGAACCGTTATGTATCATCTTTATTATTTATTATAGAGCGCATTTATTCTATTCATTATATGTTTGCATGTTTATTATATTGAATTGCGTCCCTAGTTGTTATGAACAACTAGTATAAGTTGGTAGTGGATAATCATAGAGATGATTATATGCATGCGATGCACATTACACTTATGGATACTTGCTAGAGAACAAGTATTGGACATGACCTACCAATGAGATTTATGACATGGTCAATAATCATATGTGTCATGAATAAATCTCATGATAGTCGTGTCATTGAATCCTTGCACCTGAGATTATCATCGTCTTCCACATGATGAAGATCGTGTTTGATATAGTCTAAAACTATCTTTAATCGAATAACAATAAGGGCTATGTTAGAACGTTTGGATCCATGTAGGGAAGAATGATAAGTCAAGACGGGATTTGTCCCTCTTATGAAGAGAGATGTTTGCTTGGGCCCCTCAATGAATTATGTTGATGAAATGTGTGGCCGCACTCAAATGATTTGATAGAGATCAAATGCATTTGCATTATCAACATATTCGGAATCGAGAAAGCATTGAACGGAATGAGTTGACATAGACCATGACTCATGTTCAATAGGACATCGTGGACAAAGGGATTGTGACATTTGATTATCAAGGAATCAAGCTTTGATGTTATATTTAATTGGGTGGACATAATGATTTGCTAGAAGTCACTTATGTCTTGTGAGGTTGATGTTTCAACTCACTACCAACATAAAATATAATTTCTAAAGGGTCACACACAAAAGAACGGATTAAAAATGGCTAAAAGGATGAATTCTGGGCTCTAGGGATGACTCTGGGACGACTGATGTTTCAGGGGACGAGTCGTGCCCCATTGGCTCAATTCGTGCCTTGGTAAGGGACGACAGTTTCTGGGGGTGTGCATATAGGGACGACTCGTGCCATGTGGGACGAGTTGTGCTCACGACTCGTGCCCTCAGGCACGACTCGTGCCCTATTGATTTGGCAACCTAGAAAACTGGTTCGTTAAGTCGTACGACCAAATTGGGCATAAGGCACGACTCGTGCCCCTCGGGACGAGTCATGTCAGCGGCTAATTTTGGTACGTATTGCTTTTCCTTTTCTGATTTGGTGTTGGTTTTTGACTAGGATTCTCCCCTAAAAGTTAGGGATTTATACTTAGTATAAATAGGAGCCATGCTCAGCCAAAACACATGTAATTTTGAGTTTATGAAACACAAAATTGGGATCTAGATTTAGAATCAAAGATCAAAATCCTTTCTGCCATTGATTATTGAAAAATCGTTTTCAATAATTGGATCATCTAGCAATCAATCAAGAATCGTTCTTGGTCCATTCGAGTGAAGATTACCGATAGAGGGTGATAGGTTAATCACTAAAAGCTTGAAGCCTTCCATCATCGATTCTTCACAAGGTAAAGAATAAGGAGAAGATCAAAACCTTCATCAACGGTTTTGATATTCATTTTGAGATTCGATTTTCAGATTCGAATCCAAGTTAACCTTCATCGCATTCAAGGTATGTAAATTCTATCTTATATTAATTTATAATCTCTTCATGCTAGACGGATCTTAGGGCTAGGGTTTTGATGTTATTGTTAAATCTTTCGCAGCGTTTGTAATCCCAAAACCCAACAATATCTACTTTCTCCTCAAATTGAACACTCTGTCTTCTGTGAATCTTCCTTGTAGTTCCTTGTAGAATAGCATGCAGTCATTCTTACACGCATCAATCTTTTCATAACATAGCCCAATCTGCCCAACCAACTTTTTTGTCTCATAAATGTTTGTAACCATCTTATTCTCTTTCGGTAACAACCGCTTAATTGCTTTCATGGTACGATTATAAGCAGACTTGCTAATATTGCAATCAGCCTTTATGTTAAGGAGCTCAGCCACATCCTCCAACACACTGATCTCACAACCTGGATAGACCTTCTCTTTTGCAGAGTCCATAGCATCAATAAATTTCTTGGATGCAGGAGTTGGTTCCTGCTGTTGGTTCTCTGACCAATCGAATTCAGGATCGGCTGCATCCCTAACCATATCTTCCATATTCAAAGGTGGTTATTCATTGTCCTGAATAATAGGTTCTGGTTCAGGAGGTATATGAATATTCCTGGGGGGATTATTCGCAACATTTGGGCGCAATATCATTTGCTCACTATGACGAGTCCACCGTTTGTACCCAACATCAAACCCGTTACGCAAAAGATGTCTCTGAGTATCGATCACGCATAGAAACTTGGTATTACAACACTTGGTGCATGGACACCTAATCTTATCACCATTCATGGGACTGGGATTTGATGTAGCAAATTCAATAAACCCCTTCAGCCCTCTTATGAACTCAGGATTGATACTTATTTGATTCGGCAACTTCTGATTGTACATCCAACTACGATCATCGTTGACAGACATCACTCCTGCATTGCAATCTATATATTATACGTACACTCAATATAATTGACGGATGAAACAAAATTGGGATGTTAATAATTATTTGATTTCATAATATATAAACAGTTTAGATGTAATTAACGTATTACCATTCCCTAAATTTGAATTACAAACTTAAAAGCAACAAGACACTTCATTTAGGTTTAGAATTAGGGTTGGCTTCTATCCCATCCCGAAATGCACGATTATATGAATTGCAAATATCACTTTGTCTACTTGCTTAATAATCGAAAATCAAGAAATTTTGGCAGCATAACCCCATGGTCTCCAAGTGCACTACGTAGACTAGGTCAATCAAACAGTATCGATTAGAATCGACAGTGTGTAATCAACCATGTCTAGTATACACTCAGAGAACAATAGGAATGCAACCGAAATATCTCAACTATCGACTATTCAAGCAATTTTAATAGACAAAGATGATATTTACAAAATCATATAATCGTGCATTTCAAGACTGTCCAGACAGACAATTTAAGAATCGATGAATACATGTTGACCTCAACATGATAAGTTAAAGATTCTTAAACGGGTTTCTAAGCCTTTGTGTTTCAACCGTCACAACGTCACGTCGTAACATTAATTTTAATTCATTACCGTAAAATGCATAATTTTACAATAATGAATTAACACACACATCTATCACATTTTTTAAACTATTAATATTGTGAATAATTTTAAATTATTAATATTTAAAATTAGGTTTAGAATTGGGGTTGGCTTCTATCCTATCCCGAAATGCACGATCATATGAATTGCAAATATCACTTTGTCTACTTGCTTTATAATCGAAAATCAAAAAATTTTGGCAGCATAACCCCATGGTCTCCAAGTGCACGACGTAGACTAGGTCAATCAAACAGTATCGATTAGAATCGACAGTGTGTAATGAACCATGTCTAGTATACACTCAGAGAACAATAGGAATGCAACCGAAATATCTCAACTATCGACTATTCATGCAATTTTAATGGACAAAGATGATATTTACAAAATCATATAATCGTGCATTTCAAGACTGTCCAGACAAACAATTTAAGAATCGATGAATACATGTTGACATCAACATGATAAGTTAAAGATTCTTAAAAGGGTTTCTAAGCCCTTGTGTTTCAACCGTCACAACGTCACGTCGTAACATTAATTTTAATTCATTACCGTAAAATGCATAATTTTACAATAATGAATTAACACACACATCTATCACATTTTTTAAACTATTAATATTGTGAATAATTTTAAATTATTAATATTTAAAATTAGGTTTAGAATTGGGGTTGGCTTCTATCCTATCCCGAAATGCACGATCATATGAATTGCAAATATCACTTTGTCTACTTGCTTTATAATCGAAAATCAAAAAATTTTGGCAGCATAACCTCATGGTCTCCAAGTGCACGACGTAGACTAGGTCAATCAAACAGTATCGATTAGAATCGACAGTGTGTAATGAACCATGTCTAGTATACACTCAGAGAACAATAGGAATGCAACCGAAATATCTCAACTATCGACTATTCATGCAATTTTAATGGACAAAGATGATATTTACAAAATCATATAATCGTGCATTTCAAGACTGTCCAGACGGACAATTTAAGAATCGATGACTACATGTTGACCTCAACATGATAAGTTAAAGATTCTTAAACAGGTTTCTAAGCTTTTGTGTTTCAACCGTCACAACGTCACGTCGTAACATTAATTTTTATTCATTACCGTAAAATGCATAATTTTAGAATTGGGGTTGGCTTCTATCCTATCCCGAAATGCACGATTATATGAATTGCAAATATCACTTTGTCTACTTGCTTTATAATCAAAAATCAAGAAATTTCGGCAGCATAACCCCATGGTCTCCAAGTGCACGACGTAGACTAGGTCAATCAAACACTATCGATTAGAATCGACAGTGTGTAATCAACCATGTCTAGTATACACTCAGAGAACAATAGGAATGCAACCAAAATATCTCAACTATCGACTATTCAAGCAATTTTAATAGACAAAGATGATATTTACAAAATCATATAATCGTGCATTTCAAGATTGTCCAGACAGACAATTTAAGAATCGATAACTACATGTTGACCTCAACATGATAAGTTAAAGATTCTTAAACGGGTTTCTAAGCTTTTGTGTTTCAACCGTCACAACGTCACGTCGTAACATTAATTTTTAATCATTACCGTAAAATGCATAATTTTACAATAATGAATTAACACACACATCTATCATATTTTTTAAATTATTAATATTGTGAATAATTTTAAATATTAATATTTAATTCTTTGTTGTAAAATATATAATTTTACAATGATGAATTAACATTTATAAACAAGATGAGAGTCTTTCTCATCCACAACTATCAAAACCCGTCCATCTTTGACCAAGAAAGACAGATCAAACAAGTTCTCGACTATTTGAACAAAGGATTTTCTGTTTAATAAGAACTTTTTCCAGTTTCACTGTCCTCTTCTCTCTAATGATCTCAAACATCACAGCCATGTTTATGACAGTGTCTGTTTTCTCTTCACTGGTGTTATACTGTCACAAGTAAAAACAAGGTAATAACGCAATTATCAATAACTACAATAGAAACGAGTTTTTACTAGTTATTGCTAATTGCTATATTACCTTGCTTTTACTTGTGACAGTATAACACCAGTGAAGAGAAAACAGACACTGTCACAAACATGGTTGTGATGTTTGAGATCCTTAGAGAAAAGATGACGGTGAAACTGGAAAAGCTCTTATTAAACAGAAAATCCTTTGCTCAAACTGTCGAGAACTTGTTTGCTCTGTCTTTCTTGGTCAAAGATAGACGGGTTTTGATAGCTGTGGATGAGAAAGTCTCTCATCTTGTTTGTAAGATAAACTATTGTTTTGATAGTTGTGGATGAGAAAGGCTCTCAATGATTTGAACCAAAATCCCAAATTGGGTTACTCAAATAAAGCACAGTATCAAGAAACAGTTGACTTAACAATGGTCAAACACAAATTATCCGTGAGATGAATTTCACGGAGATGAATTTCAGTAATTGTTATTGGCATTTGATGGGTGACAAAAAATTATGTTCAGAAATTTGAACTCCTTAATTAGGACAGGATTATAGTCTCACCCAATATGGAAGAACAATATTTGTTCAGATTGGTATTTCTCGTGTTGCCTCTTCTAGTAGATTTAGATTCTCCTTGTTTTCGACTTGCTTTTGATTTCTTTACTTAGTTTTGTATTCTCCTATTGTACTCAATTACTCTAATCATATGAATTTGCAATGTTCCTTCATTTCTAGGGCTGTAAATGAGCCGAGCCGAGCCGAGCTTTGAAGTTTCGAGCTCGAGCTCGAATAAAAATTATCGAGCCCGAGCTTTTCTCGAGCTCGAGCCCAGAATGTCTGTTCGAGCTCGGCTCGAATCAAGTTTCAAGCTTTTCGCGAGCTGGCTCGCGAGCTTTTCACGAGCTGCTCGAACTCGAGTTTTAACAAGCCGAGCTCGAGCTTCGACTAATATACATATAAATATATATACATATATATATATATATATATACATATATATATGTATATATATGTATATATATATATATGTATATACATGTATATACATATATATATATATATATATATACATATATATATGTATATATATGTATATATATATATATGTATATATATATATATATACATATATATATATATATATATATATATATATATATATATATATATATATATATATATATATATATATATATATATATATATATATATATATATATATATATATATATATATATATATATATATATATATATATATATATATATATATATATATATATACACTTAACCGAACACGAGCTTTTAACGAGCTGAGCCCGAGTCGAGCTCAAACGAGTCGATCTCGAACAGAGCTCGTCGAACATACGAGCCGGCTCGAAAAAAATGACGAGCTTGAAAATCGGTTCGAGCTCGAGCTCGAGTTTACCTCGAGCCCACTCGAACTCGAGCTTTTTTCGAGCAGAGCCGAGCTCGAGCCGGCTCGGTTCGTGTAACAGCCCTAATTTCCTTTCACAAAAATGCCAAGTCAAGTAGAGAAAACAAAGCCATCCGAACAATTTAGAGCTAACTAATGCACCAAAAGAACACATAAACAAACGAAAATGCGAAGGGCCTCACGGATAATTAGGTCAACTCAATCCAAAATTCAAAGGCACCTTCAACATCAAAATTAAGGCAAAACCCATTGGCAAAATCCCAAATTGGGGACGGCAAGGAGGGATGTGAGAGAGAGATTACTAACCAGTTGAGGCGATTAACCGAAGGAGGAGCTGTGATTTTTCCGGCCGGTGTGCGAGTGAGGACGGCGGCAGCAGCTCGAGACGGTGGAGAGGGTGGACGGCGAAGCTTCGTGGCGGTGTGGAGAGGGTGGACGGCGGCGGTGTGACCGTGAGGGAAGAGAGAGAGATGAGAGATCGTAGTTTAAGGAGAGAGAGAGTTTAGGGCGTAAACGATTTTGGGGGAGGGATAATTTCTATTTATATTTAACCTCAGCGACGGAATAATTTCGCCGGTAGATATTAATTTCAGCAGAGGAATTGAATTCCGTCGGTAGAATTAACTATCACCGACGGAATATTCCGCCGCTGGTTATTACGAAATCACGGGGATTGATGACTTGGCTCTATGCACCAACGAAAAATTCCGCCGCTGGTTATATAACCTCAGCGACGGAATTATTTCGCCGGTAGATGTTAATTAATTTTAATTTAATTAATATCAGTATTTTTATTTATATAAAACATGAAAATTATTTTAAATAAAATATAACAAATTTTCAAAAAAATAAATATAAGTCAATAAATATTATTTTTGAAAAATAAATAAATTAATTAAAATAAAATAAAAATAGAGCTGCATAAATTTAAAAAAATTAAATTAACAGCGACGTAATTATTTCGTCCCTACTACCACCACTACTACCACTACCACTACTACCACCACTACAACCACTACTACCACCACTAACACCACCCCCACCCCCACCACTACTATCACTATCACTGCTCCATTACTATACCACCACTACTACTATACTACCACTACTATTACTACTACCACCACTACTACCACTACTATCACTACTACCATCACTACCACCATCACCACTACCATCACTACTACTATCATCACTACTACCACTACTACCATCACTACCACCACCACCACCACCACCACTACCACCACTACTACTACCATCACTACCACTACTACTATCACTACCACTACTACCAATACTACCACCACTACCACCACTACTACCAATACCACCACTACTACCGCTATTACCACCACTACTATTGCTATTACCACCACTACTACCACTACTATTACTACTACCACCATTACCACCACCACCACTACTATACCACTACTACTACTACTACTACTACTACTACTACTACCACCACTACTATCACTACCACCACCACTAATACCACTACCACCACTACTACCGCTACTACCACCACTACTACCACTACTATTACTACTACCACCACTACCACCACTACCACCACCACTACTACTACCGCTACTACCCCAACCCCTAAACCCTAAATTCTATACTTATACCCCTAAATCCTAAACTCTAACCCTAACCCCTAAACCCTAAACCCTAAATCTCAAATCTCATATACTTATACCCCAACCCCTAACCCTAAATCATATACTTCATACCCCTAAACCCTAAACTCTAACCCCAAACCCTAAACCCTAAATCTAAAATCTCAAATACTTATACCCCAACGGGCCCAACCCCTAAACCCTAAATCATATACTTTATACCCCTAAACCCTATATTTATTTATTATTAATTTTTATTCACTAGGAAATAATATTTTAGACTTTGTTAATTAGTGATTGTTTTTTTACAAAAAGGTTTATAAAAAAATGTAGAAAAAAAAACTAAATAAATGAAAGTATATATATAAAAGAAAAGAGGGACGGACTACCCTATATTTATTTTTTTAAATTTTTTTATTGACTAGAAAATAATATTTTATACTTTTTAATTAGTGATTTTTTTTAAAAAAATTATAAGTTAAATTAAATTATCACCGACGGAATTATTCTGTCGCTGAATAATAAAAAAAAAATTAAAAATTACATGAAATAATCACCGACGGAATTATTCCGACGTTGTTTAATTAAAAAAATAAAAAAAAATTAAATTATCACCGACGGAATTATTCCGTCGCTGGTAAATTAAAAGAAATTAAAAACAAAAATATATTATCACCGACGAAATTATTCCGTCGCTGAATAATAAAAAAGAATTAAAAATTAAATGAAATAATCACCGACGGAATTATTCCGTCGCTGTTATATTAAAAAAATTAAATTAAATTATCACCGACGGAATAATTCCGTCGCTTCTAAATTAAAAGAAATTAAAAACAAAAATATATTATCAGCGACGAAATTATTCCGTCTGTGATAATTTATTAGCGACGGAAACTTCCGTCGGTAATTTCGGCGCCGAATTTAGCGGCGGTATAAATCGAATATTCGATGAATATTCGTTTTTAGCGATGGAATCCAGCGGCGGAATTAAATTTCGTCGGTAATTTCGGCGCCAAATTTATTCCGTCGCTAAACCATCATTTCCGTCGCTATATAATGACGAAATAATTCCGCCGTTGGGTATTCCGTCGCTAAAGACATAGTTTCTAGTAGTGGATGCAATCAATATGTCATCAACATACAAGAGCAAATAAATGAAGGAACCATCATTGAGTTTTCGAAAATACACAAAATGGTCAAATTGGCTTCGAGTGTAGTCATGCTCCACCATGAACTGATCAAACCTCTTATACCATTGTCGAGGTGACTGCTTAAGTCCATACAAGGACTTCATTAATTTGCAGGCCCCATTTCCTTACCAGCAACTTGAAAACCATCAGGTTGGGTCATATAGATCTCCTCCTCCAAATCTCCATGCAAGAAAGCAGTCTTCACATCAAGTTGTGGAAGCTCAAGATCAAATTGAGCAACCAATGCCAACAATATCCGGTTAGAATGGGTTCTGTAAATAGCCATAATATGCTGATCAAGAAGGAGAAGATAATTGAAATCAAGCATGATGACTGTAAATAAACTCCCAACAATCTCTATTGTAGTCCACCAAATCCTTGCCCACATAATATCTCTAGTGAACCACTTAGTCCAATCTAAAACAACAAAAATGAGTAAATCCTAGCCATTCGCTGTTATTTGTCACAGCAAAAAGGGGAAAACATGTTGAGTGCCATCAATTGGTACCATTACTAAGGTGATATCACTAACCAATCAAACTTGATTCATATAAATTTGTATGGTTAAGCAAATCAAAAAGAACTAAGCCTTAGCCCCAAAATAATTTGGGTCCGCTAACATGAATCCTCATATGTCATCATCAAAGAGAAAAATGAGTGGACTAAAGAGACAGAGAGACAGAGACAGAGATAGACAGAAAGAGGGAGGGAGGGAGAGAGAAGAATATTGTATTGTATTATTAATTGATTACTAATTGGTTAAATGAAACAAAAACTCCTATTGATTTTTCCTAATGTGTGGAATAGCGGTGTCAATCTTTAAGGAAACCTTGAGTTTTATGGTGTCCTAAAAGAAGTAATTGAGTTGGAGTATCCGGGGAGAAACAAAGTTGTACTGTTTAATTGTGAGTAGCGAGATGCTATACGAGGTATTAAGAAGCATGACATATTTGACCCCGTCGATGTAAAAGACTCGTCCAGACATGTCGGCAACTACGTGTTCATCTTAGCGTCTCAAGCACAACAAGTATACATGACACCCTACCCTCTTCGGCGATCTGAGTTTAGCGGATGGTGGGCTGTCTGGAAGACTAAGGCAAGAAGCATGATTCACGAACATACAGCTACAAAGTCGGCATCGTCATTAGACAGATGCTATCAAGAGGATGAAATGCCGGTGCCAACTAACGTTTCATCAGCTAATCATCCCTTGGATAATGCCACTCATATTCCTCAAAATGTAGATGAAGTCGAGGAGGATTTCTTACTAGGAGATTTTCCACCTCCTCTCCCCCACCCAGGTCATCTCGCGATGATGGAAAGTGATGAATTAGAGGAAGAAGAAGTCAAACTTTAGTTTGATTCATCAGAATTCGAAGATAATGATGAAGACGAACTTGAGTTTTGTAGTGGTAACTCAGAGTCCGAGGATGATGTAGAAAATGTTGGCGAGGAAGAAGATTTAGAGTAATTTAACAATATTTCAAAATTTGTAACAAGATTGTACTCTTTTTATCTCGTCATTAGTTATTCGACATGACAATATGTTTGTATTTTCTTTTGTCAATGTATTGCTATCTATATTATTTTTTATTTTATTTTTTGGCAAACCAGGAAGGTACATGGGAGGATTTTATTGATCAAAAAAATTATAAGGATGTACATGAGAGGGCCAAAAGTGAGTAAATCACTAGTATTATGCTCAGTTTTAAGTCCTCAGCTTGTTTCCTTTTAACTTAATGGGTATACACTGATCGCATAATTTTCTGAATGCACTTCTCAGTTTCATGTATCTTGAATTTTTTCTGTGACTTAACATCATCTCTTACCTTGATCACAAAAATTATAGTGTTGGTGTATTTTTGACTACCGTCGCAGTTCCATCATACATATCTTTAATCTCTCTTCTCTAATACCCACCAAAATAACTATCTAGGCTATCACCATAAATTACTATATGGTTTGTGTGGGTTGAAATGGTTGGGTGACCTTGTTTAAATGAGCATTAACTGTACATCTGGTATTTTGGCTGTAGTGCTACCATTTTTCTTGGTATTGTTCTAGTTTAGTGAATTAGGGACCAAAAGGAGCATAAAAGAGTGGTTCAACCTGAAAGGAGCTAAAAGCTAAAGGTGTTTTGGGACCATTGATATGGCTTTATTCTTATAAATGGCTAAATTTAGTGTTTGGGGTGGAAGATTTCCAGCAACATGTTACAATACCACATCTCATCCTGGAACAACAACTTGTGCATCAACCTGATTGCCTGTGCGAAGCTATTGTATGGCGATATTTTAGGAACTGTTACCAAAGCTCCACCAACGCCACATACCAAGTCAAAGAAGCTATCTACAAACGTTTACTTGCAAGATCATAATGGATACCCTAGTGTAGCGATTCACAGATTTTAAACATCCCCTTTTTTGTTTATCTTTTGAGTCGCCACCTATATTATTCATTTGGAAAACATAGAAAAACCATTTTGAAAAAGATTTTGGATTCGGGGCTTAGGTTATGGAATGAGAAGGTCAAGGAGCACCCATTCCACCCAATCTGGAAATCGATCTTGCTAAAAAAAAGAGAGGTTTTCAAAAAGGAAGATTTCAAATAGAAAAGAATAAAATAAAGATCCATTTAATGGGGTTAAGCGGAATGTAAGATCAATTGCTTCGAGACCATTCCCATGCTTTAGGGAGGCTCTAGGTCGATCCTAGATTCTATGTATTTATACTACTCTAACAATCAATTAGAAAGGAAATAGGGGTTACCTTGCGTGAGGTGATTCGGGCAGAGTTTCGACTCAAGTTTAGAATCGAATCTTGGCACGAACAGAGCTTCACCTCAGTCCTTGACTCGAATCTTGATGTTTGTTTATCAACAAGGTTGACAAACAAACTTTGAGGTGATTTTAGGGGTGATTTACATGAATCTTTCAAGGAGAAAAACCAGTAAATGTAGGGGGATTTTCTTGGGATTGTGGACCTCTGAAATACTGGATGTCACCAAATATTTATAGGTGTTCGAGAGGTGTTGAGGATGAGATCAAACACCTTGAGAAGGTTCCAGACTCCAAAATTCATTGGTTGGCCGGATGGATGTAGTTTTATCTCAAAAAGAGGTTGAAATCGATGAGAAAACTGCTATCTGCATTCTGCAGAACACCATTATCTCGCGCGAGACCTGCCATTCCGCGCCAGATATTGCAGTCTATGGAAAATTCTGTCCTTCCCCCATTATCTCGTATGCAGTTTAGTCCCAAACTATTGATGGTTAGTCAAAACTTAACGAAACATGATGAAATGGTGGATTTCTACTCCTTGACTCAAAGCGAGACTTAGAGTGGTATAAATGTGATCCGATAGGTTCAGAATGGGGTGTCTACAGAGCCCCTCGTCGACAAGTCTTATGGAAGAAGTCATGTCGATGATAGAAAAGACATTATTCTGAACATCGGGATGGTCGGGCTGCATGGCTTTCTACGTATCTCTATCGGAGAATCAGACCATAATGTAGTTCGATTTCAAAACACGAAAAGGATGCTTTAGGTATTTTGAAAATCATTTCGAAAATCGAGGATATTTTGTTTTTCAAAAGGTAAATTCATACTGAGGAATCAAATCAAGACCCAATTCTAAATATACCTGCCTGTCTGAAGATTTGCCTATCTGGGTTCCGAACCTGCGGGGAAATATGTTAGAAAACAAAGGCTTACCTGTTTGGTCCTTTGAGTCCTGTCGGTTTTTATGACGATTCGTCTGTCTGGGCTTCGAATCGGGCTTTTTGTTGTTGAGGATGACGATTCACCTATTTGGGCATTGAATCAGGCTTTTTGTGATGATGATTCACCTGTTTGGGCATTGGACCGGGCTTTTAATTTGACGATCCACCTGTTTGGGCATTGGATCGGGCTTTTCTGTTGACGATCCACCCGTCTGGGCGTTGGACCGGGCTTTTGATTTGACGATCCACCTGTCTGGGCGTTGGACCGAGCTTTTGTATTGATGATTCACCTGTCTGGGCTCTGAATCATGTGGAATAAGTTGATCTTTGGATCAATCAGTTTTCGGGTGACTGGTGCCGTACCGGGCGATCGTGCGGATGTCACGTTCGGCTCATTCCGTGACTTGCGGTGCCGATTTTTCCACGTTTTCTTGCTAGTGTGTCACTTCCAAGGGTAAATGCGTCAAAATTTTGAATTTTGACGTTGTGTAGACGCTTATTGTCGAGGACAATTTCATACATTTCCCTAAGGCATATCTCGCGCGAGATAACTTGTCTCGTGCGAGACTTGTACTGTCGGGGCAATATAACAGCAGCTGCTGTTTATTTTGAAAACACTTGTTTTTCAAATTCTCTCCCTAGCTTGAGCCAAGGCGATTTTCCTCTGTGATTTTTCGTGTGTTGCATGTTGATTTCTTCTCCTAATCAACTTTCAATCCTTCCTCCTTCCACAATCAATGGCTCAAGAGAGAAAAAATCCAATTTTGGGGAGTTATTTGCTTGGAAAAGATTACCCCCGTGATGACCTCACTTTTGATAGGCCCGTGCATATTTCTACCACCGTTCGGGAAGGTTTGGTAATAGCTTCTCTCTCAATTCTTGTTTCTTGTATTGCATTGACTTTGAACTCATGCTTTTTTGAATTCAAATTTTATCAATGGCATTTTTTCTTTGCTTTTTGTTCAGAACTTGGTTCTACCTTGCATGCTTCATTTTTTTGTTGAATTTGTTGGATGTTTGTTGTTGTATTGTGTGCATATGAGTCCCCTACATATCGTGGATTGTACGCACGCCAAGTGTTCGATGAAATGCCTCAATGAAAATTTTCTTCTATTTCTTTGAATTCTTTCCATGGGATATTGTCTAACATTGCTCTTTTGTTCTTCCCTTGTTTTGCAGTCGTACAGGCCAACCAAAATTGTCGGGGGAGTCCGAAATTGGCCCTAGCTTTGTGGGACAAGATCAAGGACCTTAATGGGGTTCGAGCTAGGATGGCTCAAACAGGACTTTTGACCTTTGTTGACAACATCCAAGGGATGAGGCGGACTCCCCAAGTTCTTCAGGCAATCCGGGAGAGGTGGTGGGATACTACTCACACCGTGCATCTGCGCTTCGGGGAAGCTACCATGACTCCGACGGACTTCCTTGCTATTACGGGGCTAGAGTTCACCGGTGAGCCCCTTCTGAAGACTGCGGGTTATAAGCCTGCGAGCCCGACTGTGTGGAGGCAGCTGATTGATTTTGCCCCTAACAAGGTTAAGGGGTTTGCTGCTGAGTTGTCTCCTCTCCGGGGTCAACTTGAGACTTATACGGAGAAGCCGAATGCGGTTACTGATCGATTGGTGCGGGGTGCCCTCTGGTACATTCTGTCGGAGACCATTTTTGCGAACCACTCTTCTACGGCCCGTCTCTCTCTCTTAGGTTTGTTGGTTGATTTGGATGATGTGAGGACTTATGATTGGGGTTCAGCGGGGCTGGCCTTCTGCTATCATGCCATGGACGAGGCGTGTAGGCACACCAAGGATTCCCTGTCGGGGTATTCTTATGCTTGGGAGGTATGCTCCTGAATCTATCTCTGTCTTTTATCTGTGCTCTTTGTCTGTATTTCATACTGAACCTGTTCTGTTTTCTGGTACATATATGGGGCTATGTTGTCTTCGGGTTGTACATGGTTGAGCTAGATAGCCGGACCCCTTTGTTTCCAGATATCAGGAGGTGGAGCCACCCCAATCGGAGTGTTGATGAGGAGGAAGATCAGGAGTGGACCCTGACGGTTGCAGAGGGGCGGGCCATGTTGGATGCCTTTGAGTATGAGCGGCTGGGCCTTTACCCATGGACCTTGGTGGAACGGGAGGTTCACCGCGCTTGGGATGCCACTGCGATGCAGAGGATGTTGGTATCTCTGGAGGGGGATACCATGTATCTGGGCGAGCGAGTCTTTCCTCAGCATGGCAAAGGTTTACTGCCGTATAGGGTGCCAGCTGATCCGCCGAGGGCGATGTACCCTACCCACTTCATTCCAGATAATGGTTATGCTGCTCTTATGGAGGGTTGTGCGGCTACGGCTCATGTTGTCCGAGGAGCTTCCTATGCGGAGTTCTTGCCTAGACTGATGGGTCCTCTTCTGGTGGGTGCTAGGCGATCGCTTGCTCGTGGTTCCGCCTCTGCCTCTGCCTCAGGTTCATCAGCCCCTAGCACTTCTTCCCAGTATGCCGGTTCTCTGTCCTTCGTGCCGGATTTTGGTCCTCTGAGCTACACGTATATGATGGGGAGCATGCCGATGATGGGCCACATCCCGACTCCAAATCATATTCCCAAGGGTTACCGTCTTCCTCCCGATGTCTCCTCGGTATGTTTCTGTTCATACTATTTCACGTATTCGTCTATATAAGTGTATATGTCCGACTTCATCTGAGCATCTCTTTCTTTTGTTGTCAGATCACTATGTCTGTGGCTGATTACAACCGTGGGGCGAGCAAGATGGCAGGATTGATGGCGCTGGTGTCGGACCTGTCGGAGCGGCTGTTTTAGAAGGCATCTTTGGCAGCTTCGACGGTAGCCTCTGCGGTGACCCCGACTTGTGGAGCCAAGAGGTCGAGGAGGGACGGTAGCCCCAATGGTGGTGAAGGCGGAGGTGCCGGCGGCTCGGGTGACCTGATGGCTTGTTTACCCTTTTCTCCCCATTTACTTCTTGAGATCTGTAAATATTGGCCGTGTGGGCCCAAACAATTTTTCTTTCTTTTTTGGTACCTGTCAGCACGTAGATGGCACAAAAACACAGCTTTTTCTTAATTCCTAGTCCTAGGTCTAATTAGTTAGTTTTTTAACTTTCTCGACTTTCCGTGGTTGGAAATGAAATGGCCATCTAGGCCACAGTTTTGAGCTTTATTTTGGTGTTGCACTGCGTGTTAGGAACTGTTGGTGCAGGTTTTCGAGACTTGCTTCATCAAGTCGGGGCTAGATTGCTTATTTGTGCAGGACTGCTGCTGAATTTGCCGAAGAGATGTATCGCGCGGGACAAGTTATCTCGCGCGAGACATGCTACTCAGGCAGAATTCCTTTCCTTCTTCGAACAGGATTCCGTCAGTTTTCTGCATATAAAACACCCTGTAGTCCGGCCAGATGACTCATCCCAGCCCTTCAAACTCTAGAGATATTCTGTTAGGGTCGAATTCTTGTCTTCTTTTCCAGCCCTGTAATCCATGGCTTCCAAGGAGATTGTCCCAACGTCCATGATTGTTGATGATTTTTCTCTGCCGTCTGATGTAGTTGAAGCATTCAAGCAAGCATCAAGAGACTTTGTGAGGTCGTTTCGCAATCGATCTCGCAATAAGTTTATAGCAGAATTCGGATTCAGAATCCTTTTCACCTTGAAGAACCTCCAACCGGATTGGAATCTTTTGCAAGGTGCTGCTCGATTTTGGGATCCTTCTGTTCATCTCTTTAATTTTTCTCTTAATGAGATGGTGCCTACTGTTGAGGAATGCGCCGTTATCTTGGATATGCCGTTGACTGGTGAGATTGTTGTTCCTAAATACAATAGGAATCATTCAGAGGCTTTGAATGAATTGCTAGGGATCCCCCTTGATACTTGCAATGAGCTGGTCCACCGCAGGTGGGTAGATTATTCTTCTTTTCCTGAACACTTCAGCGGAGATTCAGATGACGAGTCCTTCCATGTTTAAAAATGGAGCTTTCTGGCCCTTTCTCTTTTCGGGGATGTTTTGTTCACATGCAGGGATGGCTTGGTTGACTCCCAATTAGTGGAAATTGTTCTGTAGGCTAGGAAACGTTCTAGGAACATCATTTCGCTAATTTTGGGTGAAACCCTGCATGGTCTTGATGAGTTGCATGAGACCGGTGCCATAACTCAAGGGAGTCCTCTTTTGTTGACTATTTGGCTTAGGGAGCATCTCAAGTTGGTAGGTCCCCCGTTAGAATATTCCCCGTTCACATATCATATGCGAAAGTTACTGATCAAGGATCTCTCGATGGATGAGTGGGCTGAGTTGATTGCGAAGACTGCGACTGCTGATATCCTTTGGTGTCCACCTTATTGGAGATTGAACTAGTACGTTGCCAATACCAAGTGTTTTGACAGGGTTGTTCTTCCGGGTTTCCGAGATTCCTCCTTTTATTTTCCCAAGCGAGTGTTCCGTCAGTTTGGTCAGCAGCAGGACACTTATCTTTTCGAAGGGGCCTCTTGTGGTGTGTCTTATATTGGTGTAGAGTTCGCGCAGGTGCTAGCTCAAGCATGGGGCGAAGGAACTAGTCGGGACCGCTGGTCGAACCTTCGAACTTTTGATGCAAGCGTCTTCTTATCAGACAAGTATTTGGATTGGTTTCTTCATACTGGCCACCCTAGTGTGAAGAAGATTGATGATCTGCGGCTTCCACTTTTAGGGGATTCTTTCGTAGCTAGCAGTATTTTGCGAAGGAGCGAGGCTCAGTCTGATCCTGCTAATGTATGGACCGATCCAACCCAGGATTTTCTTGATGGGGATTGGTATGAGAGGCGAGGCAAAGGGATGCCTGGAAAGACACAAGCTTTAGATAGGCCCCATGTCTTCAAGAGGCTTTCGGAGTCCGTCTTTACTCGTCTCGAGGGATGTTCTGCTTCGAAGGGCCCAAAGCGCAAGAAGGATCGCGAAGACTGTCGTGATCATGTCCGCCGGCCTACCAAGTCAATGAAAGGCTAGATCTTAAGGAGTACCAAGAGATTGCTTTGATAGATCAATAGTTTTGTTTTATTAGTATTTTTTTTTCGAGATTGTTAGCTTAGCAAATTAGTCGTTGTGGTTAGGATTTCCCTTTTGCCATTAATAAAATGCATTTGATTAATAAAAGGACAAAATTAGATTTATTTATTTGATTAGACCGAACCCGAAGGCTGCCTACGTTCCTCTTTTACAGCAATTAAAAAAGAGGCTCAGGTCTAACGTAGTTCATTTTTGAGAGAAAAAGGACAAAATATGGTTTCAGGCCGAAGGGTAATCTCGCGCGGGACAAGGCCTCCTCTCTTTTTTTTTTTTATGCACACCCTTTCTTTTGCCTAGACTGCCCTTTCGAGTTTTCAATCTAGCGGGCTTCTTTTCTTGTGCAAGCTCTAATTTTTGCCTAGGCCGTCCCCTTCGGGATTTTCAACCTAACGAGCGTTTTTCTTTTAAGAAGCCAAGTCACGCGAAGTATTTCTTGAGTTTGTCCATGTTGACTGGCTTCGGTAGCTGATCTCCGTCTAAGTCTACCAGCTGAAGGGCTCCCCCAGAGAATATCTTCTTTACGATGTAGGGTCCTATCCATCTTGGTCCCCATTTTCCTAGCGGGTTGAAAGGTCCAAGACGATGTTCGTGGAGAACCAGGTCGCCCACTTTGATATTCCTTGCCTTAACCTTTTTGTTGAAAGCTCTTGCCATTCTTCTTTGGTAAGCTTGAGTGTGCTCGGCTGCTTTCAGCCTCCTTTCGTCTAGCAAGGCAAACTCTTCGTATCTGCTTTCTAGCCAATCGACTTCATTCACTTGGTTTTCTAGGAGAACCCTTAGTGATGGTATTTCCAATTCTATTGGCAAGATAGCCTCCATTCCGAATGTGAGGGCGTAGGGAGTCTCTCCTGTAGTTGTTCGAACTGAGGTGCGGTATCCCCACAGCGCGAAGGGTAACTTGTCGGGCCAGTCTTTCCCGGTGATTGCCATTTTTCTGATGATGGTCTCGATTGTCTTGTTTGCAGCTTCAACTGCTCCATTCGTCTGAGGTCTATAAGGGGAGGACTTGTGCCTTGTGATCTTGTACTCGGTCAGGAGGCGATCAGTTTCTTTCTCGAAGTGTGAGCCATTATCGGATATCATCTCTTGCGGGACCCCCTATCGGCAGATGATGTTGTGTTTGATGAATTCTGCTACTTTTCTGGCATTCAAAACTTTGTAGGAGGCGGCCTCGACCCATTTAGTGAAATAGTCGATGGCTACTAGAACGAAACAGTGTCCATTGGCTCCTGTGGGTGTGACCTTTCCAATCACATCTATCCCCCATGCTGAAAACGGCCAAGGAGAAGTCATAGGGTACAATAAGGAAGGCGGTGCGTGCTGAAGGTTGGCGTGTATCTGACACTTATGGCATTTCTTGACCATTCTGGTACAGTCGGCTTCCATGGTTAGCCAAAAGTACCCTTGTCTGATGATCTTTTTGGCGAGCATATTTCCGCTCATGTGGGTTCCACATATGCCTTAATAAACATGGTCCATTATTTCTCGGGCCTCTTCTTCGGTGGCACAAGGAGGTTTCCTTGGGAATGTTTCTTGAATAGACGGCCAGCAGTGATGATGTAATTAGCTGCCAGCCTTTTAAGGGCGATCTGAGTTTTCTGGTTTGTCTCAGGTGGGATGGTTCCATCTAGGATGAAATGCCAAATATCATGATACCACGGTTTCTCTTCGGAGTCTCCGACGATGGCATATTCGGGTAACCATTTGTCTATGCAGTCATGGAGATCTATAACGGTGCAGTAGGCAGGATTTGAGTGTCGTGTTATTTTGAAGGGTTTGACTGCCTTTCCTTTAGGGATTTCAACCAAGGAAGCGAGTGTAGCCAATGCGTCAGCAAACCGGTTCTTGTCTCTAGGAAGATAGTGGAATGAGACATCCTGAAATTGTTGTGCCAACTCTTGAAGGTGGGCACTGTGTCTTTGAAGGGTTGGATCTTGGATCCTCTACTTCTTCAGTGTCTGATTGATGATTAACTGGGAGTCCCCAAATACCTCAAGTTCAATCACATTGCGCTCTAGGGCTGCCTCAAGCCCCGCTATGCAAGCTTCATATTCTGCGGTGTTGTTGATGGCGTCAAAGTCAAGACATATTGCTAGTGGAGTATAGATGTCGTCGGGATCTACTAACAACATTCCAATGACGAACCCTCTCTTGTTGACTGCGCCATCGAAAAATAATTGCCACTTATTTTCTTCTTCTATACTCATGATGTCTTCACAGGGAATCGTGGGTCTTCCCCCTTCACTTCGTCGCAAGGAAATTCGGTCAAATGATCTGCGAATACACTCCCCCTGACGGATTTCTGAGTGACGTAAGTGATATCATATCCCGCGAGCATAAAGTACCATTTAGCCAGTCTCGAAGACAAATTGGATTTGTCTAGGATATACTTCAAAGGATCCATTCTTGCAATGAGATGAACCGGGAAGGCTTCCATATAGTGATTTAGCCTTTGTGATACCCAGACAAGAGCAGCGCAAGATTTATCGAGTGGAGAGTAGTTGATTTCATTGTCTTGGAATCTGCGGCTGACAAAGTAGATGGCATTCTCTGTGTGTGAAGCAGGCTGTTCTTGAGCGAGCATAGCCCCTAGCGCGTTGTCAGTAGCCATGAGGTATGGCTTTAAGGGATTTTCCTTGTGTGGTGGAACCAGGATGGGTGGGGAAGTTAAGTAATGCTTAACCTCCTCGAATGCTTCTTGACATTCCTAGGTCCACTCTTGAGGTGCATTTTTCTTTAGTAGCTTGAAGATAGGATCGCACATGGTGGTCAGTTGATTGATGAATCGACTGATGTATTGGAGTCTGCCCATGAATCCCTTTACTTCTTTCTGCGTTCTGGGTGGAGGCATGTCTATGATGGCCTTTATCTTGGTCTATGATGACCTTTATCTTAGTGGGGTCGGCTTCTATGCCACGCTCGGTGACCATGTACCCTAAGACTTTCCCTTTGACTACTCCGAATGAGCATTTTGCGGGGTTGAGCCTCATCTTGTGTTGTCTCAGTCGATAGAAGAATTTCCTGAGATCTCTGAAGTGCTGACCATTTGTCCCTTTTGAGTGGACAATCATGTCGTCCACGTATACCTCTATTTCTTTATGGATCATGTCATAGAATAGTGTCGTGACTGACCTTTGGTAAGTAGCCCAAGCGTTCTTGAGACCAAACGGCATGATCGTGTAACAGAACGTCCCCCAAGGTGTGGTGAATGCTGTTTTGTGCTGGTCCTCCTCTGTCATGAGGATTTGGTTATACCGTACGAAGCCATCGACGAATGAGTGGACTTCGTATGCGGCTGTGGCGTCAACCAACATGTCTATGTTTGGTAGCGGGAAGTCATCTTTAGGGGATGCCTTGTTCAAGTCTCTGAAGTCGACACAGACTCGTATTTTCCCATTCGACTTGGCTACTTGGACTGTGTTTGCCAGCCATTCCGGATACTTGATTACTTTGATAAACCCCACGTTCAAGAGTTTTATGATCTCTTCTTTCACTTGCATTGACCATTCTGGCTTGATTCTGCGTAGTTTCTGTTTGACTGGCTTGGCGTTGGGTAGCAGTGGTATCTTGTGTTCAACAATTGACTGATTCAGCCCAGGCATATCTTTGTAGGACCAAGCAAAGACAACGACATATTCTCTGAGGAGCTGAGTCAAGGTTTCTCTGTCTTCCCCCTTGAAGAAGCTGCCGATCTTTGTTTCTCTGGGGTCTTCTGTTGTCCCGAGATTAACTGTTTGCATTTCCTCATTGTCAACGGGGCCATTCTTTCCACAACGACCTACTTTCTTTGCTAATTCTTTTAAAATTTGTTTATTTTCTTGATCTATGTCATCGTATGATTCATTATTAACGTGTTCGTTATATTGATTATTATTAGTTAATTCATCATTCACGATGTTAGCAATCTCAGGGTACTCAGAAAGATCAAAGTTTTCATTAAGGAAGTAAGGGAATACATGTTCGGCCACCGCCTCGATTTTCTCTTGCGTGAGTTAATCAGAGGTGGAGCCTGCTTCTAAAGTGAAATTTACAGGGCCTATCTTCCTGCGGGGATGGGGAGTACAACCAAGCTCTTTGATCATGAAGTCTTCATCAGCAACTGGTCCTCCGGTGACGTACTAGTTTAGAATTGGCTAATCACATTTCTGTATTAGCCTTGTGTAGTCAATAGTTGGAGCGTCCCCCTTGGAGATTGCATGGATCTGGCTGTCTTCTAACCGGTACAGGTCTTCAAACTGTCGCAGCATGTCTTCTCCCAACACAAAGTCCCATTTGCTGGTCATTTCTGCCTTCATGCCCCACAAATCTTTAGGGATTAGTGAGACGGTTTCTGTTTCATCCGGTGAAGCATCGCAGTCGCTGAAGATTTCAAAGACCGGTTGGCGTTGCCCTTTATCATCAGTCCATGGTTCTGAAAAGATAAAGTATGGGATGCTTTCCCCTTTTCGGACAAAGTAGCCATTGAGTGTCTTTCGGTATGGCTCGAGGTTGCGATCTTTGACCTTTGGGTCATTGTGGCTTCTGTATGCGGTTCCTTCCCAATTAACTTGAGTAAAGTCCCACTCTTCTTTGTCATCTCCATTGTGGATGGAAATGATGTATCCTAGGCCATGCTTCGTGTGTGGTGAGGGAACCGGTGGTGGTTCCGTCATTCCTTGCAAGTGTTTTCCAAGTCCAAGCCAGGGAAGTATCCTTTTGCTTGCATCATTCTCCAAACAGGAAGGTTTCCAGAAAACCGAAGTGCCTTGGAGTAATCGTTTTCGTTGCAAGTTTCTATGACATTCACGGTGCTTTAAAATAAGTAATCAGAATTGAAAGGAAAATACTGACTAACTATTATGGAAAAGCAAACTTGATACTCTTGCCCACAAATGAAGTCTTTAGGCAAGTAGTACCCGACCAGACTAAACTAGACTACCAATCGTTTCTTTTGCAAATAAAAGTAAATGACTGAAAGAGATAAAAAAAGATTTCATTCCTCTAACTCTTCCAACTTATGGCACCTCCGCTAGGAGCAATTTTGATGAGACCGCTGTCAATTAAATCTTGGATTGCATTCTTCAGGTTGAAACAATCATCGGTATGGTGGCCATAGCATTGATGGTAGAAACAGTAGAGGTGTGGAGCTCGTCCTTCTCTCTTGGGTATGTAACCTTCCATTGGGCTCATCTTTCCATCCTTGCGAAGACTTCTGAAGAGATGACCGAGAGAGATATTTTCGATGTCGGAGAAGACCCTACCCTTCCTTCGCTTAGCCATTTGATTGTGGAGGTCTCGAATATGGTTTTAGTAGTGTTGCACGAAGACGTTGTGGCGAGACTGATATTCTGCTTCCATTTTCTCCTTGAGGTCACGGTAAAGAGTATTGAGGCAATACTTGACCCTCTCATCAATGTCGTCTTCAATGTGGGCTTCGAGAGTGATACACTTTTGGGTCATAGCCTCGAGTTCGCTTTTGACCTCTTCAAGTTCTTCAATCAGCATCTTTGTCTTGTCAGCTTGGATGGATTCTTCCAAGTTGTGCCATGCATCGTTGTTGTCAATTTGCTGCAGGGCTTTGGCGAGTTGAGCCTTGATGTCACTTAGCTCTTCTTGCACAGATGATTGCCCGCTGTCGGAGCCACTTTCCATCTTCCGGAAATCTCTAGCAATGCGGAAGGTAAATCAAAAGCTTCTCTCCAACCTCCCACATGTTCCATTTCGGCAACAAGGGACTTGGTCAACTCTTGCAGAGTTTGTTGTTCAAGGTCCTTCTTGATGATGTCGTGCTTTTCAGTAGACATTGTGTTGGGAGTCTTGAAGTTGAGTAGCTTCGGAAAACTGACAGAAGAGATGTAGAGATGACGTCAGGATCATATCTAGCCCCAACGAGTCGGAAGCAGGCTTAAATGGTTCAGGCTCAAACACAGCAAACAGAGGCATTATCTCGCGCGAGACATGTAGTCCCGCACGAGACAATCACACGGAAAGTCGATTTTTATTAGACCTAATTTTTGGTCGGAACGGAGAATCCGTTTTGGAGGGTTTCTAAGACCTTTATCAGAACCTAACGACTAAGCAATCAGTCCGATTTTTGTAAAACAAAGCCATGTAAGATTGTTTTTGAAGGATGTTATTCTTTTCTTTTTAAAGGGACATCCGAAAGGGTCATTCCGAAGGGACTTTTTCGAAGGGACTTTTCCGAGGGACTTTTCCGAGTCCTTCTTTATTGTCAATTTTACATGGCTTTATTTTGGTCAAAAATAAGAAAAGATCACTAAGTCAAATCGACCGGTCACGGAGTGATCCTAAAAAGACAATCTACATGAAAATGTGGCGATGCAGGGCTGGAAGGCTAGGCTCCCCTCGATATGACAATCTAGGTGGATTGAATACGCGGAGTGGGATGATCCAACTTCGGAGAGACCGGCGACTAGGTGGTTACCGTCATCCGTCCTTAGTGTGGGTCCCGGGTTTATAGAGGGTATGCAGTGCAATGACAGATATAGAATGAGTGAGCGTGTGTGATAGTCAATCTAGGTGATAGATAAAAATAGAGATTTTTTTTTTGAAAACAAAAAGAAAACAAATAGTGGCCGCATCAAGTGGTTGCCTACGTTTCTCCCACTTTAGGAAGACTCATGCCATCGTAGTTCCAAGTAATGAGAAAGAGAGAGAGATGAATAAATTAATTACAACTCCCGAATTCCCAATGGACCGGACTTTAATAAAATAAAACCCAATCACACGCAGTTTATAAATAACAATCAATTATTTAACTAAAATACGGATTCGAGTTCGACATCTTAAGGGAGGCCTTAAGATGATGGAACTCTGCAGATAGTGAATTCTGGGATCCCCCTTGCGTGTTCGACTCTCGTCTTGGACTGTGAGATGAACAAGGAAAATCAGAAGACACCAGATTGCCGAAGCGATATCTCGCGCGGGATAAGATATCTCGTGCGAGATATGCCTGATCTGGAGCAAAAAAACGAATTTTTATTTATTTTTTGAAACCTCTCTTTTAATTTTGACGCAAGTTTAAGCCTATTAATTTTATTGCCCCCAGCGGAGTCGCCACTGTAGCGATGCGCGGATTTTAAACATCCCCTTTTTTGTTTATCTTTTGAGTCGCCACCTATATTATTCGTTTGGAAAACATAGAAAAACCATTTTGAAAGAGATTTTGGGTTCGGGGCTTAGGTTATGGAATGGGAAGGTCAAGGAGCACCCATTCCACCCAATCCGGAGATCGGTCTTGCTAAAGAAAAGAGAGGTTTTCAAAAAGGAAGATTTCAAATAGAAAAAAATAAAATAAAGATCCATTTAACGGGGTTAAACGGAATGTAGGATCAATTGCTTCGAGACCATCCCCATGATTTAAGGAGGCTCTAGGCCGATCCTAGATTCTATGTACTTATACCACTCTAACAACCAATTAGAAAGGAAATAGGGGTTACCTTGCGTGAGGTGATTCGGGCAGAGTTTCGACTCAAGTTTAGAATCGAATCTTGGCACGGACAGAGCTTCGCCTCAGTCCTTTACTCGGATCTTGATGTTTGTTTATCAACAAGGTTGACAAACAAACTTTGAGGTGATTTTAGGGCTGATTTACAGGAATCTTTCAAGGAGAGAAACCAGTAAATGTAGGGGGATTTTCTTGGGATTGTGGACCTCATAAATACTGGAAGTCACCAAGTATTTATAGGTGTTGGAGAGGTGTTGAGGATGAGATAAAACACCTTGAGAAGGTTCCAGACTCCAAAATTCATTGGTTGGCCGAATGGATGAAGTTATCTAGAAAAGAGGTTGAAATCGACGAGGAAACTGCTATCTGCATTCTGCAGAACACCATTATCTCGCGCGAGACACGCCATTCCGCACTAGATATTGCTGTCTGTGGAAAATTCTGTCCTTCCCCCGTTATCTCGTATGCAGTTTAGTCCCAAACTAACGATGGTTAGTCAAAACTTAACGAAACATGACGAAATGGTGGATTTTTACTCCTTGACTCAAAGCGAGACTTAGAGTGGTATAAATGTGATCCGATGGGTTCAGAATGGGGTGTCTACACCTAGCCATCAACTACCTGTGAAATTCTTGGCACGAAAAGAGGGATTTCATTTACTTTGTTACATCCGTTATCCTTCTTTGTATTTAAATTAGCATAAGAAAACACATGTATTACAATCACTGGCACTCTTTGTACTTACGACAACACTCCATCATCATCATCATACTAATAATATTCCATTGTTCTGAGGTTTTATGCCGGTGAACAAGTTGTTCAAGGGCTTTCCTCGTTAATTCCTTTGTCTTTACGTCTTGAATTTATATTATCATATTCCATTGTGCCCAATTTTTCATCTTTGAAGTTGAATTGCTTGAATTCGACCAAAACAGTTTGGCACCATCTGTAGGAACTTTGGTCTTTTGATTAAAAGAAAAATTCAAGATGTCCACTGGAATGTTGTCTGCAATGACTTCAGCCGGAGCTACCACCAGAGTGCTAACTTCCAGCCAGAATGTTGGTTCCACTACAAGTTCAGCCCAGATTCCAGGAGAAACATCAGTTGCAGCTACACAAGAGATTCCGTCAGATGTCGTCTCCAACTTGACGAATACAATAGATCAATTGAGATGATAGATGATGGTACACACTGACACCTCCACGATGCTGATGAACAACGTAGCCAGGTTGCAACGTGAAGTTTCCGCTCTCTAAGCTGGCCCTTCTGGGACGCTCCAGAACGCATCTCCTGGAGTTTTCCAGGGTGTAAATCCTAACATGGGTTCCAGTATGTTCTATCCATTCCAACCTAGAAGGCTACACTTTGATAGGGATACGGGGACGTTAACTGATAATGTGGGATTCATACCCATGACTAATGCCACTACGGACAGTGTGGTCACCAATCCTGAGGCTGCCCAGATCGCTACGACGACATTTGTGACCCCTACCAAGGACCTTCAGGGAGTGCTAATCCACAAGTTGATTTCAATACTTATTAATGTTGCTGCTAACCCTGATGCAGGAAATCCGGTGAATAGACAATTATAGGAATTGAGGGAAATGGTGATGAATGTACCTGGAATCACGTTGTCATACCACCAGGCTTCCCCAACCTGTTATAATGAATCACGCTTTACACCAGCTATCGCCAACATGGTGATACCAAAGAAATTCACCGTCCCTCACATGAAGCAGTATGATGGGACGACCGATCCATTGGAGCACATTGCCTTGTACCAGGAAAAGATGGACGTGATTCACATCCCTTTGCAGTTTAAGGAAGCTTGCCTCTATAGGGGCTTCGGTTCCACCTTGACCGGTGCCGCCTTACGATGGCTCATCAACCAGCCTCTAGGCTCTGTTGGATCCTATGCTCAACTCATTAATATGTTTACTAATCAGTTTTCTTGCAACAGGTTCTTTGAGAAACTAACCAGTGATTTATACAAGATAGTCCAACAACCTGACGAATCCTTGAAAGACTATTTGAGCAGGTTCAACAAAGAAGTTGTTGACATCCCCAACATGGACATGTCTACAGCAATAGAGGCCTTCAGGATGGGACTTAAGAAAGATTCTCCTTATTACTAGGAACTTGTGATGACTCCCTGTAGGAGACTGAAAGAGGTCAGAACGAGGGCCATAAAATTCATCAGGTTGGAAGAAGACAAGTTGATGCAAGAGAAAGCAGCCAAGAGGAGCGTCACTCATGAGCATTCGGGTGGCAAGATGGAAACATCTCACTCTAGATCCAATAGGGGCAAACCCTACTCTAAACTTGATCACTCTAGCATTAATACTGTCAATGATAATGGTGAAGATGATGAGTCCCAATATCCAAAAATAGATGACTACTATTTTTCTGTTGATATTGCAGGAGTTATACACGCCATGGACAACCTAGGAGAAAAAGCGAGGTGGCCCAAGAAGTCTAACAAGCCCTCCGATTGGAAGGACAAGTCTAAATGGTGTGCCTATCATGAAGACTTTGGACATACCACTGAAAACTACTTTGCCCTAAGGAAAGAAATCATCCATCTTTTATCTAAAGGGCTCATCAAAGATCTACTAGGCAAGTGGTATGGGCGAAATGACAACCAGGAGCAACAGGCTGAGAATCCACCAACTCCTCCAGTCCCAACCAAGGTGGCAACATGATCAATGGAGGGTCAGACATATGCGATACATCTTACTCAGCCGCCAAGAGCCATGCTTCGGACTCAAAAAAGGACGGGTCGAACATGCTAGCAAGACCATCAGTGAAGGATAATAGTCAAGAAATCACATTCGATAAAGATGATAAGGGCGACATCTTGGATCCACATCATGATGCTCTCGTTGTAACTTTACAAGTTGCCAACTGCTTGGTGAAACGCATCTTGATTGATAATGGAAGCTCCGTCAACATAGTGACCACTGATAGCTTGGCAAGCATGAACATTTCGCTCGAGCATGTTACTAGAAGTTCATCCGTTCTAGTCGGGTTCAGTGGAGAAACTAAGCATACCTACGGGGAAATCAAGTTGCCAGTCTACATCGAAGTAAATTCCATAGAGAAATTCTGCGTCATAGAAGCAAGTCCTGAGCAGATCAAGGCTATCACCAACTTGGAGTCACCCAGAACCATTAAGGACGTACAAAGACTTACAGGCAGAGTGGCATCTCTCAAGCGGTTTATCTCCAAGTCTTCTGACAAATACAGGTTGTTCTACGAGGTACTCAGAAAAAACAAGTTGTTCTAGTGGACCAGTGAACATGAAGCGGCCTTCATCCAACTTAAGGAGTATCTCACAACCCCGCCATTATTGTTCAAACCATAGCAGGGAGAGAGCCTTTGCTCCTATACCTTGTGGTATCTGAAACTTCAGTCAGTGCGGTCCTGGCCATAGAACAAGGTGGTACGCAACTTCCTATCTACTACATAAGTAAGTCCTTACTTGATGCAGAAACCAGGTACTCTCACCTTGAAAAATTAATACTTGCTTTAATTACCGCCTCTATAAAATTATGTCATTATTTTGAAACTCACGTTATTATTGTCAAGACTAACTATCCTATCAGAAGCGTGATGAGAAACCTTAGATGTCAGGTAGGATGGCTAAATGGTCGGTACAACTTAGTACTTATGACATACAATATGAAGCAAGGACTGCTATCAAATCACAAGCCTTGGCAGACTTTGTGGCAGATTTCAGTCCCAACTTGCAACCCGAGTTGAACTTGAGGTCTAACAACTTGAAGGCATTGATTCTTCTAGGTATTGGATACTATACACGGATGGTGCTTCTAACGTCAGGGGCACAGGTTTGGGAATCGTCCTGAAATCACCTTAAGGAGACCTCATCCCTCAAGCTGTGGCTTGTGAGTTCAAAGCAACGAACAATGAGGCTGAGTATGAGGCCCTCGCTATGGGATTAACCACTGATTTGAATTTAAACGTTAAACATATAAATGTATATAGTGACTCCTTGTTATTAGTTAACCACTTTAATGGGTCTTATACAGCTAAGCAGGCTAAGATGACAAGTTATCTTCAACATGTTAAGATGTTAGTTGTGCAGTTTGCAAACTTCACTTTCGAACAGATTCCACGAGAAGAAAATGCTGAAGCAGATGCATTAGCCAACCTGGGTTCAAGTTGCAAAAGCATGTTGAACAACACCATTCCCATCATTCATGTCATGCATCCAGCCATAGATCCGCATGAAACATGCTGATTTACTAAACATCCTGATGTCATGACCATGGATATCAACAATTCCACATCCTGGACGCTACCCATAATTCAATACTTGCAGGATGGCACAATCCCAATTGATATAAAAAATCTGAGGTCCTTCAGAATAAAGGTATCACGATTTATTTTGATAGATAATGTCTTGTTTAGAAAATCTTTTATAGGAATATACATGAGATGCCTAGAACCGGAACAAGCTGAAGAGGTGTTAAGAGAATTGCACGGCGGTGAATGTGGCAACCATGCTGGTGTGAATGTGGTGCCCAAGATAAGCGGCTCCCTTTTTTGTTTATTTTATTTTTTGGAACCACTTTTCTCGTGTAAGGGGGATCACCGCCTCACATCAGTTTGGAAACGTCCAGTTTAATTTGAAAAACGGAGTCGCGACGCCATTTTGATTTCCTCAAAACTTTGAAAAAAAAAATTTGGGTCCAGAGGTTAAGTTACCCTTTGGGAAGAACGGATCGTCGTTCACCCAAAGAGCCTTGCCGAAGCAAGTCTTCCAAGATCCGCTTTTCATACTTGCCTTAGTGTTTTCGTGTGTGGGATGTGTGTTTTAAAAAGGAGGGAATGTACCAAGTGGTCTTCCGGACGTATAAACCATGATTTGGTTATCGCTCGGGATTCCTTGGATTTTTATGAATTAGGGACTTTGGTCCCGTTCTCATCTTGGACTTATGATCATCATGATGGGACCTTGGGTCACATGTGATCAAGATAGGGACACCGTTTTTAGAGTCCAAGGATGAGACTCTTTATAAAGGAATGACCTTTTCCTATCAATCCTACATCTTGAGACGATTTGGACTCTTTCTAGACATTTACGCTCGTCTCAAGTGATGATCGGAGATATGTGGCTAGGGCTCATCCTTTTTGAAAGGAGATTCCGTCTATGGCATCTTTAGATGGAAGAAATGATGTAAAGATAGGACCTTTACACCATCTCGCTCCAAGAGATGCTCCAAATACCAAGGGGACTAGGGGAGGGGTATAAAGATTGGATCTTTATGCTCATCCTATGCCCTTTTGTGCCTTAAGAAGGTCACTAGGCAATCCTAGGAGAGAGATCTAACCATGAGGGACATAGGGGATGCATGTTTAAGCTAAAGATGACACTTTAATGAAAAAGATGACATTTTAAGTGCAAAGGATGCTACTTTGTTGCAAAAGATGCTTCTTTGATGTAAATAATGATTTTTTAATGCAAATGATGCAACTTTATGTGGAAAAATGGCATTTTATGTGCAAAGGATGCATAAAGATGTCATTTTGGGAGCAAAGGATGCTACTTGGATGTAAAGGTAACACTTTTAATGCAAAGGATGCAACTTTAGTACAAAAATGGCATTTTAAGAGCAAAGGATGATACTTTAATGCAAAGATAACATTTTTAATGCAAAGGATGCAACTTTATATGCAAAATATGACATTTTAGGAGCAAAGGATGCTACTTTATGCAAAAAAGGGGGAAGGGGTATGATTTACATGCCTAAAGATAGGATCTTTAATGACAATATACCAAGTCCCAAGCAAGTATATAGCAATATGTAAAGCAAGGAGCAAATATATCACATATATACAAGTATAATGCAAGATAAAGGTGATGAGAGGTTACCAATGATGGTGTCCTCTTTCTCTTTAAAGTTTGCCTAGGGAAGGGACCAACTTTTGAAGGTTTTGATGAGGAGGGAGGTGGTTTTTGACACTCTCAGCTCTCATGAATTTCATGGTGTTATTTTGGCAGAGTAACACTACTCAAAAATCCTCCTTAAAATGAATAGAGGAGGTTTCTATTTATAGGTAGTCTGGCAGCAGCTAATGAAGCCGTGCGGCTGTAACCCCATGGCAAATGAGGCCGTGCGGTTTTATCCCGAAATGACTCAGCTCATTTATAGAACCATGCAAGGTGGCCTTCTAGAAGGGCTTTTCCATCGAAGGACTATGTGGAATTTTAATTCCTAGTAAGTCCTTCGCCCCTCGGAAGGTTCGGAAAAGTTCCCGAATTGCCCCTAAACTTTAGGAAAGTCCGGGGAATTGTCGGAAAACTTAACCGGAAGGTATGAGCCAGATTTGGGTACTTACAGAAGCCCCTCGGCAACGTCACTTGCAGGGCGAGTAGGGTTGTCGATAAAAAAGGATCCGATCTGGCGAATGCCGAGACGGATTGGGTGACCAGGGTGGTCGTGTGGCTGAACCTTTGGAAGGCTACCTATATATCATGGAGGAATCAAGCCAAGCCGTAGTTCGGAAAGAGATCCACAGGAATGGCGAAGAGAAACTGGTCTCTTGCTGGGGAAATAGAAGGGAAAGTGACCTGGGAGGTCAAGTGACTGATCCTACTGGGGATATGCTAGATAAAGGAAGTGACCGATGTGGTCGGATATTTAGACCTCTATGAGGGGCTACTTCATCACTGAGGAGTGATGAATGAAGAGAGTGACCACTGCGGTCGAATGGCTGGACCTTTTATGAAAGGCTACCTACGTATCCCGGAGGAATCAAGCCAGGCGTAGTTCAAGTCTCACTAGATAGTTAGGAACATGTCTAGGATCCTTGAGGTTTTGACGATTAGTAGAGGAGTCACCTGATTGACAATTAACAGAGGTTGTCACCTGATTGACAATTAATGGAGGTTGTCACCTGATTGACAATTAATGGAGGTTGTCACCTGATTGACAATTAATGGAGGTTGTCACCTGAAGAAACTAAAGCTTACGTCGCTATCGAGAAGATAGAGGTAGCTAAAGTTGGGAAACTTGAGCGTGCTTCTCAATCTGTGAGATAGAGGTAGCTAAAGTTTGGAGAACTTGAGCGTACTTCTCAATCTGTGAGATATAGGTAGCTAAAGTTTGGAGAACTTGAGCGTACTTCTTAATCTATGAGATAGAGGTAGCTAAAGTTTGGAGAACTTGAGCATACTTCTCAATCTGTGAGATAGAGGTAGCTAGAGTTTGGAGAACTTGAGCGTACTTCTCAATCTGTGAGATAGAGGTAGCTAGAGTTTGGAGAACTTGAGCGTACTTCTCAATTTGTGAGATAGAGGTAGCTAAAGTTGGGAGAACTTGAGCGTACTTCTCAATCTGTGAGATAGAGGTAGCTAAAGTTGAGAGAACTTGAGCGTACTTCTCAATCTGTGAGATAGAGGTAGCTAAAGTTGGAAAAACTTGAGCGTACTTCACTATCTATGAGATAGAGGTAGCTAAAATTTGGAGAACTTGAGCGTACTTCACTATCTGTTTCGAATCAGAGATAGAGGTAGCTGAAGTTTGGAAAAACTTGAGCGTACTTCTCAATCCCTTTTGAATCAGAGATAGTGGTAGCTGAAGTTTGGAAAAACTTGAGCGTACTTCTCAATCTCTTTCGAATAGAGATAGAGGTAGCTGAAGTTTGGAAAAACTTGAGCGTACTTCTCAATCCCTTTCGAATCAGAGATAGAGGTAGCTAAAATTTGGAGAAACTGAAGCATACTTCTCAATCCCTTTCGAATCAGAGATAGAGGTAGCTGAAGTTTGGAAAAACTTGAGCGTACTTCTCAATCTCTTTCGAATCAGAGATAGAGGTAGCTGAAGTTTGGAAAAACATGAGCGTACTTCTCAATCTCTTTCGAATCAGAGATAGAGGTAGCTGAAGTTTGAAAAACTTGAGCGTACTTCTCAATCCCTTTCGAATCAGAGATAGAGGTAGCTGAAGTTTGGAAAAACTTGAGCGTACTTCTCAATCCCTTTTGAATCAGAGATAGAGGTAGCTAAAATTTGGAGAAACTGAAGCGTACTTCCCAATCCCTTTCGAATCAGAGATAGAGGTAGCTGAAGTTTGAAAAAACTTGAGCGTACTTCTCAATCTCTTTCGAATCAGAGATAGAGGTAGCTGAAGTTTGGAAAAACTTGAGCGTACTTCTCAATCCCTTTCGAATCAGAGATAGAGGTAGCTAAAATTTGGAGAAACTGAAGCGTACTTCTCAATCCCTTTCGAATCAGAGATAGAGGTAGCTGAAGTTTGAATCTTGACAACTCGGGGGCTGTTTCCATATTTGATTTAATTCTAACAGAGATATAGGAGATTTTTGGGAGAAATTTATACGATTTGGGAAACTTATACGGTCTTCCGGACCGGGTAATTTAAAGCCTTCCGGGCTACGGACAATGATTTGAAAAATTTATGCGGTCTTCCGGATCGGGTGATTTATAGCCTTCCGGGCTACGGATGATGATTTGGGAAATTGTTATTCCATTTGGAGATAATGGGAAATTTCCCGGATGAGACGTTATCCCATTTGGTGATAACGGAGATCGCGAGAGATAGCGAAATGTTATTCCTTCATTCGGGAATAACGGAGATCGCGAGAGAGGTCGAAATGTTATTCCTTCATTTCGGGAATGACAGAGATCGAAAGAGATAGCGAAATGTTATTCCTTCATTCGGGAATAACGGAGATCGCGAGGGTGGTCGAAATGTTATTCCTTCCTTCAGGAATAACGGAGATCGAAAAAGGTAGCAAAATGTTATTCCTTCATTCATGAATAACGGAGATTGCGAGAGAGGTCGAAATGTTATTCCTTCATTTCGGGAATAACGGAGATCGAAAGAGATAGCAAAATTTTATTCCTTCATTCGGGAATAACGGAGATCGCGAGAGAGTTGGAAATGTTATTCCTTCCTTCGGGAATAACGGAGATCGAAAAAGGTAGCGAAATGTTATTCCTTCATTCGGGAATAATGGAGATCGCGAGAGAGGTCGAAATGTTATTCCTTCATTTCGGGAATAACGGAGATCGAAAGAGATAGCGAAATGTTATTCCTTCATTCGGGAATAACGGAGATCGCGAGAGAGTTCGAAATGTTATTCCTTCCTTCGAGAATAACAGAGATCGAAAAAGGTAGCGAAATGTTATTCCTTCATTCGGGAATAATGGAGATCGCGAGAGAGGTCGAAATGTTATTACTTCATTTCGGGAATAACTGAGAGATTTTTTTTTAACAAGACACGTTATCCCATTTGGCAATAACGAAAGGTTTCCTGGAGGAGACGTTATCCCATTTGGCAATAACGAAGGGTTTTTCGGAGGAAACGTTATCCCATTTGGCGATAAGACAACGTTATATCCATTTGGATGTAACGGGAAAACTTGGGAGAAAGCGTTATTCCATTTGGAGATAACGAGAATATTTTGGGCAAAAGTATTTCCTATTTCGATTTGGTAATCAATTAAGTTTATTTTTCTTTGTGCATGTCACATGAGCCACGGGCTGACTCTTTTGCGAAAAGGCAATGTGAGAATGTATTTGGATGTATGTGTTTGGGAACTGTTTGAGACAGGTTTCGAGCAGGTGGGGTCGTATCCCTTGGGTGCGAACTGAACTGCTGTTGTTGTTGAGATGTTGTCAACGTTGACTAGAATTCCCTCTTGGGCTGAGACTGGGTTTAAAACTCGGGTCTTGATTAATGTTCCTTTCTCACACTCTGACACTTGAAGCTGATGCTGACGGACTTTTAGAACCAAAGACTAAAGCAGGTGTCGAAGTGACCAAACCTCTCTTCTAGGGGTGGATGCGACTTATCGAAGCCCCGGTTTGAGGGAAAAATTCTACAAAGCCCCATGTCTTATTAAAGCAAGGAAAGATCCTTTTATCGGCAAAGCCCCGGTTGGATGAACTGAGTAGGCGAAGTTTTAGGTTACGAAGAAGTGACTTGGTGAAGCTCCAATCTGATGACCTAGCAAAAATCTCAATATGATTGGTACTGCAAAAGTGATCCTGAGGTTAATCTGACCAAGACTGGATCCATCTTGTGACATGGTGAGAAACCCGATGCGGACCCCAAAAAAGACTAAAAAAGCCCCAGTCTAAAGAAATGGCATTGGCAAAGCCCCAACCTTGAAGAGTTTCAAGGTAGCCCTAATGCGAATTGTAGCAGAAGAGGGGAACCTATCTTTTTTCTTTTTTTTTTATTTTCTTTAGTCAATCAGTCAACCTTAAGAAGATGTAAAAGAAAAGATTTTTAGAAATTTATACATGCAGGGGCATATTTTTTCGAAAGGTGGGAATAGATCCTGATTTTGTGTTATTTTGATGGCCTTATTCGATATAGGCACAAAAACTCGCTTTGGGTTTGACTCTTTTGAGAGAGTATAAGCGTAGAAAGGTTTGTAAAAGTGTATGAAAGCCCCTGCTGACAGAAAATCAGTGTTTAGCACTATTTTTCCTAAGATGTAGAAAGAGAAGACTTGTCAAGATATCTGAAAACTTGTTTTATTTACAATGATCACAATATTGCTTAAAACCCTTTATCAATGTTCGGGTTATTCAACCACTAATCTCGATATGAAAAAGCATTCTTATTAATCATGAGGAGAAAGTCAACCAGTGTCGCGGATCAAGGTTGACTGGTTGTGAAAGAAAGATCTGTGTATAGGGAGGTCATTGCTGGGATCGATTTTTCTGGAATTTGGATATGTGCTTATGGGAGAGGCCATTTGATGAGACCGGATTTTTCTGGAATTTGAATATGCTTATGGAAGAGGCCACTGATAAGACCGAATTTTAGGAAATTTGAATGTGCTTATGACCAGACCATTTCTGGTTGCCTACGTTCCCCTCATTGTGAGGAGCTCAGGTCGCCATAGTTCGGCTTCGGCCGGACTGTGTTTGGCTTTGGGAAATGGGATTTGTGGTTCCTTTAGTGGAAAGGCTTAGATGAGAAGGTTGGATGATGAGGCATGGGCCTCGGGATGATTCCTTGACCAAGTCATTTTTGGATGACTGCTTCAATTGCTTCCTGATTTTCGTCTTTTGCTGGGGGAGAAATACTTGGCATATGCCTAAAGGCTTTGCTTTGACCGCTTCATTGTTATCGACAACATCTGTTCTTCGAGCTTTGATTTTGCCTGTCCGTCAAGTTTTTGATTGGCGGTGCTGGGTCCTTGGCTTCATTTTTTTTTCTTTTTTCTTTTTTTTTTTTTTTTCTTTTTCTTTTTTTTTTTTTTTTATGTGCAACCCTGTTTTTTTCCTAGATCGTCCCTTTCAGGATTTTCAGCCTAGCTGGGTATTACTCTTTTTGCACTATATTATTTTATTATTTTTTTTTATGTGCAACCCTGTTTTTGCCTAGACCGTCCTTTTCCAAGGTTTTTAGCCTAGCTGGGTATTACTCTTTTTGCACTCATGATCTGTTTTTTTTTTTTTAAGCACCTGAGGGCAAAGGCAAACTCCTAGGATGTTGTCGACATGGGGTCAATCTTTCGAAGCTGAGTGGCCTTTTGTTGTTTCTTGATATTGCCGCTGTCGTTGACTTGGTTAAGGTGACGATGAGGACATGATTTGGAAAGTGTATGGCTTGATGAAGGCTTTTTATGAGATAAGGAAAGTGTATGATTTGATGGAGACCTTTGGGAGGTAAGGAAAGTGTATGGGAAAGGCATTAGTTGACTTTCTCACACTGATTAATCAGAACGTTAATTATTTCGAGAGATTATTTGTTGAACAATGCAAGTGATCATATAATATAAAACCATTTCATTAAATGTAATGTAGGTGTGCAAATAATGTCTTAAGTCTAGCAAGAAAAGAAGAAGACTCTTTTATAGAAGATTGAAGACTAATTACAATGTCCGAGGAGGACTTAATTGAAAGAGGAAAACACTAGAACCTACGAAAGTTGACTGAGAGACTATTTTATTTCTTAGTCTTGCTTGAGGATAGGTAACCCCTAGCCTAGCTACTCTTCGCTGGTTGGACTGCCAGGACGCTTGAGCTTTCCATTTTTCTGCTAGCATCTGAATCCCCTATCGCAGACTGAGGAAGTGATCCGTTACGTGCCCATGATACAGGTGGAAGTGGAGGGATTTGAGGCCACGGGGCAGCTGGAGCAAGTACAAGGTGTCCAAAGAAACGGGCCAGAAAAGTCACGGGGACGAACTTTGTTGACTGAGCATATTGATGGAAGGAAGTGAACTTGGGAGGACATTGAGGGATATTGGGATCTGTTTGAGAGGATTCAGCGCTGCGCTGGTTGTTTTGATTGAAAGGGGTAGTACCGGCTAGTTGTGTCTTCAGACTTTTCTCAAACTTAGAACAAGTTGTCCTGTCAACTTCTCTCACTTCGGGCACTTGGATTTTGCACGACTGAGTCACTTCTTTGCCTGATTCGACACCTTGGGTCAAGGGAGTACTGGTACTCATCATGAGATCAAGCTTTTCTTGCATCTGTTTCACTTGCTCTATCAATATTGCCACATGGGGGTCAACAGGAACATTCGAGTTACTTGAACTCGCAACAAGATTCTTATCAGTAGAGGGAACCACAGCCGTAGACTGGTAAAACTGACGGGTGAATTCACTAAGTCCGGTAGGTGACAACTGAAAACTTGAGGCCTCCGAATTTTCTTTTAGCCACTCATGATCGTATTCAGGCGGGTATAGGGGTCTCAAAACATAGCCACATGTCTCAAACTGATTATGTGAAGCTGGAGCATAATGGCAGGTACTGCTGAAACTGAGAAACAGGTGTGATGAAGCCCAATCCGTTCTGGGGAGCTGAGGGCGATGGAGCCCTGATGGCCTGGGATGTTGGAAAAGACTGAAGAGGAGTAGTCCTTGGCAAGGAATCATATGTGGGTGGAGGAAGGTATTGGCGGTAGTATGGAGGGTATTGGTTATATGACAGAGGGTTTGAGATCACTGTTTCTGGAGTCTCATCTTCGACCATGACCAGGGAACCATTTGCCTCAACTGTTACCTGGACTCTATGACGGCGGAGAGCATCGATGAGCATGGACAGCTGCTCTTCATGAACCCTATGGGCATTTTCCAAAGCCAGGACTAACTCTTCCTTCCTAATCATTGGATTTCCTGTACCCTCACTGTTTTCTGTCAAATATCCCATTCTGACTCTCTGAGCTGACAAAACTGACGATTCTAGCGACCTATCTGAGGATTCTGCACTGACAAGCCGCTGACCCGGTATTCTCACCCACTTCTTTCTCGCTGCGGGAAAGGGATAGGCAAGGTTTAGACTCGAGGGTAGGTAAGGTTTAGACTAGGAGGTAAGTGTTTAGGCTAAAGGCTCAAGTAACATGCACTTATTTGCTTAAATTTTGCTCAAAACACATTTTCTCCTAAGCCTAATTGATCGGGAAAGATTTGACCTTGAAAGGCCGAGATCGGAAATCGGAGATCGGACCGAGGAGGTCGCGATTAGAGATTTGACCACGAAAGGTCGAGATGGAAAATCGGAGATCGGACCGAGGAGGTCGCGATTAGGGATTTGACCGCGAAAGGTCGAGATGGAAAATCTAAGATTAGACCGAGGAGGTCGCGATTAGGGATTTGACCGCGAAAGGTCGAGATGGGAAATCGGAGATCTGACTGAGGAGGTCGCGATTAGAGATTTGACCGCGAAAGGTCGAGGTGGAAAATCGGAGATTGGACCGAGGAGGTCGCGATTAGGGATTTGACCGCAAAAGGTCGAGATGGAAAATCGGAGGTTGGACCGAGGAGGTCACGATTAGGGATTTGACCGTGAAAGGTCGAGGTAGAAAATCGAAGGTTGGACCGAGGAGGTCGCGATATGGAAAATCGGAGGTCGGACCGAGGAGGTCGCGATTAGGGATTTGACCGCGAAAGGTCGAGGTAGAAAATCGGAGGTTGGACCGAGGAGGTCGCGATATGGAAAATTGGAGGTCGGACCGAGGAGGTCGCGATTAGGGATTTGACCGCGAAAGGTCGAGGTAGAAAATAGGAGGTTGGACCGAGGAGGTCGCGATATGGAAAATCGAAGGTCGGACCGAGGAGGTCGCGATTAGGGATTTGACCGCGAAAGGTCGAGGTAGAAAATAGGAGGTTGGACCGAGGAGGTCGCGATATGGAAAATCGGAGGTCGAACTGAGGAGGTCGCGATTAGGGATTTGACCGCGAAAGGTCGAGGTAGAAAATAGGAGGTTGGACCGAGGAGGTCGCGATTAGGGATTCCAGAGATAGGACCATGCAATTATGATTCCGTTAATTGTTCAAGTTTACTTAAAACAATGTCTTTTACTCATTCCTATTTGGTTGGAAAAGGTGGGTTTTGCCCTTCTTTTTCGCAACTACTCTAGATCCTGGATCAGTGGGCTCCGTCACTATGTCTATACGCCCCTCGTATTTCACCTGTATTTAGACCTCCCAGGGTGGACAGTCCCGGGCGAGGGTCCTATAGGGCACGCGGATCCCACCGACCTAGAGAGAAGAATGCTCCTAACGGGTCTAGCGGGTCATAGGAACTTTTAACGCACGAGCGATGCGGATTATAGTCAAGGAAATGTCGGGAAAGTCTCGTCTTTCAGCCTTAACGAAATTTCGGCAGAGTTTCGCTTGCGCGATTGACGTTTTGACTTTTCGGCAATGTCCGAGAAGATAATAGGCATGGGTCGGACGATAAAAGCCGGATGACGCAGTGTCACATTGAACTTCGTTGCATACGTTGTGCGTGAGTCAAAGTCGAAGTCAATGTCGGGTCATATCTTGCCGATTTTTCCTTGTCTGAATTTCGGCAGAGCTCCACTTGCGCGAAAGATCTTTGGATTTTTGGCACGGACTCGGTCTCGACTCTTACGCATCCCGTGCGGGTCAAGGTCAAAGTCAATTCCGGAGTCAAGATCTTGCCAATTTTTTCTTGTCGGAATTTTGGCAGAGCTCCGCTTGTGCGAAAGATCTTGACTTCCGTCATGGGCTAAGGCTTAACCTTTACGGGGATATGCAACTGGGCTGTATGACACGGACTAGACTAAAAACCAACCAAAAGTCACGGTTTTAAAATGTGTGACACGGACTGTGCATTGGTCGACACTGGCTGCCATGGGGAGTTTGGGATGATTTCGTGCGCGCCCGGGAGCATCGTAATACCGTCCCGTGGATCGAGAATCGAACAACCACTCCGGGTTAAAGGGACGTGCGTGCAAAGTGTACAGGATATATATAAGGTGCGCATAGTGTGCGGCCTCCTAAAAATATTCCTTTTTGAGTTAAAACATAAATTTTCAGAAATGTGTTTTAAAGGAATGATTTTTCGGGACGGGGAAAATGCAAAGCAAATAAGCACGTAAATTTTCTCGGGAGCCCCGGCCGCCTTGGACTTGAATAGCCCGCTGCCGCCGGATTAACCTCAATTTTTGTCCCGGTGGAATTGCCAATGAAGCCGCCCGGCCGAATCCAGGGAGGATTAAGACGTGCACGGCCGCATCAAGCAACTTTCCAGGTTCCATTTTTCCTTGATCTCGCAGCCGCTTTCTCGGCCTTTTGGCACCTTTTCGCCTCGAGAATGCTTTCCGTTCGGGCCGTTCAATATGCACAATTCCCAAGAACCATGGATGCATGCAATGCAATGCAAGAAACCTAGGGCAAGTATGAGGAGCCGATCCGCGGCGGAAGGCTAACCCTCTCGGAAAAAGCTTTCTTTTTTTTTTCGAAAAGGGATACCGGTACGTGGGATTGTTAGACCATCGTTTTTCCCAAGCCTCGGGCTAGGAAGCGATACAGGAAGGTTAATGGTTTCCACCTATATACCGGGTATCATTTTTTTATTTTAAAAACTGAAAGCTTTCTCCTTTGGTTTATCCCCAGCGGAGTCGCCAAACTGTGAATGTGGTGCTCAAGATAAGCGGCTCCCTTTTTTGTTTATTTTATTTTTTGTAACCACTTTTCTCGTGTAAGGGGGATCACCGCCACACATCAGTTTGGAAACGTCCGGTTTAATTTGAAAAACGAAGTCGCCACACCATTTTGATTTCCTCAAAACTTTGAAAAAAAGGATTTGGGTCCGGAGGTTAAGTTACCCTTTAGGAAGAACGGATCGTCATTCACCCAAAGAGCCTTGCCGAAGCAAGTCTTCCAAGATCCGCTTTTCATACTTGCCTTAGTGTTTTCGTGTGTGGGATGTGTGTTTTGAAAAGGAGGGAATGTACCAAGTGGTCTTCCGGACATATAAACCATGATTTGGTTATCGCTTGGGATTCCTTGGATTTTTATGTATTAGGGACTTTGGTCCCGTTCTCATCTTGGACTTATGATCATCATGATGGGACCTTGGGTCACATGTGATCAAGATAGGGACACCGTTTTTAGAGTCCAAGGATGAGACTCTTTAGAAAGGAATGACATTTACCTATCAATCCTACATCTTGAGACGATTTGGACTCTTTCGGAACATTTATGCTCGTCTCAAGTGATGATCGAAGATATGTGGCTAGGGCTCATCCTTTTCTAAAGGAGATTCCGCCTATGGCATCTTTAGATGGAAGAAATGATGTAAAGATAGGACCTTTACACCATCTCACTCCAAGAGATGCTCCAAATACCAAGGGGACTAGGGGAGGGGTATAAAGATTGGATCTTTATGCTCATCCTATGCCCTTTTGTGCCTTAAGAAGGTCACTAGGCAATCCTAGGAGAGAGATCCAACCATGAGGGACATGGGGGATGCATGTTTAAGCTAAAGATGACACTTTAATGAAAAAGATGACATTTTAAGTGCAAAGGATGCTACTTGGTTGCAAAGGATGCTTCTTTGATGTAAAGAATGATTTTTTAATGCAAAGGATGCAACTTTATGTGGAAAAATGGCATTTTATGTGCAAATGATGCATAAAAATGTCATTTTGGGAGCAAAGGATGCTACTTGGATGTAAAGGTAGCACTTTTAATGCAAAGGATGCAACTTTAGTACAAAAATGGCATTTTAAGAGCAAAGGATGCTACTTTAATGCAAAGATAACATTTTTAATGCAAAGGATGCAACTTTATATGCAAAAGATGACATTTTAGGAGCAAAGGATGCTACTTTATGCAAAAAAGGGGGGAAGGGGTATGATTTACATGCCTAAAGATAAGATCTTTAATGACAATATACCAAGTCCCAAGCAAGTATATAGCAATATGTAAAGCAAGGAGAAAATATATCACATATATACAAGTATAATGCAAGATAAAGGGAATGAGAGGTTACCAATGGTGGTGTCCTCTTTCTCTTTGAAGTTTGCCTAGGGAAGGGACCAACTTTTAAAGGTTTTGATGAGGAGGGAGGTGGTTTTTGACACTCTCAGCTCTCTGGAATTTCGTGGTGTTATTTTGGCAGAGTAACACTACTAAAAAATCCTCCTTAAAATGAATAGAGGAGGTCTCTATTTATAGGCAGTCTGGCAGCAGCTAATGAAGCCGTGCGGCTGTAACCCCATGACAAATGAGCCCGTGCGGTTTTATCCCGAAATGACTCAGCTCATTTCTAGAACCATGCAAGGTGGCTTTCTAGAAGGGCTTTTCCACCGAAGGACTACGTGGAATTTTAATTCCTAGTAAGTCCTTCGCCCCTCGGAAGGTTCGGAAAAGTTCCCGAATTGCCCCTGAACTTTAGGAAAGTTCGGGGAATTGCCGGAAAACTTAACCGGAAGGCATGAGCCAGATTTGGGTACTTACGGCTGGGGCCAAATCATTATCCTCAAAGGCTTTAAGAACATGTTACTATTGGCCAACATGCGGCAAGATGCGATCAAATATGTCCAGAAATGTGATGCATGTCAGAGACACAACAACATCCTACATCAACATGCTGAACCACTGCATCCCATCTTGTCGACTTGTCCCTTTATGCAATGGGGGATGGACATCGCGGGCAAGCTACCAAGGGCGCCTGGAGGCAAAGTATTCATGCTGGCTATGACATACTACTTCTCTAAGTGGATCGAAGCTGAAGCCTTTGTACATATTAGGGATAAAGAAGCGATATCATTCATGAAAAGAAACATCATCAGTAGATTTGGGGTCCCCTCCGAGATCATATGTGACAACGGCTCCCAGTTTATCAGCAAGAAGACGCAAGATTTCTGTATAAGATGGGGGATCAAACTGATAATGTCCACACTGGTACATCCTCAAGCTAATGGTCAAGCTGAGTCTAGCAACAAGTTGATAATGAACAACCTGAAGAAATGCCTTGACCAAAAGAAGGGAAGATGGGTCGAAGAAATACCCTTGGTACTTTGGGCTGATAGGACCACCCCAAAGAATGCCACCAGACAAATGCCATATTCTTTAGTGTTCAGAACCGAAGATGTTATCCCTGTAGAATTCACGATCCCCACAGCTAGATATGGTCTTACAACCCCAGGAGACAACCAACTTATCCTCGCAGAAGACTTAGATATTATTGATAAGCTCAGGTATATGGCCAAAGTCAGGATGGCTGCTTACCAGCAGATCTGAGGATAGCCAAGTCGTATAACAAGAATGTCCGCATCAGGAGGTTTCAAGTTGGAGACATGGTCCTAAGGAAGGTTTTTCAGAACACAAAGGAACCAAATGCAGGCAAATTTGCAGCCAAGTGGGAATGCCCTTGTCTAATCGATGCAGAAACTGGAAAGGGAGCATACAGTCTATCAACCTTAGACGGCGTGAGAATCCCAAGAAATTGGAATGCTATTCACCTTAAGTTGTACTTCATGTAAGTTTTGAATTTATCAGTTTTCGTTCCAAAGGATCATGTATGATTCGTCTTTTTTTATTTTATGTTATTTCAATTCAATTTATATATATTTCTAACTCCTACTGACTTAAGCATCGGAGGGGTGTTAGCCAAGCTAACACCCACCCTAACCTGTTTCTATTTTGCAAGATGATCTGGACTTCGCGTTTGAAATAATACCATCAACTTGTCCCAAACAAGCTACAAGACGATCCAGGAAACAGGGAACCTCGGTCAGTTTTCAGGTTAGCATACTAACTTTATAAATCTCCAAATTCTACACCCAAGGGAAAAAAGTATACTCCTTTCAAAAGGTTCAAAGATATTACATCTTTCTCAAGTTGTTAAGGTAATTTACACCTTCGCCTGGGCGCAAGTTTTTCATATTTTATTTAAGGAGTAGGTGGGCCAATATGTCACGTACATAATTGATTACCCTCTTACACTTAGCTAAAATTATGACCTCAAGTTGAAATCATTGGTTGTAACATTAACATGTTACCAAGCAAATGCAAGAATAAAAGGCCAGACACCTTTCTTCTTTTATTTCATAAATTTTTTCCAACATGCAGAAACATCATGTCACTATTCAAAAACAAAGGCACCCCTCAATCAAAAGCAACACTCTTGCCTTTATCCACTCTTCCCCCTTCTTGAGTCTCACCAACCTGCTCTACATTAGCCATATTCCTTATCTTGGAGTTTACTTCACAAGTCGTCTCACGAACAATCCTCTTCAAAGCTGCGTACTCTTCCTCCAGGTTCCAAGAAGAATGCTGACCAGCTTGGTATTCTTTGATCATCTCGATCCTCGCCTCAAACACAAATTTAGCGGCCTCGGCCACCAAACGAAGGGCTTCCATCTCCTTAATATGTTTCCTACCAACCTCTTCCATTTTCTCCTCCTTCGCTTTCAGCATATCAAAAGCTACTTTGAGATCCGCCTCAAACTCCGATCTATCCATGAGCAAGGTGTTAGCTTTATCTTTTCATCACTTGATCTCGTTAACCATCATCTTGACTGCAGCTATCGCCTGATTCAAAATGTTTTGATCAAAACAAGATGCAAATTCAAAGATATTTGAAAACACTTTACCTTATTCTCGAGATCATCCTCATTGGGTGTGCTCTCCTTTGCATCCGTTTTTCCTTGTCTTCTCCTCTTCACCCCCGACTTATTCCCAATTTCCAACCTGGATATCGGAAACATATCCTCGCTAGTCTTTGCTTTTCCCTTATGCTTGATAACCAGGGCCTTTGTTGCAAACCTAGGCTTTGACTGGGTTACTACAAAATTACAGAGGTCAACATCCTGGCATAAGTGAAAAGTATAGGCGTAAAATCAAAAGAATCTTACCAAATGACATATTGTCCCACAAAAGCTTCTCAATAAGATCTCTTTAACATCCACATCAAATTATCCTTCTTTATAGAAAAACATATCCTTTCAAAACATCCTTATCTCCGGATTCTGTTTTAATCTGCGCCTTGATTTTAGCCCTACATCCATGCCTGGAAAATTGCAAAACGAGCAAACATCTCATCTCCCAAATTTAACAAGTCGGTTAAGGATGGAATTTTTAAATTAAACTTCTACTATGGAAACTTCAAAAATTCAGGGGCAATTGTTTTGGGTGAAAGATTTCCAGCAACATGTTACAATACCACATCTCATCCTGGAACAACAACTTGATGCATCAACCTGATTGCCTGTGCGAAGTTATTGTATGGCGATATTTTAGGAACTGTTACCAAATCTCCACCAACGTCACGGACCAAGTCAAAGAAGCTATCTACAAACGTTTACTTGCAAGATCATAACGGATACCCTAGCCATCAACTACCTGCGAGATTCTTGGCATTAAAAGAGGGATTTCATTTACTTTGTTATATCCGTTATCCTTCTTTGTATTTAAATTAGCATAAGAAAACACATGCATACAAACACTCACGTATTACAATCACTGGCACTCTTTGTACTTACGACAACGCTCCATCATCATCATCATACTAATAATATTCTATTGTTCCGAGGTTTTATGCCGGCGAACAACTTGTTCAAGGGCTTTCCTCGTTAATTCCTTTGTTTTATGTCTTGAATTTACATTATCATATTCCATTGTGCCCAATTTTTCATCTTTGAAGTTGAATTGCTTGAATTCGACCAAAACAGTTAGAAGAACCCACTTTTGTGTGTATGATAGTTTATTTGATTTTGTGCTGATTTGTTATGAATGGCACACATATCTGTTTTTGGTTCTCGACGACGTTATGAGCTGCATAGTAGATGGATGAATTGAATGGGCGGGATTGAATGAGTGAGGCTCCAGACGAGATGAAATGAAGGCTCTGTTTGTTTCACCGGAAAATGTTTTCTGGAAAATGAAGATGTTTTCCTGTAAAATGAAGACGTTTTCCGGAAAATGAGATGTTTTTTCGGAAAATGAAGATGTTTTCCGAAAAAATGAAAATGTTTCGAAAAAATAGATAAACATTTTGATTGCTTGGTAAGGAAAATGTTTTCCGAAAAATATTTTCATGTGTTTAATGAAGATATTTTTCGATAAAAACACAATTTGAGATAAGTTGAAAGAGATAGGGTGGAGAGTTGTTAAAAATAAATTTAAAATGATTAATTTTTTTACCCAAGGGGAGGGTGGGTGGCGTGGGGTGGGGTGGTGGGGTGGGAGTGAGGTGGGAAGTTGTTAAAAATAAATTTAAAATGATTAAAAATTTGACCCACGGGGGGGAGTGGGGGAGTGAGTGGGGGGCTTGGGGTGGTGTGGTGGGGAGTTGTTAAAAATAAATTTAAAATGATTAAATATTTTTTTGATTTATTGAACCATCTTCTTTTATATATATATATGTATATATATATGTATATATGTATGTATATATATATATATATATATGTATGTATGTATGTATGTATGTATGTATGTATGTATGTATGTATGTATGTATGTATGTATGTATGTATGTATGTATGTATGTATGTATGTATATGTATATGTATATGTATATATATATATATATATGTATGCATATATATATGTATGCATATATATATATATATATATATATGTATGCATATATATATGTATATATATATATATGTATATATATATATATATATGTATGTATATATGTATGCATATATATATACATATATATGTATGTATATATGTATGCATATATATATACATACATATGTATATATATATATATATATACATACATATGTATGTATATATATATATATATACATACATATGTATATATATATATATATATACATATATATATATATACATACATATATATACATATATATATATACATACATATATATATATATATATATACATATATATGTATATATATATATATATATATATATAATGTGTTAATCATTTCGTGAATAAAGCAAAAATGGAAGAGAATAGAATGAGAAAGTAGAATGTTGTACCTTGTGAAATATGAGTTGTACATGAAGTGAAAAGGTTAAATCAAAATTCAAAAAATGAGCATTGGTAGAAAGGGAGGAGGAAGAGAGTGAGAATTAGAGACGTTTTTACACCTGCAATAGGAATTGGGTTAGGTGACTGATGACTTTGGCAGTGGTGGAGTAGGGAGCATAATTAAATTTCTAATCAAAATTCATGTACTGAAACCACTTTTAAACCAAAAAATCACAAACTACGGATTATAAAATTGACAGACGTACTGCATCCCAGCAAAAAGCAATGAATAACAATAGTGCTGAGAGAATTTACCCAGCAAGGGAGAAAACGGAGAAGAAAAATAGTTCCATTGAGAAACTGCGAGAAATAGTGATTTTTTGAGATCGATAGCAACGGAGGATTCATTTTTCATAGTGGGATTTTCTTTTGTTTTGTTGTTGCCAAATGCTCAACAGAATGTGTTAAGCGTTATCGGTTGGGGAGGAGAGGTTGTAACCGCCTTGGTGAGTGGTAAGTTAATTTTTTTTTTAATTCAATCCTGACCTTTCTTTGTCTTTTTTGACATTGAATCCTAGCCACTCTTTGTGTGGCGGTTATTTTCCACCCTTATTGTAATATATATATATATATATATATATATATATATATATATATATATATATATATATATAATGTGTTAATCATTTCGTGAATAAAGTAAAAATGGAAGAGAATAGAATGAGGAAGTAGAATGTTGTACCTTGTGAAATATGAGTTGTACATGAACGGCACCATTTTTCGGAAAAAGGTTTATTAGGAAAAATCCGTAAGTCGTTTTACTTAGGAAGGACGTAAAATATTTTCCGGAAAACGTTTTCTCTATTTTTCGGAAAACAACCAAACACTGGAAAACGAGTTATTTTACAGAAAAAATTTTCCGAAAAACAACCAAACACCGGAAAAATAGGGAAAACGTTTTCCAAAAAACAACCATATATCAAAAAACGAGTTATTTTACGGAAAACGTTTTACGTCGAAATAAACGGAGCCGAAATGAAGTTAGCAATCAAAGAGTGATATTTTGGGTAGATTAGGAGATGAATGTTCCTTATTTAGTCACCCAAACCTTTGCCCAAAATCCAACTATTGAGAATTGAGTCGAAAAGGAACACTGGTTCAGAGTAATTGAGGTAAAACCTGAGTTGAGTTCCAAAGCCTTTTGACAGGAGAGAATCAACAAGCAAGCTGGAACAATGCCAAATGAAAAAGGGAGGAAGAGCCTTTATTTGAACTCATTCATCAGCAAATTTCTTCTCTGTAGTTAATCATAGATTCTGTTTGGTGCATGATTTATTTATTTATTTATTTATTATCGATGACCGAGCCAGTCGAATAAATAAATCATGTACTTCCTCCGTCCCAGCTTAAGGTTCACCAATTACTCAAAAGGACGTCCTGTTACAAGCTTCTCATTTTTTAAAATGGAAAAGGTTTATTAATATTCTATTATACCCATTAACTTTTCTCTCTCACACATTTAAATTATGGATTCTGCTTGTCATATCCACTCACTTCTTCCCTCTCACAACCCTTCCCCACTTTCATTATTTTTGAATATATATATTATTTTCTTAATTTGCGTGTTTTATCAAAATGGTGAAACTTAACCCCCTTTAAGCCTACTAGAGAGAATTTTGAAGGAGATTCTCTAGAATCGGTTCTGGTATAAACATAGAATCGGTTCTAGGAAAATTGGGGTGGGTACGAGGAAGTAGGGTGAGGGGTAGGTGTTTCAATAATGGGTAGGGGTAAAGGTGGGAGTAGGGAGGATGGGTGAGTGGGGTGACTTTAGTTTTCCTTCCTTATCAAAAAATGAAAAAAATATTTTTTGAAAAATATTTTTCTCAAATAAACTGAGTCTTAGCTTGCTTTTATTTTCGGATAATCTCCAAAACATAATTTTATTTTTAATTAATAATGAGCATAACTTTTTTTTTGAGCTAATTATAATAACTTTTCGAAATAGAAACCTGTAAAACATCATCAACAATAATTTAAGTTGTCAAATCGCCTTTTTGTTTTGGGTGATAAGTATCATTAATTTTTAATTAAGACAATATGATGGTGCCACTTTTTTTTTTATGGTGCCACATTTTTTATGAGTGGAATTAATTAATTTGGGGTGGGTGCGAGGTAGTAGGGTGTGGAGGTGTTTCAATAATGGGTAGGGCCGTAGGGGTAAAGGTGGGGGTTGGGAGGATGGGTGAGTGGGGTGACGGAAGTTGTTTTCATTATTATGAGAAATTCGAAAGTCGTTTTTCTTAGTAAGTAAGCAAGCATATTTTTTATTGATCCGTTGACTTTGATTTTCCTTCCTTATCAAATATCAAAAAATGGAAAAAATGTTTTTCACAAAATCTAGGGAGAAACGCGTCTCCATAAGTTATGGAGAAACGGGTCCCGACATGTCGCGCGACAATGAGCTAGATAATGAAACCTATGAATGTGATATCCGTAAACCTTCAAATGAATATCCGTAAACCTTCAAAATGTTTACGGATATACATTTGAAGGTTTCTCGATATCCGTAAACCTTCAATAGCAATTTACGGATATGCCCTAACACATTTCGGATATGCACCTAACAGCTTTTACGGATATGCACCTAATGTGCTTACGGATATACATTTCACATCCTTCCGCTATCAAATACAAAGCCTTCGGATATCAATCGCAAAGCACGGCTTATCAAATGCAAAGCTTCTGGATATCCAGAAGCTTTTGATCTTGGCCTTGGGTTTTTTTTTTCTGGTTATCAAATGTAAAACTTCTGGCTATGAAAAACACGTTTCTCCATAGTTATGGAGAAACGCGTTTCTCAGCAGACGCACTCTTTAATCTATACTATAAATGAGGGAATGGGTGAATAGTTGTATGAATAGTTTTAATGGCCGAAATTTCCATTTTGCCCTCACTATTTTGTTCCTTTTCCATTTTGCCCTTAAAAAAAATTATTTTTTTAAAATTAAATTTTGCCCTTAAAAAAAATTAAAATTAAAAAAAGTATCCTCGGACACGGGCTTAATTAAAAAAAATTGCTCTTAAATTTTTTTTTTTAAATTAAAAAAAAAAGTGTCCTCGAACACGGACTTAATTAAAAAAAAAAAAACGTGTTCTTAAACACGGACTTATTCTAGTTTAATAGTATATGTGAGATTTATCTCAAATTAATTAATTCAACTCATAAAAAATGTGGCACCATAAAAAAAAGTGGCACCATCATATCGTCTTATTTAAAAGTTAATGATACTTATCAACCAAAACAAAAAGGCGATTTGACAACTTAAATTATTGTTGATGATGTTTTACAGGTTTCTATTTCTAAAAGTTATTATAATTAGCTCAAAAAAAAAGTTATGCTCATTATTAATTAAAAATAAAATTATGTTTTGGAGATTATCCGAAAATGAAAGCAAGCTAAGGCTCAGTTCGTTTGGGAAAAATGTTTTTCAAAAAACATTGAGTGCGTCTGCTGAGAAACGCGTTTCTCCATAACTATGGAGAAACGTGTTTTTCATAGCCAGAAGCTTTACATTTGATAACCAGAAAAAAAAACAAAAAAACCAAGGCCAAGACCAAAAGCTTCGGATATCCGTAAGCTTTGCATTTGATAGCCGAAGCTTTGCGGTTGATATCCGAAGCTTTGTATTTGATAAGTAGGAAGGATGTGAAATGTATATCGAAGCCGTTAGGTGCATATCCGAAAACCCGGTAGGTGCATATCCGAAATGTGTGTTAGGGCATATCCGTAAATTGCTATTGAAGGTTTTCGGATATTGTAAACCTTCAAATGTATATCCAGAAACATTTTGAAGGTTTCTGGATATTCATTTGAAGGTTTCTGGATATCACTTTCATAGGTTTCTGGCTATCTAGCTCATTGTCGCGCGACATGTCGGGACCCGTTTCTCCATAACTTATGGAGAAACGCGTTTCTTCCTAGATTTTGTGTAGATTAAATAGACCATTGATCACTCATACGAAACGAGCAAATGTTTAAAATATATCAATCACATAAAACAATCCATCTACAATTGGGACATGTTTGGTTGAAAAATTATTAGTCATTGTTATTGAAAAGTATAAATCGAAACACGAACATGGGCTTGCTCGGGTCAGACCCAAGTGGATTGGGCCCTAAACATAATCCATCTCCAAGCTACCAGAAGCAATCTTGGGCTTCCTCGGTCTTATACTTTATCATCAACGAAGCCAGTCAAGGCCCAATATACAAGTATAAATGCCGCAATTACAAGTGTCGAGAATACCCTCCTCGTATGCTGAAGGGTATCGCCTCGGCCTTACATTGACGACGGGCTCTTCGTACTATTTTCTTGAATCATCATGTTTCGAGACGTTATAAAAGACGAGGAGACAAAAGTTCTTACCTCGGCATAACTTCGTATGACGAGGAGACAGAATCGCTCACCTCGACATATTGACATGTCGTCATATCATCAATGGACGAGGAAGCTAAATCATGCATCTCGGCTTACACACAAATGTCGAGATAAGACATTTACGCTCCTCGGCTATCCGGCAAGCAGATTACACAGTCCTAATACAATAGGGATTCAACAGTTATTATCCAATCAGGATTGTAACCAACTACATCAATTCAAGTCAAACAATGACTCCTTAATAGATATAATTCTCTTAGGATTATATCTTATCTCTTTACAAGTTCCATTCAACATGGATTATATCAATCCATCCCTATAAATACAAGTCACATAGTGTAAGTGCTCCAATTTGAGTTTGTTAGTATTTTCGTTAGAAAATTAACGAAAGTTTTAACATTCCTAACATTTCTAACAATTCCTAACATTTCTAACCAAGTAAGGGTAGATTAGGGATTGCCATTTAAAGATAAATCAAAGAAAGAATCTCAAAAAGCAAAAGAAATAGAAAAAACCCGAATTAGCAAGCTGAAAAACATAATTAGTTTGATTTTTTTTGAAAATATTCTTTGTGTCCAAAGCCTGCAGCTGCAATTAATGAACAAAGGCACGCCGCAGTCTTGTCCGCGCGGATGGTTTTGTCATTTCCAGAGGGCTATAAATTGAGCCCTCCAGCCTCGTAAAAAAAGGAGAAGAAACATTTTTCACAACTGCACCTTGGCGAAAATAGAGAGAAAACAGTGAGAATTCTCTAGAATTGTCACCTTTTTCTCAACTATTCACCCAAAATCACACTCACTCAAACACTCTCATATTCAAGCCTCAAACACTCTTACATTCAAGCCTAAAACTCAAAACACAAAGAAGATTGGTAAACCCTCCTTCTCCTTACCCTAAACTCCTTCATTCATGCATGCATTTTCAAACTCCAAAATGTAGTTTGTTCATCTTCTTGTCTTAGATCCAAGAAGATCACCATGGAAGTTCATCTCCATGGATGATCTTCTACAAGGATCAACATTATTTTCAAAGTGTTCTTACTTACTTGCAAAGAAAACACATTTTCAAAACCCTAAAAATCATTTTCATACATCAAATCTCATTTTCAAAGGATAAAATTCCCCTTCCCAAGCAAATGAAGTGCTTAGTCCATGGTTTGATATAGTTGATTCACCACTAAAATGTCAAGTGATCACTAATCAAAACCTAGGGAAATGGGGACAAGCATGGATGCCAAACCCCCCTTAAAATCATGTTTTTCTTCTTAAGAAAGTTGCTGTCCAGTAGCAATTTTCTAAGACCTCAGTCCATGGTCTAATTTTTTGGACACAGATAAACTTGGAATTTGGTGTTGACTACAAAACACTTTTTGTAGCCAACATCCAGAGCTTTCCAGAAATATTTTTACTTTATTTTTTGCGTGAGTAAAACTCCCTTTTTCAAATTTTTTTAAAAGGTCAGATCACCAGTCTCTGGAAGTCCAGATCTCATACCTGAGATTTCCAGAAGGTTTTGGGTCCTCAAATCTTCTCCAAAATGAAAATTTTTTTCACAGAAATCTTAATTCAACTTTCATTCTATGAATTTTCTCATATTATGGAGTTTTCAAGCCCTAAAGTCCATTTCAAAATCAAGTGTCCACTGCCTTTTTCATTCTGGCAGAAATGGTTTTCAACTTCCAAAAATCTTTTGAGTACCAAAACTCAACCCAAAAATCATACCAAAAATCATGGGATCTGTCCAAAGTCTAATAAAGAATTCCCAATTTTTACTTTTCTCAGTTTCAACTTATTTTGGCCAAAGTAACACACACACACACACACACAAACACAAACAAATGGTTTTTAGCTTTGGAAGACTCGTTTACGAGGCATTCCGGGTGAACACTAACGTTCTTCCCGACGTGTAACGTGACCTCCGAACCCAAATCTCTTATTTCGGGCATTTTTCAATGTTTTGGCCCTTAAAACAAAAATGGCGTGGCGACTCCGGTTTTTTCGATTGGTTTTCAAAGAAACGAAAAATTCAAAGTCCTTTCGAAAAATTGGCACATCATCACAGTGGCGACTCCGCTGGGGACAAATAAGCTTTTTCTAAAAAAAAAATGATATTTGGTATATTGGTGGAAACCATTAAACTTCCCGTTATCGCCTCCTAACACGAGTCGGGGATAAATTGTGGTTTAACAATCCCACGTACCGGTATCATTGTTTTCAAAAAAAAAAAGCTTTTGAGGGTCAAGCTTCCGTCCCGGCATTTAAAATCATTTGTGGTGTGTGTCGATTTTTCACATTTTCGTGTTGTTTTGGCCGCCTCGGAAAAGTCAAAATTTTGACTATCGGACCCGTTGCCTTGAATTTTGAATTATGTGCTTATGTGTGCATTTACTTTCAAAAAAAAAATTCAAAAAAAAAGGAGTTTCAAAAAAAAAAGGAGTTTCAAAAAAAAAGGAGTTTCAAAAAAAAAGAAAATTTTCAAAAAAAAATCATGCATCATTCTTTTTAAGACACATGAAAAATTTCTATTTTACTCAGAAAAAGAAGATAGATTGCTTGCACACTACGCGCACGTGACCTTACACTGCACACTACGTCCCTAACCCGGGAAATCCTTGTCGCGGCCCGTTTGGTCTTATTACGCCTGGTGCAAGCACAGGACTACCCAAACATCCCATGGAGCCTCGTGTCGACCATGCACTTGTCCGTGACACACTTTGTCCGAGACCCGGTTGGTTTTTAGTCCGGTCTCGTGTCATGCCCCGTCTCGTGTATAGACCTTTCCTTTCAAGCCTTTGTCGGCACACCGACTCAATATCTTTCGGGACCCTAATCGCCGAAGTCATGCCGGTTTTCCGCCGCAGACTTTGACCAAGATATTGACCGGCGCCTTGACTTCGGCTCGACCGGCACAAATTATACACCGACTCCCAAAGATGACACCGAGTCATCAAGGATTAATGATTATTCCATGCCTAATTACGGCCTAATTGACGACAAGTCAAGATCAATTGTGGACATTCATCACCCAAATCATGCCGACTTTTCGTCGAGCCCCTGGACATGATCTTGACTTTGACGCGCCTTGTCCGTAATTTACATCGAATGCTCGTTAAGACTCGATTACCCGCCGACTTTTAGGATCGTTTTTCTTTCGGCCGGTGGGACCCGCTTGCCCTATAGGACCCTCGCCCGGGCTGTCCACCCCGGGAGGTCGAAATACGTGTGGAATACGAGGGGCTTATAGACGTAGTGACGGGGCCCACCGATCCAGATCCAGAGTAGTTTGCGAAAAGAAGAGCAATCTTTTCCAACCGATTAGGTTAATAAAACATGTTTTAAGTAAACAAGAACAAATAACCGCATGTTGCATGAGCCCAAAGCCCAAACACCTACCCTCCTTCAATCCCTAAATCTCTCGAACCTTCGTGCCTTTCCCCCGCAGCCTCCTCACAAAGGTTGGTTCCGACACCGGGTCACCGTTTGATCGCTGGGAAGAGTCAAGCGCATCATCGCCTTCGCCGTTTGTTCCGACTCCGGTTTCGTAATGTCCGCATCGCCCGGTAATGATGGGGACAACGTCACTCCGTCCTCCAAAATCCTCGCATGCACTCAAAGATTGGATCCAGCTTGGTAGAACAGATGAGACTTCGACATGAGGCTCAAATTGACGACCTTCTCGGGGGTTGTCGCAAGTCATGGCTCGACTATCGCCTCAATTCCGATGGCACTTTTACCGCAAAGAAGGAAGAAGGTTCTCCTCCCATTCTTAATCATCCCGGGTATATCAAGATGCCACCACAAGATTCCTATGTCTCCACCGCCGGACTCCCGCCCGTCGACTTACAGTGGCAACCGGCCCCCAAACAAAGAATTCAAAGGGCCACCATTCCAAAAGCTAGCCGTGGACGAAAGAGTTCGGCATACCGTCCGTTATCCCTCTCAAAATGATACCGATCCCGCAAATATCGCATGGGTAATGAAGATCGGGAAACAAAGGAGGAAATATGGTCACCCATCAAAGCTCTTGAGGAACGCCGTAACAAACAACAAGCTCGGATTGAAGAGGCCACACGCCATCTCGGGACATTAGCAATCTCCCAACCGACCGGGCTCCCGAAGGACAAACATGTGCCTCGTTCCCCGGCTCTTAATACCTCTCATTATCCGGCAGAGTCCAACCATTCGCTTCCCGATGAGCCCAACAGCAGATCTCCCTGACCAGCTCAACTCAAAGTCATTCCAAAGACCGCTCAACCCGAGGTCCCAAATCCACCACCACCGTAGAACACATTTGGTGGGATATCTGTGATCGCCCGACCGCCTTGAAAGGGACTATCAGATCGGATACACGAGGACCGTCCTCCTAAGAAGAAGAAAATTTCCTCCCAAAGAAAATTGAAAGAGAGGTTCGAGGCCGGTGATACCAGCAGGGTACGCTCGGGAGCCATCTCGGGGGATTTGATTACTATGTACTCTACTCCACCGCCTTCCCCAAAGCAAACAGGGGTAGAAAAGCCGAAAAGCCTTGCCAACGATAGAATTGAGACCTTCGGACACCGTAATACCGTAGATCCGGGTAATTTTACCGCCAATCAAATCTATCCCCGCGGATCGCCCAAGATTCGCTTTGTCCAGCCTCCCGAGCGTACACCGACAAAGAAAGACCAACGCCAGCTTGGCGCTCGCACTCAATCAATATGTTGATCGGAGATGGCAACCGCCACAAACGGCCTCGCATAACCTGTGGGCTTCAAAGAAAGGTTCTACCTCGCAAGAAAAAGGCACGAAGTGACCGGCTTGATGACTCTCTATCTCGAGACAAGGACCAAATCTATGATCCCCGCCTATATGGTAGCATGATCACCTTCGCGACGAAGATTTGCCAAGAGATGTCTCCAAGCACAATGAAGCCTTGTACATCACTATTCGGCTCAACACCGTATCACTCCCGGGGTATTGGTGGACAATGGATCAGCCGTTAATGTCCTTCCTCAAAGCATGATGCGGGCCCTACGCATCAATGAAAGGCACATGATCCCATCTACCTGGTCAATCAAGGCATATGATGGCACGTCTCGTCCCATCTTGGGGACGGTGGTTCTCGGGAACTCGGTACGAAACCCAAATGGTGCCAAAGAAATTCCATGTAATGGACATCCCATCCGAATTCACACCCGCTGGGCGCCTTGGTTACACCACATGAAAGCCATAGCCTCCACTCTCCATCAATGTGTCAAGTTCATTAACCGGCAAGGGGACCTTGAAGTCATTAGGGGCGACAGCTTTCCTCATAGGAACGAAGCCGAGACCGTCACCAAGCATGCTCTTAGCCGACACCGGGCTACCTCCTCCGAATCGACCAAGGGACTATCGGGCAAGTCTCATCGAATCCCCTGTAATCCGGTGATGCCAACTATGTCAACGAACTCAAGCGGCGTACCCGAAGCGCTTCGATTCATCAAGATCAATTGCCATTTCCAACATTTGGAGGAAAGTGGAAAGAAACACCGAACACCGCCATGATACGAGCACACAAACCTCCAGCCTCCAATCGTAGATTTGTCGCATTCTTCAAACCCGCTTCTTCGGCCTCGCCAAGCGAAGAGATTTTCATGATAAAAGTCGACAAGTACCGGCTGTACTCGACTCGAATGTATGAACATCGTATGGGACGTCCTCCTCGAAGAACTACCCGCTAAGCCTTTCCGCTCAAGCATGGGACATGAGATTTTTCCAAAGAAGACACCGAGACGCAATACGCCCTTACATCCGGATTGAGCGGTCGATTGTGACGAGTTAGAATTCCCTGAGGATTGAGGAAGATCCCTACATTCATATGCTCCTGTGCGCCGAACACAATTGATCCCGGTTCGTACAAAGAGATGATAGCAATGGATCGAGGAAGGAGAACAAACAAGATAACCCCGAGTCATGAGGCCACCGACAACAATGCCGCTAAAGAATTGGGAAACTCTCTCAGCCCGTCCGCGACCAAAGAAGAAATGATCACCAAGCTTGGATTGGTCCCCCGTCCCTTTGTGTCAACCTCAGTAAAGTCCTCCGAGTCTCTCATTGTTGAAGTTTGAGTCTTCCGAGTCGTCCGATGGCCTCACGCCCGAAGACCACGAAATTGTAGCCAATACCGTATTCCCTTTTATTCTCAATGAAATGACGAACCTTTCGAGTATCCCTTGATTGCCACTTTAACTAATGATGAATTAACTAATAATCTAAAAACAAGCTTAATAACGATTCACTAGATGAAGAAGCGTACACATTAAATGAACAATATATCAAAGAAATCTTTAAGGTGTTGTCCGGAAAGAGGAAAATCGAGCCCAAGCCGCCGAAGAGATTTTGACGAGTGTGAATTTGGGAACCGGAAGAGCCTAAAGAGACGCAGATTGGTAGTTTCTTCGAAGGGACCGAAAGGGATGCCCTAATTGAGCCGCTAAAAGAATTCGTGGATGTGTTCGCATGGTCCTATAAAGATATGCCGTGCCTCGATCCTTCCATAGTTGAGCACCGAATACCGCTCGACCCGTAAGTCAAGCCGCAGCGTAAGCTAAGAAGAATTAAGCCCGAATGGTCCCTACAAGTGAAAGAGGAGATAGAAAAGATGCTCGTGGTGGTTCATCGTGTGGTCATTGAATATCCTACATGGCTTTCCAACATAGTAATCGGTGACCAAGGCCAACGGAAAGATCCGGTGCCGCGTAGACTTCAGAGACTTGAACAAAGCCACCCAAAAGATGATTTCCCCGCCAAACATCGACATTTTGGTAGATTCCACGGCCAACCATGAAGTTAAATCCTTCGTCGACGGTTTTGCCGGTTACAACCAAATCAAAATGGCGTAAGAAGATCAAGCCAAAACAGCCTTCACAACCCTCGGGGCACATATCCGCTACACGGCCATGCCGTTCGACTAAAGAATGCCGGGGCTACGTACTGCAGGGCGCTACAGCTTGTTCCATGACATGATCCACAAAGAAATTGAGGTCTATGTGGACGACATGATAATACACTCCAGAGGATCGATGGCCAACACTTTGTTGATTTGAGAAAATTCTTCGGCCGCCTCCGAGACCACAAAGATGAGACTCGAATCCAGCCTAAATGCACCTTCGGTGTAAGACGAGGCAAGGTGCTAGGATATATGGTGACGTAACGGGAATTGAAGTAGACCCTCGTAAAATCAAGGCGATAGTTGAAATGAAGCCACCCCTGACACCGACGTAAGTGAAATCCTTCATGGGAAGACCGCAATACATAAGTCGCTTTGTAAATCACCGACCTCGATCCGCGAGCCGATCTTCAAGTTGATGAAGAAAAATGCCTACACAAAATGGACTCCGTAATGCCGCCGCTTTTGAACAGATCAAGGCGTACCTCGTGAATCCCCGATTCTTTGCCCACCACATCGCAAAAAGCCGCTATTGCTATATCTAACCTGTCACGGATACAAAGAATTGGGGCTATGCTAGCTCAAGAGAAGAAAGATTCCAAGGTCGAAAACGCCATCTATTTCGTGAGCGTAAAGCTTCAGTGGAAGCGAACTCAATTACTCGCTTGTGAAAAGACTTGCGCAGTTTGGTCCGGGTAGTGGGAAAGTTGAAACACTACATGCAGCCTCACCCGATACATCTCGTCTCAAAGATAGACCCCATCAAATATCTCGTTCGACAAGCCTTCCATCTCCATGAGGTTGGCAAAATGGTCATTCTTTTGGCCGAATACGACATCACTTATGTTTCAAGGAAATCCGTAAAAGGACGCATAATGGCGTAACATTTGGCCGATTTCCCAAGTGATGAGTCCCGAGGACTCCGAACCTCAATTTCCCGATGATGGAATCTTTGCTCTAGAAGGAGAAAATCGCCGGCAACTCTTCTTCGACGGGGCGTCAAACAAAAGGGGGAACGGAATAGGAATGCTTCGGTCGATCCTACCGACGAACACACCCCCATAGCAAGAAGATTGAACTTCGAGGTCACCAACAACGCCGTCGAATATGAAGCTTGCATAGCCGGGTTGAGGCCGCCCTTGAAAGAAATATCAAGGAATTGGAGGTGTATGGTGACTCGCCCTCATCATCAATCGTGTCTCTAACAAATGGAAGACCGTAGACCCGGTCCCGCGTAAATATCACACTTACATGGAAGAGCTAGTAACTCAATTCAAGGAGATCGCTTTCCATTACTTGCCCAGAGATCGCAACAGATTCGCAGATGCTCGGCAACACTAGCCTCCTCGTTGAAATACCCGAAGGGAAGTCCGTCAAACCATTCGTAGCCTGGAGAAGAGAAAACCCCGCTTATTGCTTTGAAATCGAAGCGGAGGCCGAACCGGCCAGCTGATCCCCGGTACACTCGCATCTATCAAGACCGAAGAATGGCGAAGCCTCCTTCAAAAATGAAGATGGGGAATATAAAGAAGGAATCAAAGCAAAAAGCCTCTCACTCAAGCGACTCGCCTCCCATTATGTTCTCTTGGGAAATATGCTATACAAGAAGCGTTATCAAGGCCCCTCCCCGCGATGTATCGGCAAACAAGAGGCTACGGAACTCATGAAAGAAATACATGGTGGTACTCGCGGCCCCCACATGAATGCTCGAGCCCCGATGCAAATCATACCGAGAATGGGGTACTGGATCTCCATGGAAACCGATCGCATCCAGCCCACAAAAGCCGCGACAAATGCCGCCGATACTCAAATCTTAATCATTTGCCTCCTCACGAGTTATACCGCATGACAACCCCTTGGCCTTTCGTCACTGGGGAATTGATGTCATAGGCAAAATCACACCACCAGCAAAGAACGGCCACGAATTCGTCCCCGGTGGCAGTGGGACTATTTCACCAAATGGGTTGAAGCCAAGTCCTACAAAATCCTCAACTCAAAGAAAGTAGCCCTCTTCATCAAAGAGAACATCATATGCAGATACGGTTGCCACCGAAATCATCTCGTATAATGGATCCCACTTCGAAGGGGAATGCGACAGTGCCGCCGGCGGAATTCCGACAACCCGTCACAAGTCATCTCCCTACAGCCCCAAACCAACGGAGCCGTCGAGGCAAAGAAACAAGACTCGGAAAACATCATCCGGAAAATGGCCGTCCGAGGTCGAGATTGGCCCGAGAAGCTACACTGGCACTCGGGGCTACGTAACATCCGTCAGAACGGCAACCGGGGAAACACCATTTGCTCTCACCGACGGAATGGAAGCCGTACTCCCAATCGAGCTAGAAATCCCCTCACTCCGTGTGTTGTTGGAAAGCCAGATCAACGAGGTCGAATGGCTCCAAAGTCGCCATGATGAATTGGCTCTACTAGATGAGCGCCGAATGAAGGCCATGGAACACATCCGAGCCTACCAAGGGAGAATGGCCGAGCCTTCGACAAGAAAGTAAAACATCGGGAGATTAGGAAGGTGACCTCGTCTTAAAAGAGAAGCCCCCAAACCGTATCAACCCGCTCGGCAAATGGGAGCCTCGTCTGGTCGGGCCATATGTCGTCCGTAAGATCTTCTCCTGAGGAGCCATGCAACTTGGTGCACTCGACGGAAATCCTTTTGTACACCCAAAGGAATGGTGACAAGCCGCGCAGATACTACGCGTAAAACACCGAGTCAAAAAAAAAAACAAAAAAAAAAGAAAAAAAGGAGTGCTAAAAGAGTAATACCCAACTAGGTTGAAAACCCGAAAAGGGCGGCCTAGGTAAAAACAGGGTTGCACCAAAAAAACAAAAAAACAAAAAAACAAAAAAAACAAAAAAAAAAAACAAAAAACAAAAAAAACTGTGTCGAACTACGGAGACCTCGAGCCCTTTTGTCCGAAGGGAACGTAGGCAAATGGAAACGGTTCGGTCTAAAGCACAAATAAAAGTCATACTTTGACATCAATACACCGATCGTACCATGAAAGCGTCTCGAAAACTCTAAAGCAATTCACATATTCATTACAAGTTAAAAGCTTTTTGATGAGTCTAAGCCCGGTTCATTCCTACAACCGGCAACCTCGCTAAAAGAAAACTAAGATACATAATCAAACTAATGTGTCTCGCTACGACAAGAAAGGGATACTGAAACCTCAAGGTCACTCCAAGCCACTCGTACCGGCCTCTCCCCTCTTCTTCCCCTTCGAGTCTTCTTCTTCGAACAGAAAGATGTCGGTCTTCCTCCTACCAAGCTCGGTATAGGAACAGGATCTATCAAACCAGCCTCCGTCGTGGCCTTAGTAGCCCTAGCATCATCTCTCATCTCCCGTAGCCTAGCCGGTAGCATAGGAGTCCTCCTCTCCCGTCTCTTGACATAAGCCTCATAGTCGGTCACAACATCTCCGCTCCCGTCGTGAGGGTTGGCCTCGCCTCGGCCCTCCTCCTCTCCGAAACCGTCGTGTCCTCCGCACCCACAATGGCCTCACGCCGTCTCAAAATAGCCATCTCGAGTCTCTCCCAAATGCCTCTCGTACCAATCCGTGTACCAAGTGGTCAAGAACACAGGTCTCGGACGCTCGAGGATAACCCGAGGAGGAAAGACGTCATACCTCCATACTGGAAAGAAAGGGAAACACCGAAGGATCATCCATAGAAGCGTAAGCCACCACCCCGGTGGCTATATCATCAAAGTCCTCCAAAGGAACTCGCTTCCAAACCGAACTGTCTCGTAACCAAAGCCGAATGTAGAAGCCGGACTCGAGAAAGCCCCGAAGCATAACCACATGAGATCCGTCCCGAAGCACTCGCGAGTCTCCACCCGCCAACAAGGCACCGACCATCTCGATATCTTCTCGTCCGGCGACCAGCCATCCAACGCTCCCACGAGCCCCGATCATCAAAATCTACCAAAACCCCTCTCCCGGCGAATGTCCAAGGCTTCGATCATATCCGAAGTTTCCCGAAGAACCCCTGTGCGCTCCATCGCCCACAAAGGTCAAGAGGAACGGGCTGCCCCCGTGCATATACCGTCTCCCGGTAGCCAGCCTATCGAGAGCATGAAAAGTCTCCCCCAGGATCAAGGGTACAACATCTCTGCCCAAGCGACAATGAACGACTACATCTAGCAGAGCCCGATGACAAATCCCAAAAGAATAAACCATGAACAAGGTCCCGAACATGCAAAGTGCAAAGGCATCCCAATAGGCATCATCAATCAAGCCTAAGCTCCTAAATCTATCAGGAAGACCGGAAATATCAAAGTGATCGGGACTACGGATCATACCTTGTGCTTCCTCCGGGGAAAGATGAAGAAGGTTGCACAGCTTGTCAACAAAAGAGGCTCCTCCGGGCAAAGGAATTGCAATCTCCTCCACCTCGGGACCACCAAGCAAAGCCCGAAATTCTTCGACAGTCGGGACCATCTCATTATAAGAAAGGCAAAAGACATGCCTTCTAGTATCCCAAAATGAGGAAGAAGCTCTCAAAAGATCATAATCCGGAATCAATTCCTTGAGAGACCACAAGCATCGTATCTTATACCTTTCTTCAAAGAACGACCTCCTCTCATGCATAATCTCCCGAGACCACTCTTTAAACTTGTTGAAGAATGACATTTGAGAATCTTGGGATAATTTGGATGGAGTTTGGATGCTCACAATTCTTTCCATGGTCTTTTTCTCTCTTCTCCCGAAAATGGCTGTTTGAATGGTGGTTGAAGAAGATGAAGTTTCGTGTGAATTTGAAATGAGGGAAACCAGATCCAAGCAAAATTAAAGGACAATGTCGAAGTCCGTCCCATCCGCGCGGATGAGTTTGTTACCAAAAATTTTTTGCCGCAGCTTTAAACCGTCGCACCACAAAGGAATATTTTGTCCCGCCCAAAGCCCGTCCAAACCACCCATACACCAAACATCTACACCCTTGCCAAAACCGAGGCTCATGCAACATTGCATTCATACAACATTGCATTCAAAAAAAAATAATAATAAAAGGTAACAATAATCCTAGATTATTACATTCCAAAAAAAAAAAAAAAAAAGAAAGAGAAAAGCAAAAAAAAAAATATGCATGGAAATAAGATGTATCTCGTCTAATAGGTACAATCACAATCTCGTATAATCAATCTCGTAAATCGCCAATCGTAGTCCTCGGTGGCCGGGCGCCTTCCCCGATCCCTCTTGCGGCTCGGGCCCGCTTCCTCGCAGCCATGAAGATCTCAGCTCGTAATCATCATCCTCGTCTGGAGGAAGGCTCGCCATGACCAACCGGCACGCTCCGATAGGGCAAGCCAAGATCCGCAAAGAAATCATATCCGAAGGTGAATGCGTCGGACTCTCGGACGTGCGAAGAAGATCCACCATGATGCCGCACATGTCCCTGTCCATAAGGATCTCCGAGAATGACGTGATCCGAAGGTAGTACCACGCGGGGATCAAGGAGAGGAGAAAGAGGAGTCTCGGAGGAAGTCTCTGAAGGAATAGGGGAAGCCTCCCGCCTGACAGGCGCCGGCTGTGCTCGCCTCGCTCTGGCCTGAGGGGCTCCACAAGCCACCATCCTCCTGATGAATCTCTTAGCCCCGATCACCTGCTTCGTCAGCTTCTCCACGACCACCTCCGGAAACTGCACGGAAAGAAAGTCGTCAAAAAAAAAGGTGATGCGAAAAATGATGAAGCGAGAATGGAGAAGACAAAAAAAGAAGAAAGAGAAGCCATACCTTCATACCCGGACGAGGCCGGAAAGCTCGTGGAAGCCGCTCAGGCTGAGGGATCTGCACCCTCAATCGGACCCCATCCTGGACGTATGAAAAGTCCGTCCGCGGGTACCGTACGATCCCTACCCCCTCCCGCTCAAGGACCTGGGGCATCCTCAACCTCCTCAAGACGAATACCGGATACTGCTCAATCGCCACAAATGCCGAGAAGTGCTGGCCGCCACGGTAATCACCCCAGGTCTCCGATCTCTCACTCGGATGCATCATGTCGGCGGGAGGCTCCACCGGTGTCATCAAAGGCGAATTCACGCCATGCTGGCGCGTCACTCTCTCCCCGCATAATACACGTCGCAAGTCAAGCCCTCAAAATCCTCCGCCGCACGGTCCATACCTCGCCGCCCGCCGCGCCACATCGAAACGATCCTGTGGATAGAATATCATCCCTCATCCGTCTCACCCCCGTCAAAGGCAAAGGCCCCAGTATCTAAGGGTCGTGCGCCCTCCGGAACCTTTCTTCTCCCGGGCATACTTGGCCCAGGAACGCATGGCCGGATACGCCACGATAGACTCCGCCGGCTGCCGCCACATCGTGACGTGAAAGAACTCCAACGCCCATACCTGCGAAAGGTAAAGATCACATCAATTAAGTGCGAAAAAGATACGTGCTTAAAGAAAAGAGGGAAAGCAAAAGGAAAGCTTATACCTCCAGAGGGAACTCGAAGCATGTCAAGGAACTGACAGCTCTTCCGCTTATACCGATCTAGAGCGAAAGTAGAGCTCGCGCCCCGCCTCTCCCCAAGAGACCTCTCCGGCCATCCTCACATCCTCCAGAGACCGCAAAGAAAGCAAAAACGGCCGTCCCCTCGGCGTGTCCAAAAAGGGTGCTCGAAAAAGCAACCCACAGAAAAGCCCCGGCACCGCTCGCCGCCTATCCTCTCATCCCCACCTCATAGCTCCCAATGCTCTCCACAATCTTTCCCTCGACCACAACAGTACTCCATCCCCATCCCCTTTTGGGAATAGGGGAAAATCCCGAAGGGCTCGCATGTCCAAGTCGCTCGTAACCATCCCGCCACTCAATGCCGCGTCCATTAAAGGACAAGCCCGTGATCGCAAATAGTCGGAAGGCGTAACCGTCGCTCTCGCCCAGCAAGAAGTGGAATGTGTGGGTCACGCCCCACCTGCCTGTGCCAAAGCGAAAATCAGGCCCTTACTCTTGGGAAACTTGACCAACCCTCAAGCACTCGATGAACTCGTACAAGCCAGCCTCAATGACGACCGTCTAGGACTCATCATCGCTCCTCTGCCCATATCTGGAAGCCGGTCCCATAGACCAATAACAGACTCCACTGATCCTCGAGTCTTCATCTTGTTCAGCTGCTCCGTCACGAAATTGTTTTCGCCCTGCAATAAAAAAAAAAGAGGGGGAAACAAAAATGTCAAAAGTGTCAAAATTTTGCATTCAAAAAAAAAAAGAAAGAGAGCACACACATGCATCATAAAATTTTGAAGAAAATTCGGCAGCATAACAGCATACAATGAAACTAGCCCTATTTTTCTTGCACAAAGGAAAAGAAAATTTTTCCCAATCAACATTCATTCATACATGAAGAAAAAATTCATACATCGAGTCGGCGAAAGTAAAAACTCCGCCCCATTTTTCATAAAATAGCACAAATAAACAGTTTTTCCCACAAATCATTCATTCAATCAAGGGAACGAAAAATCCGTCCCACTTTTCACAGAAAATCACATTCTCAAAAAAAAATGCATTCATATCATTCATCATCCTATTACAAAAAAAAAATACAAGAGTGCATACATGCATACATTCATCATCCTATTACAAAAAAAAATACAAGAGTGCATACATGCATACATTCATGTCCGTCCCGAATTCGGGCGAATTCCTTATCATTCCATATTTCAAAAAAAAAACAAAAAAAGGGCAAAATGCCCATTCTTTTCAAACACAAATCATCAAAAATCCAATTTCAATGTCAAAAAAAAAAAAACATAATTTTTGAATTTAAAAAAAATACAATTTTCGGACATTAAAAAAAAATGGCAAAATGCCCATTCTTTTCAAACAAAATGGGTTACCCATAAACTCCTTACAACATGCAAAGCATCAAAATTAAAATCCAAGGCCAAGAACATCAATTTTCGAATTTTCAAAAAAAAAATCAATCACAAAATCTATTTCAAGCAAGAAATCAACAAAAAAAAGTGAAGAGATTCGAAGCATACCGTCCGGAGACTCGGATCAGTGGCCCAATGTTGCCACGCATCGGGGTAGGGCTCCTCCGCAATCGATTGCGAAAGAGTATAATGTCTCCTCATTCGAACGAGCTCTAATCGCCTCTCCGCGACCGGACCGCGTCCTTGGCCTTGAAAATCAACTCCCCTGTGTTCCATTGCTTGAAAAATCGAAGAAAATCGGAAGGATTTCGAGTTTTTTGGCCTTCAATGGCGGCTGGGGCGATTTTTCTCTCTCTCCCTCATAATTTTTTGAAAAAACTGACTGGGGAAGAAGAAGGGCGTTGGCCCTCATTAAAACCAATCTAGGTCACGCTCCTATCCGCGCGGATGGTTTTGAAGGGTCAAAAAGAACCTTTTGCCCTTTAAAATTTCAGGACTCTGCAGTTTAGTCCTCAACTTAACAAAGTTAACCAAAGTTAACCCCCTTTCAAAAGAACCCTAACGACAGTCAAACGTAAGTCCGATCTCTCCGAGAAAGTTAACGGAATCCCGTTTCTTTCATCAAAATCATTCGACGGCAGTAAAACGTAAGTCCGATCTCTCCGAGAAAGTTAACGGAATCCCGTTTCTTTCATCAAAATCATCGACGGCAGTCAAACGTAAGTCCGATCTCTCCGAGAAAGTTAACGGAATCCCGTTTCTTTCATCAAAATCATTCGACGGCAGTAAAACGTAAGCCCGATCTCTCCGAGAAAGTTAACGGAATCCCGTTTCTTTCATCAAAATCATTCTCCGGCAGTAAAACGTAAGGCCGATTTCTCCGACGAATACGTCCGATTTTTCCCCAGCAAAGGCTAACAAAATCCCCAGCAAAGTTAACGGAATCCCAAAAGCCAACGGAATCTCGAGTAGATCTCGAACTACGAAAGGGCTTGATTCCCACTAGGGATACGTAGGTAGCCTATCATTAGGTCCAGCCACCCACCAAAATGGTCACCCTCTCCTTCGGCAGCAGACGAAGTCCACCGAAGGACCATCCATCCCAAACCATTAAGGGAAAACATTTCAAATCAAGGTCTGAGGCACCTAAAACGCCATCATCAAGGTTCGAGGCACCTGAAACGCCATCATCATCAAGGTTCGAGGCACCTAAAACGCCATCATCAAGGTCCGAGGCACCTATAAAGCCATCATCTCCAAAGGTCCGAGGCACCTAAAAGGCCATCATTTCCAAAGGTCCGAGGCACCTAAAACGCCATCATCTTTAAGGGACGAGGCACCTAAAATGCCATCATTACCAGGTTGACACCTCAAAATAGTCATTCCAGGGTCAAAGACTCGAACTACGACTGGCTTGATTCCTCTTAAGGATACGTAGGTAGCCTATCATTAGGTTCAGCCATCCGACCAAAAATGGTCATTCCTATCCCCAGCAGAGTGGATAGCCATCTGACCAAAAATGGTCATTCCTATCCCGAGCAGAGCGGATAGCCATCCGATCGAAAATGGTCATTTCTATCCCCAGCAGAGCGGAAATACAATTTCAGCCATCCGACCGAAAATGGTCATCTCTTATCCCCAGCAGAGTTTCTCTCCAGCACCCGACTGCAGAGCTCGCTTTTCAAGGTTCGAGGCACCTAAAACGCCATCATCTCCAGGGTCAAAGACCCAAACTACGGCCGGCTTGATTCCTCTTAAGGATACGTAGGTAGCCTATTAAATAGGTTCAGCCACTCGATCACTTGATCATCCTGTCAAATTTGGAGCCTTACTCTTATCGACGACCCCGCTTCCTTCGAAAGCGCCGTCGCCGAGGGGCTACTGTAAGTACTCCAATTTGAGTTGTTAGTATTTTCGTTAGAAAATTAACGAAAGTTATAACATTCCTAACATTTCTAACATTCCTAACTTTTCTAACAAAGCAAGGGCAAAGTGGGCATTGTTATTTAAGGTTAAGCCTACAAAAGAATCTCAAAAAGCAAAAGAAATGGAAAAATCCGAATCTGGTAAGTTGAAAAACATAACCAGTTTGATTTTTTTGAAAAATATTCTTTGTGTCCAAAGCTTGCAGCTGCAATTAATGAACAGTGCACGCTGCAGGAACCCTCCGCGCGGATGGTATTGCAGTTTTTAGAGGGCTATAAATTGAGCCCTCTAGTCTCAGAAAAAAGGAAAATATATTTGTCACAACTGCACCTTGGCGAAAATAGAGAGAAAACAGTGAGAATTCTCTAGAATTGTCACCTTTTTCTCAACTATTCACCCAAAATCACACTCACTCAAACACTCTCATATTCAAGCCTCAAACACTCTTACATTCAAGCCTAAAACTCAAAACACAAAGAAGATTGGTAAACCCTCCTTCTCCTTACCCTAAACTCCTTCATTCATGCATGCATTTTCAAACTCCTAAATGTAGTTTGTTCATCTTCTTGCCTTAGATCCAAGAAGATCACCATGGAAGTTCATTTCCATGGATGATCTTCTACAGGGATCAACATTATTTTCAAAGTGTTCTTACTTACTTGCAAAGAAAACACATTTTCAAAACCCTAAAAACCATTTTCATACATCAAATCTCATTTTCAAAGGATAAAATTCCCCTTCCCAAGCAAATGAAGTGCTTAGTCCTAATGTACCCCAAGGATGGTTTGATATAGTTGATTCACCACTAAAATTTCAAGTGATCACTAATCAAAACCTAGGGAAATGGGGACAAGCATGGATGCAAAACCCCCCTTAAAATCATGTTTTTCTTCTTAAGAAAGTTGCTGTCCAGTAGCAATTTTCTAAGACTTCTGTCCATGGTCTAATTTTTTGGACACAGATAAACTTGGAATTTGGTGTTGACTACAAAACACTTTTTGTAGCCAATATCCAGAGCTTTCCAGACATATTTTTACTTTATTTTTTGCGTGAGTAAAACTCCCTTTTTCAAATTTTCCTTTAAAGGTCAGTTCATCAGTCTCTGGAAATCCAGATTCCACATCTGAGATTTCCAGAAAGTTTTGGTCCCTCAAATCATCTCCAAAATTAAAAGTTCTTTTACAAAAACCTTATTTAAGGTGTTTTGAACATTTTTCATTCTCAGACCTTTCCCAGATTCTGGAGTTTTCAATGCTTGGGCAACCGTGGTGGGTTCAGAAAGTGGAGATTGGAGAGAGGCAAGCAGGTTAAGTTTCTGAATGGGTTTGGTGATCTTGTTCTGAAGATGGGTGACTAGGCGATGAGGTGGTGGTGTGTGGGCAGCTGAAGGGGAGGATATGGGAGCAACTATGGGAGAAGAAGGAACAGGTAAAGTGGGGTGAGATGACTCGGCAGTAGAAGGAGTTGGTGAGGGAGTTGTGTCGGCAGAAGGTGTGGCAGAGGAGGAGGATGTAGGGCTAGGAGAGGCAGGCGGAAGAGGAGGGGAAAAGGATGAGGAGCTGATGGGTGTAGGTGAGGGGGCAGCAGATGGAGTGGATAATAGGGGTGAATGAGTGAGGATAGGGAGATGTAGGGTACACCATGTGTCAGCTTGAGTGGCAGCGGAATCAGAGGAGGAAGGACGAGAGAGAGAAGAGAATGGAAACTCATTCTCCACAAACTTAACATGACGAGACACAAAAGTTTTTAAGGATTTTGGATCAAGACAGTAGTATGCACTTTGGGTTGGAGAATACCCGACAAAGACACAAGGAGAAGAACGAGGCTCAAGTTTATGAGAGGTATAAGGACGTAACCAAGGATAACAAAGACACCCAAAACTTCGAAGTTTAAGGTAGTTAGGGTTATGACCATGGAGCTTAAGAAACGGAGACTGTAGATGGAGAGAATGGGTGGGCATTCGATTAATTAGGTAACAAGCAGTAACAAGAGCGTAGGGCCAATATTGAAGTGGCATATGAGAGTGGGAGAGTAAGGAAAGACCGGTTTCAACAATATGTCTGTGACGTCTTTCAGAATATCCATTATGCTCGGGAGTGTGAGGAGGAGAAGTAAGATGAGTAATACCATGAGATTCAAGCACTGGACGGAGACCAATATATTCACCTCCATTGTCACTAAAAATAGTGATGATGGAACGATTAAAAAAAAATTCAACACGAAGCTTAAAGGTGGTGAATATTTTTGTTGCATCACTTTTGTTTTTAAGGGGATAAATCCATATGTACTTAGAAAAATGATCAACAAAAATAATGTAATACTTGAATCCATCATAGGAAGGAACAGGAGACGACCAAACATCACTGTAAAGTAAATCAAGAGGACCATGAGAAGAAATAGTATTATCATTAAAAGGCAATTTATGAGATTTATTACAATCACAAGAATTGCAATGAAAGTCTGAAGACTTAGGGATATTTAAACCAAACGAATTACTAATGTGACGTAAAACAGAATAAGCTGGGTGGCCTAAACGATGATGCCAATTTATTGTTGATGACTTGACGGAATGAACAGCAGGAGAAGAAGGACGCCATTCATAAACACCGGACTCAAAAATGCCTTGAAGAAGGATGACTCCCGTTTGTAGATCCTTCACAAGAAAAGAAGATGGTAAGAAGATGACAGAGACATTATTATCAGAACAAAGTTTTGACACGGAAATTATGTTACGAGAAACAGATGGAACATGAAGAACTTGACTAAGATTTAAAGTAGAAGAGGAAGTAGGGATGGAGGAAGAACCAATATTGGAGATGTGTAAGCCGGAGCCATCACCAATGAGGAGTTCTTCGGTGCCATCGTAGGGAGAATGAAGAGCAAAATTATTAAGATCATATGTGACATGATGAGTAGCTCCACTATCGAAGAGCCAACTGGGAGTTTGAGGAGCCGAGGTGGTGGCAGTATATGCACTAGGTTGAGAGTTGGAAGAGTTTCGGGGCTGGTTGCGAGTGTGGGCTGAATTGGAGGATGTAGGAGAGGGGTTAGGTACAATGACATTGGGGTGGGATTGGCGAAAGAGAGGACATTGGGATAGGTAATGGCCTGACTGCTGACACCATTGGCAGCGACCATTGTATGGGCGACGGTTTGAAGGTGTAGACGGGTTGGGCTGGTTATATTTTGGTGAGTTGGGGTTGGACTGATTAGAGTTAGGTGGGTTGGCGGCAGATCTAGGCTGGTAGGTACGAGGAGGGTTTTTGGTAGCATAGTTGATTGCGACTGGGAAGGAGGTAAGGGTGGCGGCTTTGTGTTTGAGAACAAGTTCCCGGTTTATAAGCTTTTCATGGAGCTCCTCAAAGTCAATAGGGTTTTCACGACTAAGAACAGCTTGAACAACGATATCATAGTCAGGATCATTCAGTTGATCAAGCACACGATCAACTAAATCTTCAGGATCAAGGGGTCGACCAAGTGAAGCAAGTTGGTCAGCGTAGGATTTGATTTCTCGCATGTATTCATCAACAGAGCGAGAACCTAAAATGATACTTCGAAGATGATCTTTAATTTGTTTGATGTGCCCTTTGGAGGGATTAGCATAAGTTTTGGCTAGGGATTTCCAAGCACCATGGGTGGTGGAACATTGAGAAATAAGGGTAACCAAGGAATCACTAAGGGTTCCTGCTAGGGCTCCTAGAAGGAGCTTATCCTGACGAAACCATGTTGTATAGGCTGGGTTAGGGATGGTTGTGGTGACGGTAGTTGTGGGGTGGGAGGAGCAGTAGGTTCTGCGGCTGGTGTGGTGTCGGTGGTGGAAGAGGCGGCAGTGGTGGTGGTGGTTAAGGTGATTTCTTTAGGTGGTGTCGGATGTGTGCCATCAATGAACATGTAAAGATCATGGCCAAGTAAGGTGGCTTCGATTTGGATCTTCCATGCAAGGTAGTTTGTGGGAGTAAGCTTAATAATATGAGCAAGAGAAACCACAATAAGAGGTTTGGAGGGTTCAGCGGAGTTGTGTAGCAAGGAAATCTCAGGGGCAGCCATGGAGATTTCGACTAAGACAGGGAAAGAAAAAAAATTCTGGACCTAGGCTCTGATACCATATAAGAGTAACAGAAATTATTGAGAGAAGATCAAAGTATATTGATGTTATGGTAGCTATATATATATATAAGTACATATGAGTAATCCTACAAGTAACCTAGAATTGTATTTACATAAGGAAAAGGTAACCATAACAATTAGGAAACTAAATAAGATCTTTAGAATCTTTAGGAGATTTGGTAGGATCTCTAACAGAGATATGCGGGACGGGAACGGGACGGGCGGGACCGCACCATGTTGTCCCGCAACGGAAACGGAATGAGACGGGACGGGACGAAACGGGACGGGACTAAAATACTCTGTCCCATCCCGTCCCAAATCTATTACGGGACGGGACGTCCCGACGGGACCGTCCCAACTTGACGGCTCTAAATAGAAGACTTATAAGGTACTCCCTCCGTCCCTAAATGTTTGTCCCATTTGACTTTTCAAACATTTTAATTTAGTGATTTTGAAGCTTTAATTTTGGTTATTTTTACGAACGCTTTGAAAATTATTGATAATATACACCGCCGTTATGTAATATTCCGTCTCTAAATGTTACAAGTTTTGAAAATTTAGTGATTTTGAAGCTTTAATTTTGAAAATGAGACTAACTTTTTGAGACAAAGAAAAAGGAGAAATGGGACAAACATTTAGGGACGGAGGGAGTATGTGTTAAAAATATACTGTATTTTAATTTATTTTTCTTCCAATTTATATTACCGCTTTCCATTACATTACCATCTTTGAACAGTTCTCTGAACAGTTCCACCGGCCGAAATCCCCATTTTGCCCTCACTATTTTGTCCCTTTTCCATTTTGCCCTTAAAAAAAAAAAAAAAACAAAACAAAAAATGTGGCCTTGAACACGGGCTTAGGCTAGTATATCTATAGTATAAGGAGCAGCGGTGTTGACACTGTTCCATGAACAGTTCCAAGTGTCCATTTGACCATTTTGCCCCCACTTTTTTGTCCCTTTCCCATTTTACCCTCCCTTTAAAAATTTTTTTTTTTTAAACATACACATACCCTCACGTTTCTCTCTCTTCCATTCCAATTTCAAATTCAAATCAAACAGCTTCTCCTTCTCCTACTCCACACCATCTGCAACCATTTTTTCTTCATCTTCTCTACCACACCAACGCAAACCGTCATGCCAAAATCACATGAAGCTATATCTCTGGTGAGTCTTTCCTTCGATTTATGCTCAATTTCGTGATCTAGAGCCAAAATTCGCGAGTTAGGGCTCGAAACTTCGAATTTGAGAATTGTTTCTTTAAGAATTATTTCTTTTGAACTTCCATGTGGTAAATCTGTGGTGGGTGTGTGATTATCTGAGTGAATTATTTTTTTTCTTTATTTCTTATTCTTGACAAAAAAAAATGTTAACTAGGGCTTAAAACTTTGATATCAGGGATTTCACCTGATCTACTTTTATATCTGAAAGTTTTTAAAATTGGGGATTTCACGTAATTTGTTCTTATATCATTTCATTGAGCGAAAAGAAGGATACGACTAAGCTAAATTGAAAGATCAGACAAGGTGTAACACCAATTGGTGATTTCAGTGAGTATGCTTGAGATGTTATTATGTGTGTCATTCAATTGTTACTGATCAGTGAATAGTTTAATAGTTGAAGATAAATAATATTTTGGATTATATTGGGTGGTTTTAAGCATATGAGCATGTTGTACGGGTGTTATACTATAGTACTATAGATAACTTTACCTAAGACTTCCCATGCTTTTTGGATCATAACTGTTTTTTTTTTTTTTTTTTTTTTTTTTTTGCACGCGGGGTCTTAGCCTGATGGTTAGAGTTCATGGCTTCCAACCTGGAGGTCATGGGTTCGATTCCCCCACCAGTGGTTAGAGGGAATGACATTGCCCTCCCTAGCATAGCTAGGCGCCTCTGTGAAGTGCATCAAGGGGGGAGCGGTGAAATGTGTTGATCCCCTTCTTTTAAAAGGAGAAAAAGAAAAAAAAAAAAAATAACTGTTATTTTTTTTTTTTAAGATCATAAAATCATGTGTTTATGAATGAATTATAGCAATAATGTGGCTATCATGAGTTTGATTCATTCGCAACAAGGCCTACAATCTGACCGACTATTAAGTCATTCATTTTTTGTTGATTTTTGTTAATTTTTATTACAGATCTGGGCCTTAATTTCTGTTTCTAATTCTACATTTTTTATTTTTTGGGGTAATGGGTTTTGCGGATCTAGAACTGTTTTTGAAGAGTGCTTTTGATGATGCGGAGGGGCCTTTATTTTTCTTTTCGTGTTCTCATTCTAGGCCTGACCAAAGAAGTTTTTTTTTTTTATTTGAAAGAAGCTAATTTGTATAAAATTAGAATGTTTCGTTTTTCATTTTTGCAAGTTTATTGCCTGTTTTGTTATTATCTATTTTTTGAATGATATTATTATCTATTTTTTCTTCTCAAAACAGGTTTACTGCGAAGATACGATCGGTTGGAGAGAATCTTCAAGGAATCGTATGAAATACCGAGTCAACATTATTAGAATTGAAAGGTAAATTTTCTCGACCTCATGAAGTTTGAGTCAGATTTGGATATTATTTTTTTGGTATTAATTTAAGGTATTGTTGTGTAAGTGCAGTTGTCGGGTGTAAAGAGCATGGCACCTGTTATGGGTGGGTGATTATTGCTAAGACAGGTTTCTCTTTCTCTCTCGCTCTCCCGTTTCTCTATAATGGCGCCTGCCCCCTTCCCCCTCCCTGTCCCCACTCCCCATCCCAAACAGGCTGCCCCCTTCCCCTTTCAAACAGTGCAAGCTGCAATTGTGCCCCCTCCCCCTCCCCGGTTTTAGCACCTTTGCCCGCCCCCTTCCCTCACTATTTTGTCCCTTTTCCATTTTGCCCTTAAAAAAAATTTTTTTTTATTTAAAAAAAAATTAAAAAAAAAAAAATTACGTGGCCTTGGACACGGACATGTACTAGTATATATATATATAATGGTTACAATGGGGTAGAGTTTTACAATAAAGATAGGGGGAGGCATGTTTTCTTAGATCTGAAATGAAAGGGTTAGGGTTAGGGTTTTGTTTTAGGTCATACTCCCTCCGTCCCTAAAAATTTGTCTCATTTGACTTTTTTGTTGAACTTTGACCACAAATTTATGAGAGATTAATCATGTTCATGAAATTCTAAAAGTTGTTGTTGATAATATTATTAATGGTGAATCAATAGAAATTTTTAGAATTTCGTGAACATAATTAAATTGTCATATATTTGTGGTCAAAGTTCAATTAAAAAGTCAAATGGAACAAATTTTTAGGAACGAAGGGAATATAAGTTAGTGGACTAAGTTAATTGGGTGGGTCAATGAATTGGCTAAATTGGGGAGAAAGAATGCAAGTTGGTTATTGTGATTATGGGTTAGAGGTAGGGATGACCAAAATCGGTTTCGGGCTCGGTTTCGGTTCGGAATTGCCGGTTTTGGTTCGGAAAATGTATGACCCTTAACTGGCCCGAATTGCTCACGGTTTTGGTTAATTCGATTTCGGTTTTCTCCCCGATTCGTCCGGTTCCGGGCTTTTTCCGGTCCGGTTACGGTCCGGTTCTATTGAAAAACAATGAATTTTCGTCCGGTTTCGGGCTTTTTTCGATTCGGTTCACCATTTTGGTGACCCTTAACCGGCCCGGCTCCAAACCGATTCCGGTTTTCGTGACGGTTCATGGCGGTTTCGGGCTTTTTCGGTCCGATTTCGGTCCGATTTTCCGGTTTGGCCATCCTTAGTTAGAGGGTTGGATATATTAAAGGATATATAAATACTCCCTCCGTCCCACTTCAGTGTGACTTATTTTCTTTTTGGGACATTCCACATTAGTGTGAGCTGTACAAAATGGCAAAGAATCTTTACTATTCCACCCACTCATTCTCTCACCTACTTTACTTTTACACTCACAACATTCTCTCCTAACTATTCCTTCCACTCATTCTCTCTCCTATTTAATTTTTCATACTCACAAACACCTCCTCCACCTATTTCTCTCTCCTACTTTTCTTTAATTCTCGTGTCCAAAAATGTCCCGTTAATCTCGTGTCCCTGTGAGTCACCAAGGTAGGGTTTTTTGTCCCGTTAATCTCGGTTTTGACTGTTTTCTAAATAACTGTCCGAGAAAATGTCCGTAACAGCCCCGGAAAGTCCCGAAAATTGCGTATTTCAAGGAAAGTGCCACTTTTACGTGTGATAACGTGTGTTGAGTACACTTTGAAATTTGGATGCACGGGGTAGTCCTACTTTTCATACTCACAAACCATTTTTCCGGGCACAATAATTAAGAAATATTATTAAGATAATGAAAATGTGTGGTAGGAAATGAAGAGAGAGAATGAGTGGAGTTGGTTGAATAAATTGTGTGGTAGGAAATGAAGAGAGAGAATGAGTGGGTGGGGTAGGGTGAATATAAAATAATAAATTTATTTCCATTTTGGACAGTTTGTATTCACGTGGGACGGACCAAAAAGAAAATAAGTTTGTATTCACGTGGGACGGAGGGAGTATAATTTACCTCCACCAAAATAATGACAAAGGGAGAGGGAAATTTCAAAATATTAACCGGTCAAATGGGAAAATAATATTGAGTTTATTTATTGAGTGAATTTTTATTTATTAACTACGTCCTATATTAAAATAGATGATCATTGATGCTGCAGGAATTGTGCTTATCAATAATCCTCCACGTGGCAAGATTAATCACCTAGCTCCTTGACCTGAAATCAGAACCCACGACTAGCCGGATGTGTCTCCGGCGAAGACGCTCGGGCGTGAGAGTAAGAATACAGTTGAATAAAGCTCAAAATGTATTGAATAATGAATTCAGAATACAAAATGGCAGTTACCTTTTACCGTTTGGTAGTAATGAAGTATTTATATGTGATGACGGTTGTATTTTGGGTGGTGCTACATAAGCTTCGTGATTATAGCGGCAGTTATGGTCATGAGAACGTGCCTTAAACCGTCCCTGATTTATAGGGATGCTGTTATGGAAAGATTTGACTCATGTGTGCCCATATTAATTAGCTCGACACTTGAGTGATTAACTCGGCACTTGAGTGATTTGGTCGAGGTCGCCACTAGGGGAAGAGTCGACCTGACTGGCGGGTAGAGCATGGTTCGTACCCGGATTGTAGTATGAATCATGAGGTCGGACTAAGTTAAGTCGGGACCAAGTAGGTCGGACGTTGGGCTTAGTCGACTGATGTTGGAGAGGGGCTTTGGGCCTTGCTTTGATTGGGCCTGAACCTCTTGATAGATTGGGTCAATAGTGGTCTTGAGGATTGGGCTTTACTTGCTCGGCCCAACTCGACACTTTTGGTATGTTCAGTGGCCCCCAACTTTCGAGTTGACTTCGTCGACTTGAAAGTTAAGAAGATCCTTTATAAGAATTATTTTACTCGCAGGTCGCTGCTAATTTTTGAAGTAAGTCGACAATGATGACGTGGCACAATCCTGGACATTGGCGATGAACGGTTATAGATAAAGGAGCGCCGTTTTTTGCCATAATGATTACAATTCCGACGTTTGAGAGTCCGCCTAGGAAACTGTTTCCGCCATTAATTAGGAAAATTAATTTCGAATTTCCCTTTGCCCTTTCCAATTCGGGGAGCTATAAATTTGAGAATCCTTTTCCATTTACAACTTTTGCCTTCTCTGAACTCTGTGCGTGATTCCGGCGGTGATAAAGGAAGTTGATTCCTGCTATAAATTGGTGTTTTCACCCTCCATTGTTCCGTTTCCCTTCACTGCTAAAGGTATTCCCCTTATTCTTTAGAATTAGGGCTTTAATTTCTGCAATTTCTTTGATTTCGCCATGGCTAGGACCTTTAGTACAGAACCCGGAGCTTGGTATAGGTACTGTAAAGTCAATCGTAGGGTTTATAAACATTTGAACGGAGAGTGGAGGGAGATGACCATGGAGGAATGTACTTCAATTTTAACCCGATGGGGTTTGCAATTTACTGAGTTGGCTTTGCCTGTGGGAGAGAACTTAGGTACCTTAGGAACGAATGACCCAAGAGTTGAGTCCTTCCATCTTTTTCACGAGCTTCTCGACCATATTGCCATATTTTACATTCAGGACCCCAATAAACCTTCCTTCCTTAGGAACAGAATTGGATTTCCTGGGAATCTAGGTCGCCCTTAGTATGTCGGTTAGGTTCCATGAGAATTCTTGTAGAGGCGATTCCCTGTTTCCAATTCTTCTTGTACGAGATATGGAGACTCAAGGAGGAGCCCATGCATCGACCTCATCAAGCCCACGTATCGTTGACGCCTTCGAAACTACTGTGGTGTCGGGCAGGAATGAAAGGGGTTATGTTCCTCAAGGGCCACTGAGAGGGAAACAGAATTTTCCTTCTAGATTGTCGACCATTTATGACTTCTGTGAGGTGGCCAGGGACGAGTTTGAGGTTACCCTCTATAGCAGGGCTGACTTCTTCAAACAATTTGGGAAGACCTATAAGCGATGCCACCAGGGTCGCCTTTTATTACGGCCAGTTCATTGCCGGCTTGAGATTGCCCTTGGACCCTTTTATTAACGAGTTCCTAGAGTGTGCCAATGCCCTACCTATCCAACTGGGCACCAATACTTGTAGAGTTTTGGTCTGCTTTGCAATGGTTTGCCGCTTCTTAGGTTATGAGCCTTGTATGAGGGTGTTCAGAGAATTCTTTGCTGTGAAGTTCGACAAGAATGGTGGCATAAGTACTCCCTCTAAAGCAAATTCCCCCAAGTTGTTTATCAATTTGCCTAGCAAAGTCAGTGGCTGGAACTCCCACGTTGCAGTAGTGGAGAGTAGGTTAGGTTGGGAGTTCCCTCTACCAGGTGAGGACACCAAAGCGATAAGGGATGAAGATCAGTGGGAGCCCCATTGGCATAATGACCTGCGTGGGAAGTTGGCAGAGTTGGTTGCCCGTGCGCCCATTAGTTGGGAGGTTTTGGGGACCACGAAGAACAATTACATCCAAGCAGGAATGATGCTAGGAGATGATGATGTTGTGCCTTTGGTTCCCATAGTCAGGTGCTTGAGGTATCCAAATTGGGTTACTCATGCTCATGCTAGGTTTGAGAAAATGTGCTCCCTACGTCGGAAGACTAAGAATTGTGCAAGGATAACGGGGAGCATTTTGGTGGTAAGGATTTACTCGCCTCTTCCTCCTCTATATATGAAAACTTCTTATGCGCGAGTTCTACCTTGGCATCTGCTTTTTGATCATTTAGTCGTCACTTCCTGGTCCCAGTGTAACACTCGTGCCCTTTATATGTGCTGCCTATTGTATTTGTTAGCTCGCAATTGATCTTGCTCGTATGTAGAACTCGCGGCTCGTACATAGAACTTATATTTTTGATGTCGAGCTAACACTTTACTTTTTTGTCTTGTGCAGTTTTAACCCCTGCTCAGGAAGCTAATATGGGGAGAGCTGTTGACATCAGGAAGGCCAAGAAGAGCTATGGCAAAACTAACGCCAAAGAGAACCGTGAGGTAGAGGGGTCTAAGAGGAATGATCTGTTGAAGCTGGTTGATGAGGATACCACGAAGTTTATTCCTGCTGAGGAGAACTTGGAAGTGGTAGATGATGTTATAGAGGGAGAGAATGTTGAGGGTGATGAGGCCCAAGGTTCTGAGGAGGCCAACATTGGTGGTGAGGAGGAGGCCGAACTGAATGTGGAACCAGAGAGGGAGGTCGTTCGTGCCAGGACTCGAGCTCAAGCTAAGTCAAAAACCACAACCAAAACCAAGACCAAAGCTGCCTTGAAGAGAAAGTCCCACGTCATTTCTTTGGACGATGAGGAAGATGAAGATGACGCTGCCCCCATAAGCAAAGTGATCAAGATTGGCCCCTCAAAAGCGAGCTCGACATCTGGTCAAGTTGATGCCAGTGAACCTATGGAGACTGAAACCAGAAGCCCCCAAGCCTCTCCCATTCGTGTCTCCTATGACGAGTTGATTCAGAGTCGGGTTGTTTGGCGAGCGATGTGACTCCCTTGACAAGGATAAACAGCTTGGCTAGGGAGTATCCAGAGTTGGAGTATGGCCAGGTGATCGTACGGAGAGGGGCTGATCAGGACCTGATAAGAGAATTCACCAACAAGCCCTTGACTCCAGAAGCTTGCCGGGCTAGGGTTGGACTAGATTCTTCTGAGGTAACTCGAATGTTTTCAATGTGCTTATTTTTCCTTTCCTTTTTCTTCTCTGTTGCTTTCTTATGCTTGGTCTAAATTCTTTCTTTTATTCGACCTCGCAGTCTCTTGCCATGATCGACCTGGCCACGACTTATTGGAAGGCTGCTGAGGAGCAGGAGAGGCTGGCCAAGTCCATGTTAGCCAAAAAGAATGCTGAGCTGTTGAAGCTTGAGGAGGAGGTAGCCAAGGTAGGGGAGTTGAAGGAGGACAAGAAAAAACTGCAGGCTGAGCTCGAGAAGGTAAGGGAGGAGCACTCTGATTTGGATAACTCTTATGAAGCCTTGAAGATGGTGAAGGACAACGAAATCCAGCTTAAGGAGGAAGCCCTGAAGAGTTTAAGGGAAGCTAACAGTGAGCTCGCCGGTCTTAAGGAGGAGAAAAAGAAGGTGGCGGCTGACTTAGAGCTGGCAAAGCAACAGTTGGAGGAAGTTCCCGTTACTTTGGCTAAGAAACGAGGAAGAGTTGGATCTTTGCTAGAGCCCGATGGGAAGTGGACCTTGCCGCTGTGAAGACTGCTAAAGAAGATCTTTGTCAAGGCTTATAAAGGCGGCGGCAGGCTCAACCAATATGTCAGAAGAAGCCGGGGGTTCTACGAGGTGGGCTGAGACATATGGCTCGGCGAATCATAGTGGATCCCTCTGTCAATATTTACGTCGAGCGGTTAGCCACATGGGCCTGCGAAGATCAATATAACACGACGGCCCGACAAGGCCACTCCTTGGTGCCATTCAACGATAATGACACGGAGCTTATAAGGAAAGATGATGAAGCGGCGGGCGGCACCACAGGATCCCCTGCTATTGAAAACGTTAACTTCAACACTATCCTGGTTGATCTCGAGGAGCCTGACTCTCCGGCTTTTGATGGCGATACTCCTAGGCATGGATTTTCAGAATCAGGTAAGCCAATCGAACCCCAGCAGCATGAAGACAGGATAGATGGTCAGGCAGCTACCAGTGGTCGAGTTGAAGGTGATCCTGAAAGTTGAACTTTATATGTAATGGTCGTATAATGAACAAGTTCCAAACAATTTTTTGCTTTTTCGTCTTTAAATACTTGGTTGCCTTGGCCCAGTTTTTGGGAGGCATGGAGACATGTAAGCTTATTTTTGCCTAAGTCTTAGCCCGCTTTTGGGAGACTTGTTCATATTTGATTGTAGTCAACCCTTCTTTATTGCATGTTGTATGCTTTTTGAAGTAAGTGTCGATATAGATAGGGTAAATGAGTCAATCTTAAGTTTAAGGTCGGCCTGACTTTATGATGCCTTAGTCGACCTCAGACTTGGTTAGAACGAGATTGTCTGTAAATCTGATCTGTTCAAACTATTTAAGCTGACCAAGGGTCGAGCTAATTAGAGCGAAGTCGATTAGGAATCGGACTTGTTGAATGAACAAAGCTGATTAGGAATCGAGCTAATTAGAACAAACTGACTAAGAGTAGAGTTTGTTAGAACGAAGTCGACTAAGAGTCGGACACAGTGCGAACAAGGCGATTAAGAATCGAGCTAATTAGAACAAAATGACTAAGAGTCGAGTTTGTTAGAACGAAGTCGACTAAGAGTCGGACTTGTTAACTGAACAAAGCTGATTAAGAATCGAGCTAATTAGAACAAACTGACTAAGAGTCGAGTTTGTTAGAACGAAGTCGACTAAGAGTCGGACTTGTTAACTGAACAAAGCTGATTAAGAATCGAGCTTTGTTAAAACGAAGCTGACTAAGAGTCGAGCTTGTTGGGGTTAGTGTAACACTATGCTTGATGGAATGAACTGCGTTTTTCATTGAAGTATGGAACATGCTTTCATCAATTTTGACACTAGAACTACCACAAACTTGAACTTGGAAACTGAAAACTAAAAGTAGTATTTGATGAGGTGAGTGGCGTGCCAAGGATGTTTCAACTCTTCTCCTCCGGGATGAGCTATCATGTAGGTTCCTTCTTTGACGACTCGAGTAACCACATAGGGACCTTCCCAGTTAGGAGATAGCTTATTCTGCTGGGTCCTTCTACCCGTTGCCTCAATCTTTCTCAACACATAATCTCCAACTTGGAACGACCTTGCCTTGACCTTCTTGTTGTGATAACTTTTAGTTCGCTGCTTGTAGTTGACCATTCGGAGGTAGGCTGTTTCTCGCTTCTCGTCGATCAGGTCCAAGTCGATCAATCTGTTGGTATCATTCTTGCTCTTGATCAAAGAAGGTCACTCTAGCGGTAGGGAATCGGAGCTCGGCGGGTGCCGTGGCCTCGATCCGTAAGTGAGAGCGAAAGGGGTTTCCGTAGGCCCCAGTGGTTGTACGAGCGCCCAAAGAGCAAGGGAGTTCGTCCAACCAATTGTTTCGTCGACCTACGAGCCCGGTCTTGAGCGAAGATAGAACAAGTTTATTTCTTTGCTTCGGCTTGTCCATTTCCTTGAGGATAGGCGACAGACGATTTCCAATGTTTGATCCCTACTCGATTCATTTACGTTTCGAAGGTTTGGGAGAGCGTAAACCATTGTCGGACACTATAGCACGAGGAAAACCAAATCGACACCAAATGAAGTCGTGGATGAAGTTGATAGCATTCTCCTCGTGATGCGAGCTAATGGTTTGGCCTCTACCCATTTGGTGAAGTAGTCTATGGCAACTATTACATACTTGCAGTTTCCTCGGGCGGGAGGGAAGGGTCCAATCAGGTCGACGCCCCACATGTCAAATGGCCAAGCTGCGATCACGGAGAGTGCTCTGTTGTAGGCACATGGGGAAGGTTGGCAAACCTTTGGCATTGATCACATTCTTGAACAAAGTTATGAGTATCAACTCTCATATGTGGCCAATAGTATCCCAAGGTGATTAACTTGTCTGCGAGGTCACGGCCCGGTGTCCGCCACAAATCCTTTGTGTACTTCATGTATCAATAGGGCGACCTCTTGAGGATGGATGCACTTTAGCAATGGTCGAGTATAGGATCTTCTGAATAGGTCGCCTCCTTGAATGACATACCTCGGAGCTTTCTTTTTGATAGCTCGAGCCTTCTTCTCGTCATCTGGCAGCTCACCACTTTCTAAGTACGCCTTCATTTCCTCGATCCAACACTTCTCCTGAGTCCAATTTCTTGAGGATCATCTATGCATTGAATTTTTACTCTTTCATAAAATTTGGACTTTCGAGGAAGGAGATAGGTTCATCATGTGGTTCATGCTGAAGTGGCTAATTTCGAGAGGAGGTCGGCTAGCTCATTGTCTTCTTGTCCAATTCTACGAATCTTCCCGAGAATTCCAAATCTTTTATCGGTTCCTTCACCGGGTCGCGTATTTGATCGGTGTGGCACTAAGCACCTCGTACTCGCCTCGACACAGTTGACTATCGATTGGGAATCACGGTAGGCCATGATCTTAGTAGCTCCAAAACACTTGGCGTACTCAATAGCTGCAATTAAAGCCTCATATTCGGCTTGGTTGTTGGAAGCATCAAACTTGAACCTTAGTGATTCCTCATGCAGTTCCAGGACTCGGCTCGATTAGCACTATCCCGGCTCATTTGCTATTCTTGGTCGGCCGATCCGTCTGAATAGACCTTCCAACAATCGTGCAGTAGGTGATGGCGACACAGGACTACGGCTCTTTCCCCTTAGCTTTTCTTTTGGAGCTCGATGCTCGTCGTCTTCTTTGGTGAACGTAAGCTCGACCAAGAAGTCGGCTAGAGCTTGAGCTTTCGAGCGCCTTTCGAGGTCGATACTCAATGTCAAATTCAGTAAGGGCAATTGACCAATTGAGAAGTCGACCTGAACTTTCCGGCTTGTGAAGGATTTTCCTTAGGGGAGCATTCGTGAGAACCACAATTGGGTGAGCCAGAAAATAAGCTCGTAGCTTCCTTGAAGCCACGACTAGAGCATAAGCAACCTTCTCGGCATTGTAGTATCGGCTCTCCACATCTGATAAGGCCTTGCGATGTAGTATCTGGCTTTTGTTGACTTTCATCCTCTCTAATCAAGGCTGCTGCCACCGGCACTGTCTCCCACGAGATAGATATACAAACAAGGTCTCACCAGTGGTCGGGCTACTCAGGAGAGGTGGAGTAGCGAGGTAATCCTTCAGCTGTTGGAACGACGAATGACATTCGGTCATCCATTCAAAATTTTTCGTCCCTCTCAATGCCTTGAAGAAGGGGAGAGACCTCTCTGCTGACTTTGATATGAAGCGGCCAAGAGGCTGCTATCCTTCCATTAAGTCGCTGCATCTCTTTGACCTTTGGTGGGCGCCTTCATGTCGACTAAAGCCTTTATTTTCTCCGGATTAGCCTCTATGCCCCGTTGAGATACCATAAATCCAAGGAACTTTCAGCGGCTACACCAAATACACACTTCTTTGGGGTTGAGCTTCATGTCGTTTGCTCTCAAATTGGCGAATGTTTCCTTTAGGTCGACCACGTGACGTCCGAGTCTTTGTTTTGATGACCATATCGTCGACGTAGGCCTCCATGTTTCGGCCAATTTGAGAAGCAAAGACTTTGTTCACCATCCTTTGATAAGTTGCCCCTGCATTCTTCAATCTAAATGGCATCATGTTGTAGCGGTAGATGCCTCAGGCCGCTTGAAATGCCGTCTTGATTATGTCGTCCTCATGCATCTTAATGCGGTGGTAACTTTGAGTAAGCGTCGAGGAAGGCGAGGGTTGAGTGGCCAGCAATGGAATCGACTAGCTTGTCGATTCTAGGAAGAGGATAAATTTGTTCTTAGGGCAAGCAAGATTGAGAGTGGTGAAGTCGACACACATCCGCCATTTGCCATTTGATTTCTTCACCATGACCACGTTGGCCAACCACGTTGTATGAGTGGCCTCTTTGATTATCCACTGCATTCAAAAGTTTTTGCACCTCGGTTTTATGGCTTCCTCCTTGTCGCGAGCAAAGCTTCTCAATTTTTGGGGTCTAGGCTTTATGGTCGGGTTGACTTCCAGTCTGTGAACAGCGACCTCCTCCTTGATTCCCCTCATGTCCTCTACTCTCCATGCGAAGACGTCATTGCTCTCCTTGAGTAGCTTGATTATCTCCAGCCTTTCTTCAGCTGACAACTGTTTACCAATTTGAATTTTTTGGTCGGGGTAGGAAGGGTTGGTGATGACTGATTCTAGTTCGTCCACAGCCTCTAGCTCTGGTCCATCCCTGAATTGTAGAGTCTCAATTATTATTTCTCTGACCCTTTGTCTCTCCTCGGCCCCCAGGTGTGGAGCTTCTCCTGCTATCATCTTATCTAGCTTATTTGCAACCTCGCTGGTGGTGGTGGTGGCCCCCGAGTTATTGTCGAGCTGGAGGCATAGATCGCCTATGGTGACTTGGTCGACCATAACTACATCTGGATCGACCTCTGTGGTTTCAGAGTGACGTGTCGACTCAATCATGATCTCGTCATTTGAGCGATAGGTCGACTCCTCCACATTGGTGATTGTTGACAGTCGAGTAGTTTTGGTGACTGACTGGGACAGCTTCAGGTAACCATCTGCAGTCTCAATTTCCAACTCCCTTTTCTTTCTTTCTCTGAGAACATGATCAAGGTAGGCTCGAGCTGTGCCTTGTACACATCCTATTCCAGCAGGTGTGGGGAACTTGACTCGCTGATGAGGGATCGATGCCACCATTCCAAGAGCGACCTGACCTGGAATACCAAGTATAGCGGCATAGTCACTATTTACATCAATCACTATAAATTGTACCTTCGATACGATCCTGAGGGGGTGTTGGCCTAGGTCGACATCGAGCTCTATCGGCCTCTAGCATCGGCTCGATGGTTGGTGAAGCCCTCCAACCTGCCATCATATCTTTCTAAGCTGTTCGTCGTTAAGTCCCATCTCCTTGAATGTCTTGTAGAACAAAATATCCTTGCGAGGCCCCAGTGTCGACTAAGAGTCGCTCGTTGTACATCCGTCTATGAGACTGGGATGACGAGAACTTGCTCTCTAGCCGCCATGTTAGTAGCCAATTCATGGGGGTAGAAGGCGATCGCCTCATCTCGACATCTCTCCTTGGAGGCACACGTGGGGCCTTATTAAGTTGGAAGATCTTGTGCTTGATGGGTTGTATTGCTTGCTTGCTACGTAATGACCCCCGAGGTTCAATCTAGGCTGCCTCGGTCCTTGCTGTCCACCTGCTGGCTGCTCGCCTCCCCCGGCTTGAGGCCTCTTCACATAAGCGTCGAGCCTTCCCTGGTCGACCATTCTTTGAATAATGCGCTTCAAACCCAAACAATCTTCTGTGAGATGACCCGTGTCCTTATGGTAATCACAGTACTTGCTGTTGTCCCTCCTAAACTTGTTGCCTGGGTTCATTGGGACTGGAGGAGCCAGCTCGACGGCATTCATAATTTCTGTTCGACTCACCGTAAGGAGTGAAAGCCTCGGGTACCTTCTCTCGTAGCCCTTGTCTGTTCTTTCCATTTTTATTATTTCCTCCATTCTTGTTGGAGTCTTTCTTATCATCGGAGACCTCAACCTTAGGACTCTTACCATTCTTCTTCTCTTTCCTTTCTTCAGCTAGCGCAACATTGTACACCTTTTCAAACAACTCCTGTCGAGTTGTGACCGTTCGGACTGTGAGCTCGTAGTCCATGTCTTCCGAGGAAATACCACTTCGGAAGCAATTGATCACCTCCCTGTCTGTGATGTCCTCTTCAATCTTGTCGACCATTTCTTTGAACTTGGTGAAGTAGCTCATGGAGCTTTCGTTTTTGGCCTGCACCAAGTTGTTTAGATCGGCCATCCGTCACTTTCCGAGCTCCGGCGGTCGAGAAGCGATCTAGGAACTTGGTCCTCAAGCATGTCCAAGTGGTTATGCTACCAGCTTCCAAACCATTAAACCACGTCAAAGCTGCTCCTATGAGGGTACTTACGAGGGCTTTGCACATATTGTCGTCTTCATTGGCGACAAAACACATCGTGGCCTCCAGGTGTGCTATGTGGCTTCTTGCATTGGTGGAGCCAGAATACTTCTCTAGAAGGGGCAACTGAAACTAGGGGAGGTCGACTATCTCTCGGCTCCTTGGAAAGAGGTCAAAGAGCAAAGTCAATTAGTTCGACCTTTCCAGCATCCTTTTTCTTCTCCTCCTCCCATTGCTCAAACTTCTTTTTCATCAACAACCATTCCCTAGCATCGGGTCTTTCATCTCTTGGAGGGGCGCGGCATTTGACTTCGGCCTTCACTTCAGGGAGTCACCTGCCTACTCCTTCGTCTGTGAGAATGAGCCCTCTCTGATCGGGCGGAGATGCGTGCTGTCATTTCCTTGTGGCGACTGCGCCTGTCGGCACGGATGGCGACTGCGCCTATAATCTCCAGTGGCGACCTGCGCCTCTCCTCTCTTATGGGCGACCTGCGCCCGTTCCTGTCTCTATGAGACCCTGATCTCTGTGTCCGTGCTGGAGAAATGCGTCTGTTTCTGTTGGCGGTTAATTGCGTCCTCAAATCAGACTGAGCCTCTTGCTCCCTGTTTCTGTTGAGGCTAGCCCTTAGGTCGTTACTTGGCACATGAACGATCGTAGGAGCTCGTTGAACTATCCTGTTTTCACCATTCTGCCCCACACCCTCATTTGGCCTTGCACTCCTGGCCTGCTGCCTGTTGGAGACTTGGGAGGGAGCAATCCTTTCTGATCGAACATCAGCTTGCTCTGTTTCTTCCATAGCTATCAAATCAGCTAGGATCTGGGCTCGCTCCAACATCATTTCCTTCTTGGTCATGGGATTGGTTGAGGGACCAACCCTATTCCCAGCATTCGTCAGTCCAGTCGGACGTTTTGGAGGAGGTGGGGCTCCTTGTCCCTCCATAGGGCGCTTGTCCCTCCGGCCATCGGGCAGTCCTCTGCCATCAGCAACGCTGTTGGATCGCGTTGCCCTAGCGTGCTGACGCATTGGTGGGGGAGGAGGCAATTCAGCATTTCTAGCGTTTGTATTCGTGTTGTTGTTGTTCACTTCTTCATGCCCAAGTGAAGCCTCGGATACGTGTCCGTCTGAAGTCACCATTGTTGTGGGTTGATGGAAATTTTCGAGGTCAAGCTAAAGCACGATTCCCGGCAATGGAACCAAACTGATGCTGCAGGAATTGTGCTTATCAATAATCCTCCACGTGGCAAGATTAATCACCTAGCTCCTTGACCTGAAATCAGAACCCACGACTAGCCGGATGTGTCTCCGGCGAAGACGCTCGGGCGTGAGTAAGAATACAGTTGAATAAAGCTCAAAATGTATTGAATAATGAATTCAGAATACAAAATGGCAGTTACCTTTTACCGTTTGGTAGTAATGAAGTATTTATATGTGATGACGGTTGTATTTTGGGTGGTGCTACATAAGCTCCGTGATTATAGCGGCAGTTATGGTCATGAGAACGTGCCTTAAACCGTTCCTGATTTATAGGGATGCTGTTATGGAAAGATTTGACTCATGTGTGCCCATATTAGTTAGCTCGACACTTGAGTGATTAACTCGGCACTTGAGTGATTTGGTCGAGGTCGCCACTTGGGGAAGAGTCGACCTGACTGGCGGGTAGAGCATGGTTCGTACCCGGATTGTAGTATGAATCATGAGGTCGGACTAAGTTAAGTCGGGACCAAGTAGGTCGGACGTTGGGCTTAGTCGACTGATGTTGGAGAGGGGCTTTGGGCCTTGCTTTGATTGGGCCTGAACCTCTTGATAGATTGGGTCAATAGTGGTCTTGAGGATTGGGCTTTACTTGCTCGGCCCAACTCGACACTTTTGGTATGTTCAATCATATTTTTTTCAAAATTACTTTTAATCAAGAGTAAGTTTCATATTTTTTTGTCATTCATTTCGGGAGGATTATAGTTTAACTAAAAAACTTAAATTGCGAAAAAAATTAAAATTAACTTAAATTTTTATTCTTCATAAAATTAAGAAACTTATATTTTAAATGGAATGAATAGAATATGGATAATTATCTATTGAATAATTAAATACACATATGAAGATTGAATTCATACAAATTATTCAATTCAATATGTAAATCAATTATTTATACAAACAAGTTATGAAGGTCGATCACGAAAATAATTGCATGTTGTACAATGGAGTATATGAAAGTTGTTTCTTGAAAAATTAAAATACAATATATTAGAGGTTGATTTCTGGAAAATAGAACAAAGTATTAAAATATGAAAAATTAATTGTAAAATTATTAGTTGAATGTGGGTAATTAGAAAATAAAATAAAATTATGATATATGGAAATGAAAATTACGATTTTAATTAAATACAATATATAGAAAATTGAAATTTTGAGAACTAATAAATATTTTCTTCGTTCTAAACTGATTTTTTTTACCTTTTTGGTTGTCAGCACACGAAGATACTTTGAGAAATAATTTTAGATTAATTTAATTATTTTAATGAACATCTAAAATTTTTAATGATAATATTATTAATGGTATATCAATAATAAATTTTAAATGTTTATGAGAGCAATTAAGTTAATCTAAATTTATTACTCAAAGTACCTTTGTATTGAAAATAAAAAATAGAAAGATTATTTTATTATAAACTACACCCTCCGTCTCGCTCGACTTAGGATTTTGATCAAATTGAGTTAACTTTGACCAAGTAATTTAAATAAAAAATAATTATTATAATAAAATCTAAAAATTGTTATTGAGAGTATTATTAATCGTGATACAATAACAATTTTTAAATTTTTATTAGGATAATTATTTTTTATTTAAATTACTTGGTCAAAGTGTTATTAAGTTTACCAAAAATATAAGTTGAGCGGGACGGAGGGAGTAATCAATAATAATTTTTGTGATGGTAAAATTTTTAAATTTATGAGTGGGTATTTTTTTTCATTTGTTGATCAAGAATATATGAATATATTTTTTTCAAATTGATATTACTCATTTTTGTAAATTTTTGTAAGGGGAGAGAAAGTAAAGTTTATCTTGTTTTCTTCTTTGTTAGTTTATTATTTTATTTTTTCTCACTATATAAATTTAAATTAGAAAGAAATCATGATATCGTTGTGCATCGCACGAGAGTACCACTACTATTTGTAATAATAATTAATTTTGGTCAATTTTTTTTTGTTGCTTAAACTCGCTATTCAAGTAGCGAATTTCGTAAAAGTCACTAGTTGCATTAGCGAGTTTACCATTTTTCTTGCTAACTCGCTACTGCTAAGCGAGTTTCAGCTAACTCGATCATTTTTGCAAATACTTTTTAAGTCATGTCATTTCGAGAAATAATTTTTTAGAAATGAATAAAATGAGAAAAAATCATTGAAAATGGGTCTTAAATCTTAATCTTCATTTTTATATAAGTAAAGCTACCATTTAGGACATCCAACTTTGGCACAGTATTCACATAGGTCACCCATGTTTCAAAATATTCTATCTTGCCGCTCAACTTTAATATATTAATCACACATAGTTCATAATATTCAACCTTGCCATTCAACTAACTAATAATATTTAAATGATCCCAAAAATGAAGTTTAGTTAAAAAAAAAAATTCGTTAGTTTCTCTTAAAATCCCAGTTATAACTTTCAATAAAAGTACTATATTTATTTAAATTGTTGGTTGCATTTTTACATTTTAGATAATACATATGAAATACAAATTTATAATTTTATAATAAAAACATATTCATTAATACTAAAAAATAAAATTAATACAGAGTCAACAAAAATTAAAAAAAATGAGAAATTATAATTGAAATTTCAAGTTTTGACTCCACTTTGATTGTTTGTGCAATTTATATTTTTTTCTTCTTCAATTGAAAGGCAATAAAAATCTTATTTATCCCCCTCAACTTTAAATTTTAAAACTATATCCTTCTTGTTCAATTTCTACAGATGTGTTTATATTCACAAAATTTTACAATTGAGATTTATCCCCCTCAATTAATATTTTTAAATTATAAATATAATCATAGAAATAAAAATTATAATTCATGTGGTATGAATGAGATTTTATAACCACTTAAAAGAAAAAAGTTAATGCAAATTAAACTTTGGGGTCATTCACTTGCTTTTAGTTAGTTGAGTGGCAATCTATAGTATAAATCACACCTCCACTATTTACAGTACTATGAACAGTTTCATCTGTCGAATTTTTCATTTTGCCCTCACTAAGTTGTTTCTTTCCCATTTTGCTCTTTAAATTTTTATTTTTTTTTTAAATTAAAAAAAAAAACGTGTCCTCAGACACGGGCTTTTACTAGTGTTGAATATTTTGAGACTTCGCCGGCCTATTTGTCTAGTGGATCATAGTTGGGGGGCAAGGTTGAATAATTTTGAAATTTGGTGGCCCATGTTAATAGTCTGTTAAAGTTTAGTGGCCCGAATGATAGTTTTATCCTTTTTTTTTTTTTTTTATATATATACATCAGTATTAAAAGTGATCCAATAATTATTAATTATTAGAGTTAATATTATAATGATGTTATGAAATATGTTTAACATTGAATTACTTGTTATACACAATGCTTCCTTCGTCCCAATTATAAGTATCCCATTTTAAAATTTCAAAATCCCAAAATATAATGTTTATAATTTTTTTTTAATTCAATAGGGTCTCACATGTTATATTCACAAAAATTATCCACTAACTATTATTTATCTCTCTTTATCTCTCCTACTCAGGGCTTGTTTGGTAACCCAATTAAGCTCTTAATTTGAAACACTTTAAGAGATTAAAAAGTTAAGCATGTTTGGTAAGGTAAATTGCAATCACTTAATTAATTAAGATTGTCTTAAAAAAAGCTATTAATTTTAAGTTGAAAATGAGTAGCTTAAGCAATTAAGAGGGAGAAGGAAAGAGTTAAAAATGGAATGAGTTCAAATCCATCCATCAACTATTTTATTTATATATTAAATGATACTTTCTTTTGTTGAAATATTTTAACTTTTCATATAAATTATATTTGATCTAGTATTAAAATATAATTTTATTTATATTAAACTATTGATATTAATAATATTTTAACAGAGTATCATAATTAATTTTTTTTTTTTCATTTTTTGTCAAAGTTTAGACAAATTTATCAAAATAATTAACAAGATAATTTTATTATGGGTCAAAGAAAGTACAAATTAAAAATAATTAAATATTATAAAATATAATCTAATTATATTAATAGTGGCGTATATGTTGAAGACTTTATTTTATTATACACTCATTAAGATTATTCAAATATTTTTTTGAATGTTAAGTTCAAACTTTAAATAAATTCAGATATAAGTGGTTTGTCATTACCAAACAAAGTGAACTCTTAAAATTCAGCAACTTAATAATTTCAGCTCTATATTTTTTAGCTCTACATTTTCATAGCTTAATTTTCAGTTTTACCAAACAGGCCCTCACTTTCTATATTTATAACGCCCTACTCCCTTAACAATATTTTAGCGTAGTAAATTCATTTTCTTAATTCTTGTACTCAAAAGTTTTTTGAACTTTAAAATGTGACGGAAAGAGTATGACACACAAAAGTGATAAAAAAATTTAATCTCTGTTATTATTCAATTCAACGAGACAATGCACCACTTTTAAAATTAATTATTTTAAATGTTCTTAAATAAATATTTAATTTTTATTTTGATGGGAATTTAAAGAAATTCAATAACATAAATACATATAATATTTTTATGATCTCATCATTTTTTTAAATAAATATTTAAGTTTATTATTTTAAATGTTCTTAGATAAAATCTTTTATGATCTCTATGAAAAAGAAACAATATCCATGGCTATTTTTAAATTTGTATAAAAATAAATAATTTATTATTAATATTTTAAAAAATTAAAGTCCAACATTTGTTTGAAATAGAGAGGGTATAATAATGTTAATGATGGAGATTTTTTTCTCTACCAATTTCTTCTTTCAATTTTTTTGTTAGCTTTTAAATAAAATTATTATTTTCTCAATAAATACCTCTTTTCTTCTTTCATATGCTTAATTTGTTTTTCTTCCCCATCCTTTTTTCTACAATTATATTAACCAATTTCAATTGAGTTGGTCTTACAAAAAACGCATTTTTTTTTGACACTTAGGAAAAACGTGTTTTGTTTTTCCTGTTTGTGTCATTGCCAGTTTAACAAAGTGCCAGTGTGACAAAGTGCCAGTGCATGTGTAACAAAGTGCCAGTGTAAAAAAGTATCAGTATCAGTTTAACAAAGTGTCAGTATAAACAAAGTGTCAGTGCATGTGTAACAAAGTGCCAGTGTAAAAAGTGTCAGTGCCAGTTTAACAAAGTGCCGGTACACTAACACTGACACTTTGTTATGCACTGACGCTTTTTACACTGGCACTTTAATATACATGCACTAGCACTCTTCACACTGATCACTCTTTTTGCACTGGCACTTTGTTACAAATGCACTGACATTGAGTTTCTGAACAAAGAGAGCTTTTAACTGACACTTTTTTAGACGTGCACTGGTACATTTTTACCATAATCCTGACAATTATTTAGACAACTGCTGGCACTCTTAAATGCTATCCTTAACTCGCCTCTACCTCCTTTCTTGTTCACTCCGCCGGCCACCGCTGCCATTGATTTCTTATCTGCATTATCATTCATCGAACATTGAATTTGTTTGGGGATTTTTCAATTTCCCCCCACCCATATGACTATGACTCTGGGCGGCGCCCTTCGTCCTGCTCCAACATCGTTATTCCATTTCGCTCATTTCACCCGACAGATCTCTCACTTAGTTCCTTCAATTTCAGTTTCCAGACATGGGTCGGTACCGTACAATCGGATTCTGAAAGCTTCTCTGCATTAAATGCATTCAAGTGAGTCCACTTAACATTTCTTACCCTAATTTAATTTGTTTCCATTCTGATGATTGTTATCGTTAATTTGTTAGGAATACAAACTATGAGATTGAAGCAATTCTCATATCGTTTCCGTGCCAGTTGGGTGCCGCAAGCGAGGGGAAGGGTCGACGTCTTCTAAAAATACGTTTTTTTCTAAGCTTGAGGAAAAACGCGTTTTTTGTGAGATTTTGACATTTCAATTTAATTTAGAATCGCGAATTTGTTGTTTTAATATGAATAAAATGTAATATATTTTCGTTAGTGCATCAACAAATGACTATTTAATGGTAAATACTAAATACAGGGAACGAAAAATACAGGAAACGAAAAATTTCAACCCTGCCCTTGCCCGTCTCGTGTGTGTATACACGAGATGTTCTCACTTATCCCGTGTGAATCTATACGAGATGTCTCGTGTGAACGCACACGAGAAGCATCTCGTGTGAGTTTACACGAGATTCGCCGTGACCGGCTTTACCATGCTAATCGCTCCGGCGGTAACCATCAGCGCCGTGAAGCCGATGTTCTTAAGTCGTCAGTTGATATTCAGCCGGAATGGAATATGCTTGATCAAATTCCATTCTCAACGTTCTCAAAACTCTCCTTCACTGTGCCGGAACCGGAAGACCTGCTCATCAGGCTCCGTTCTAATTCTCTCCCGCCAGTCAATAAATCGCCGAAAAATCGCCCTACTTCTACCGATCTCATCTCCTTACAGACATGAATCCCAAATAGTGAGTTAATCTACTCGACCTACGTATCTTCTCCTTACTTTATTGACATAACTGTAATTTGTTCAATAATTTTGAATCTCGTTAATTGATGTACCAACATGTAATTCGATTAGATCCATGTTGATCTTGTGATTGGTTTGGCGAATTTTTTTTCTGTTTTGTTGTGATTTAGGTTTTTATTTTTTGATGTTGCTGTGTTGGTTCTGGTTAAAACTGTATGGTTCTATTTTACACGGCTAATTCTATTTGCAAGGCACCATTGTGTACAAGGCATAGTAATGCCTAAAATACCCTTATTCGGATATGCCTGTTTCGTGTAAACGTGAACGAAATAATGGGTTTATTTCGCATACTTTTACACGAAATATGGCAAAGGTAGAACTTTTTGTTTCGCCTGATTTTACACGAAATAGTGCGTTGTGTTTCACCCAAGTTTACACGAAATATAACAGACCCATTTCATCAAAGTTTACACGAAATGTAACATAGGCATTTCACAGTTCACAGTTCACATTTCGTGTGCCTATACATGAAATATTTGGAATCATTTCGTGTAAATATACACGAAACGTTGTGAATCAACTCGTGTAAAATTACACGAAATAAGGCCCGTCCAGTACCATATTTCGTAACTCAAATTCAAACCAGTTCAAAAATGGAATTAATAATATCAAATTCAAACCCAGTTCATCAATAACTCAATTTCAAACCCAATCAATCAAACCAATTTTTGAACAATAATCACATTCTAGCTTTGACCTAAAATCAATAAAATAGAGGCTGGAGTGCGGTAGAGGAGGCGGCGCCTGACTTGCCGCCGACGGTGGCGAGCTTCTTCCTCATTTCCGGCGGTGTTGGTGGTGGTGAAGGTAACGGTCTTGGCTGGGTACGTCGTGTACGAGAGAAATAGAAAAACGTTGTGTACGAGAGAAAGAGGAGATCCTGGTGAGTGAGGGAGGAAATGAGAGAAATCAAGAGGTTTTTGATTTATATAGGAGGGTAGTTTAGTAATTTTCTCGTGCCTTGTATGGAGTGTGACTTGCAAATATGTATGCCCACTAGTACTCAAAAGCCCGTGCCAATGGCACGGGTCAGTACAAAAAGGTAAGCAGTGGAAAAAATGATAAGTAGAATAAAACAGCTTCTCCATGAGTTGTCTTATGCCTGACTATCAATGTACATCAATTATGTCTTACATCCTTGGTTACCCTTTACGTAGAAATCTATGACAGTTTAAAAACTTAAAAAATAAACGAAAATGACTAAGGACATTCTCAAAAGAGGCACTGAAACTAAAAACAGGCTTCAATTATTCGAAGACAAATAATCATAAATTATAAATTATTTAGAGAAATAATATAGAAACAACTTTTGATATTTGTTAAAAATAAAACATTAATCCGTTCGAATACTTCTTCATCTGTAATGAGCGAGCAAAACATAAAAGCATGAGATATGGCATAACATAGAAGAGAACCTGATGCCTCCATCTGTTTATACCTGCATGTTCACAGCAAATTCTTGTTGATAATGGTGATTTTCAAAACTGGCCAAGTAAAAGAAAATTAAAAATCATAATGATAATAATAAAAGAGTCGGTGAATGAGTTGTCAAGAAAATTTTTACATACCAGACGTCATCTGGATTTTGGGATTCACATGTAGCAACTCGAGAATCTCGTTCAGGACATAACTCTTTATTAAATCTTTTCCTCCATATTGCCATTTCACCTTTCTCATGTTTCTTCTCCCAAAGAAAGAAGATTAGCCATCTCTTCAATCTTCCTCTGCTCCTCTTCGAGATCCTCTTTAGAGGCACCGCCACGCTTTATAGTTATTCCTCCCGTTAATAGGTGGGCTGTAAAGCACCCAGTATCCACCAGGTCTAAGAACTCGATCAACTTCCATCAAGTACTTTCCTTCTGCCAACATCATATATTTCCATAATCAGATAAGTATTACTCCCACTATCCCTTATGAGTGTCATTTATAGAGTTTGTTTGTCCTAAATCCTAATATGACTAAATGAGGGGTTGATTTTCCAAAAATAAAGATGTATATTATTATGGAATTAAGAACAATCACCATGTTCAAGTGTACTGATAATATAGGGATTACGGATTTATACGGCAAAAATTGGCTTCCTAAATTTCCGTGAAGAACTACAAATCTGGATCACCATACTTACCATTTTCTCCCCCATGGAATCAAACAACGGGAACAGTGAGCCATGTCAAAGGCTCGAGAAGGAAATGGAAGCTTTACCGTACAAAGAACCCCAATTACTGGTGGAACCCCTCTTTCCAAGGCAAACTGTACTTGGGCTTCATGCGAGTATCTTGGAGCAAATGACATGGCAATAACATTCTTTTTAAACAGGTATGCACCCAAACTTGCAACCTATGAATATATTAAGGCCACGTCAATATTAGTCAATATTTAATGAGCTGACTAAATGGCACATAACTAAATAAACATAACAAAATATGAAATCTACTTACTCCACAGCCAGTGTCCAATGCAGTCCGAACCCTTCCATTGCCTATTGGGATCACAGAACCAAGATCTTCTTCTGGAGGACAATGACTTTCCCTATAGTTCATATTTTCTCGAGGGAAAGTCGTTGCACGCATTTGATCTTGACAGGGTGTGTAATCGATATACTGAATCCACTTCTCTGCCATGCACCCAGAAGATAGAAAAAACAGCAGAGTCCAAACACAATAAAGATGGGGTGATCTTGCATCAGCAGAAGAGAAGACCAATGAAGTAAATCTGTGTTTAAAAATATTAATTTGTTATTGAACTGATGTTTAAAAATATTAATTTGTTTAAGGCGCGTGATACAGTTGCTGACACTTGCCTCTTTTCATTTCATGGGTTGGGAATTTAGGTTTAGTTTAAAATTCCAAGCCGAATGACATTACATTAGACTGGAGGATGTTAAGTGACTGAATCTTGAAATGTCATTGGCCTGGTCTGTGATTTTTCTACACAGTTGTACAACCAATAAGCATTTTATGTGGAGGAGCAAAAATATATGCAGGAGGTATTACTGTACAAAATGTTTAAACAGTGGTATCTCACATAGTACCACTTGACCTGAAAGAGATAAATTCAGAAAAACCAAATATATTTGAACTGAAAAATTCCAAATCAAAGCCCTAAGAGTTTGTAATAGAGCAAGGGGTTTGTACCCCCAATATCCAATCTCTGTAATTAGGAAAAATCATAGAAAAAACAAACAATTGCAAGCTCAAATTGACATTTGCTAAGGCAAAAATGTATGTATGATAATGAATACCTGGATTATGGACTTGCCAAGGATCTGAATAAGGAGTTTCGAGGGAGGGAGGGTCAATGGCGGAGGTGGTGGGGGAAGGGTTTATCGGGTTAAATGACGACTTTATTGGGGGATGTCGTCCGCCAGCATCGCCACCATCAACAACTGCCTCTTCCCTCTGGTTTCCTTTTTTCCAATGGAATAAAGAACGGTGGCTTTTGGGAGGGGGCTTGATTTGGGGTCGGAGGAGATGGGTGAGGATTTTGAAGTAAAGGAGAGGATGAAGAACATGGTGGCGGCTGGAGACGGAGAGGAACATGGTGATGGCGGAAGGTGAGTGGAATCGATAGACCGCATTTGGGAAAAGAGAGAGAGAGGAAAAACACGTCTGGCGATTTTGCAAGGAGGGGAGTGGGGAGGTTAAAACACGGTTGGGAGGGAGTATTTTCAGCCGTCGGATCAACATTCCAAGATTGAATCTCAGCCACCACTTATGGGTAGGCTAAGAGGCGGTTAATACCCCCTTCTATTGTATATTAGATAGTACTTAAAAGCCCGTGCCAATGGCACGGGTCAGTACAAAAAGGTCAGTACAAAAAGGTAAGCAGTGGGAAAAATGATAAATAGAAAAAAGAAACTTCTCCATCTATAAGGTGTACTATGCCATTCCAAGGTCTGACTGTCAATGTACATCAGTTACATCACTTCTAGGCAAATAAAATAGCAAAATCTGATAATGAAAGTACCTTTTGGCATCCAAGAACCTCTAAAAACAATTCTTTGGAACGACTTCGGAATTCAGTATAAATTCCAATCACAGCAAGAAGTCTCTAAATCCTGAAATAAACATCCAAGTAACAATAAATGTCCTTGCGGGGTAGTAGTATTTAGTAAACAAAATTCTGTATTGACTCCGTAGAGAGTTTTCATATATTTGTAGGTCACTTAGTCCAACACTTCAATTGAGAGACACAACCCAATTGCACATATATCTCTAAAGAGATGCTTTCGTGAAATATTTAAGATCTTTGAAGAAAAATATAAATATAAGCATTCTTAGCGTAGGCAATGATGGTCAAGAAGGCAAATTTGTAGCTATTACTTCGGTGATGAGAACATTCAATGTGATTTATAGAGAGCAACTCGCTATAATATCTTTAATAACATTACAAATAGAAACATTTCTCTAATAGTTAACATTTTACAAATCAAAACAAAGAATTTCAAAGATGGTAACGCATAATGGAGAGTAAAATTTCATGTAAGTACTGCATATTTTTTTTTATGAATTATGGAGTTCAAAACTGTTAAATCACCATTCTTGGGAAAGGAAGTTATCCTAAACTGCAATGTTTGTGTGAGCATTCTTTCTTAGTCTCTTGCCTTCGGCAGTTTCTTAGAATCTAAATTATAACGTACACATTAAGTAACATACAGTATTTTAAAGTTCACCATTTCATATACCATGTTGTTCATAAATAATCACACAAAAGTGACCAAAAGATAAAAATGAAAACAAAAATGTAGAAATGCAGAGAAAAAAAATGCATATATCGTTGAGAACTTTCCTGGACAGAGAAGTGGATAGAACAAAATAAATTTCAATGAAGCTTAACGGCCCGTATTATACTTTGTCCTACTATAGTCCAAATAACAGTAATCTATTAATTTTAAGCAACTAAAATCACTACGACACGCTAGGTATGGAATCAGTTCTCAAAAATGACATTAAGATTACACCTATTTCAGCAAAAACACAAAATAAGAACTAAGTTTAGTACTCCCTATCCCTAAATGAATGTAGAAAAAAGTTTCAATTTTTTGTAAATTTGAAACTTTTTCTACATTCATTTAGGGACGGATAGAGTATAAATTAAAGCAACACATAGAGGTAATCTAGATAAAACCAAGTAATGATGAATTACCAATCAAATCAATCGTGGTACCATCTTCCACAGTGACCTCATCTACTGAAGCTCCCAAATCGAGGAGCAATTGCAAGCTATCAACATGCCCATTCAGTGAAGCCTTATGAAGGGCAGTGATTCCTCCATCAGGTTTATTAATTATCTCATGCAGTGAACTGATACAAAAAAGGTAACAAAAAAAAAACAATTTAATCAAAGCTAAAAAAATAACTACACATGAGTTTTTCCTTAGATTTTCCAAACATTAGGAATACTTGGAATGTGATCAGCAAGAAGGATCCGGATGCATCTGGAATGTCCATTAAGAGCAGCCAAATGCAGGGCATTACCTCCATTAAGATAATCTGCTTTGTGGATCTAAAATCCAACATCTCGTTAGCCTTTAATGATCCTATTAAAAAAAAAAAATCTAAAATCAGATGATGTAGTGAAAAGTGAAATGAGCTTAAATGACATTTCAGTGATCAGAAAGTAACACACATATTTGATAAGTTGGTGCAATGACATACTCACTTCAACTTGCAAAGAAAAGTTGTTGGCTTCTTCAGCTAGTTTTCGGTCCTTCAACTGTTGCCCTTTAATCCCTGAGGACAACATCTGAGTCTTAAGGAGCACTTTATTCTGGTGAAGTGGTAGGCTAATGTAACGACTGCAATATGAATAATCACTGAATAAGAACAGACCACACAATAGAAAAAAAATTAGATTTCTAGAAAGAAATTAACACTTCGATATTGAACAGTCTAAAAACGTATTATGCATGGCAAGTTACCATTACAAAAACGATTGAATAGAAAAAATGTACTTAATGAAATTAGTAGAATACATGCCAGCAATTGACCCAATTTTGATTTAAATCTATATTACAAAATTAAACAAACCATTTCCTGATCGAACGCTCAACTAAACTTCTTCTTAGTGGCAATAGGACTTCTAGCACAACTTGAGTGCTGATACATTATTCTGATGAGGGATTCTGGAGTGGGAAGAGAATAGGGAAAAGGAAAGAGTGAAAGGATTTAAAACGAAAATTAGAGAGAAAAAAGAACATGAATAAATACACATTAACCCACATAAATTCTCAATCAAAATAAAAACTTAATTGAACTGCAAAAGAAGTGAAAATATGAAACCAGCCATAATCAAATTAAGGATAACCCAATTTCTCAATCAAAAAAACAGGAATTCAAAATATAAACAGTGGAAAAAAGAAAAGAAAACGGCACCTTTTCCCTTTATTTCTTGAATCGGGGCAATATATTCCAACTCTGAGATATGCATTCCACAATTCCAATACCCAAAAAAAGATGAAAAAAACTAACCCCGTCAAGTTACATAATTACATATTCTTCCAAACACATAAATTAGGAGAAGGAAGAGAGAGATACCTTCAATTAAATTGACAATATTGCTGAGAGAATTTACCCATGTATCTCAACTCAAACCTTGAAACCGTTGGAAGCGGACAATCGAAACGGAGGGCAGCACGCGGTTGTTTGTCTCTACCGATGAACGCAGCAGTGAGAATTTTGGTGGCGGGGTTTGGGGATTTGCCGCTGGAGTGGAAAGGTCAGATATAGGAAGTTGGAAAGAAAAGAGAATGCGGGTTGTTCACCGTTTGAGAGGAGAAGAGACGGAGTTTGATTGAAAGAATTTCAGGCCGGTTAGGAAAGAGACTACGTTTGCTAAACCCAATAACTGCTATGACGGTAGATGTGAAAACTTTGGCCTTGGGTGGAGGTAGATAGGAATGAGGGGGTGGGGACGATGGCGGGGAAGAGGGAGGGCTTTGAGTAAAACTGTAAAAGAGGAAGGAAGGGAGGAATGGGAAGTTTTTTTTTCAAGATTCATTCTCAGCCGTCGGATCAAGTTGTGAGCTTTCTGAGTTTTTAAGCCCCACAATGTGTGCTCTAGATAAACTGAAGGTTTTTAAATGCTACGCATCACAACATGATAAGAGTAGTACCATCTTTGGAGTTCTCGGTTAATGCTTTGCACGATTGCTTCCCCATTCGGTATTTCTGCAAGAACAGGATTTAATTACAAAGAGACTTGTGCATGTAAAAAGGATTAGTAAAACAATTATTTGTCCACAAAGATAAAAGGCACAATGAGATTCAGCATTCAAAAATATCAGCACCCTCTTTCATGGTTAAATGGAGAAAATCATTTATGCTTCCATTTTTACGTGTGTTTGTCAGATTTGAAGCGTGGAGGGTCGTAGAGACATCCTGGAAGATCTAACAAATAAAACTACATTAAGCCACTTGGGAAATCAAGGAAACAACAAACCTGAATATGTGACTTCAAATGATTACCCCCATTGTTCTCAAGATTGTTTTTGGTGTTGCTTCTGTAAAATACATATTTATATATGTCAGACAGAAATTATCCAAGGATAATAAGAAATCAAAGAAAACAATTAATACTCAAAATTCTAGAGACTGTTCCAACACAAACAAACGGAACTGAGATCAACCAAGGGATGTTATATGAACATGACAAAATTCAAATTTCACAGGCAGAAATTTCCAACATGATTTTCATTTTTCCATAGATTTACAACAAATAAACAGGCATATGAATCAATCAAGAAAAATGAAAATGGGAACATGTCAAACCTTAGTAGTCAACTTGAAGTCTCTTTTCTTCCACAATCCACCCCTGACATAGCGATCACACTCGCAAATCCCCCTCAAAACCGCCAAAATCAACCCAATCGCCAAATCAGCCACATCCTCACTCAACACGTCCGGAGTATTCGTAACCCTAATCCCTTTCTCCTTACACTTACCCAAATCAATTTTATCCAACTCCACACTGTAACTGGACACAATCTGTGGTCGCCGGAGAGATGAAGTAGAGAGAGAAACTGAGAGAGAGAAACGGAGAGAGAGAGGTGAAATAACTGGGTGGGTGAATGGGTGAAGACTAAAGAACGCAAGGATTTTTTGGAGAAGAGTAACTGCCGTGCCGTGGGAGACGTGGGTATGAGGATGATTTTCAGCCATTGGATCAATTTGCCAAGAATCAATCCTAGCCTCTCTTTATGGGGGGGCTAAGAGGCGGTTTTTACCCCCCTGTATTGTATTATAGACTAGTACATAAAAGCCCGTGCCATTGGCACGGGTCAGTACGAAAAGGAAGACAGTAAAAGTTGTTTACAATACACAATAAAAGTTTATAATACACAATAAAAGTTGTTTACAAAAAGATAACACATAAATTAACATCTAATTAACATATAGATTTTTAACCAGTTGAAGTAAAGATGTTGTCTCAATCGAAACAGACATTGGCCAGGTACGTTTACGTAAAAGCACCTGAAATAAATAAAAAATGAAATCAATATATTTTTATTAAATTAACAATATAATAATTTAAAAAATAATAATAATACCTTATTATGCCCATTCCAAGTCATTGTCGGAGGTTTGTGCAAGCGTCTATATTCTTTCACGCACTCATCCCATGACTACAAATATATGATTGAAATATTTGAGAATGATGATAAAATAATTATTGAAGTGGTAAGTAACTTGACATAATTTGATAGAATTATAATAAATAAAATTAAATTACATGCATCCATATCAAATTATAAATATAAATAAACAATAATAAATATTTAAACTGAAATTATAAATAAACAATACTAAATATTTAAACTGAAATGAATTAAATACCAGTGGGGGCAATGCAACTGTCGGTAGGTTGGTTAGTCGATTTTGATCCTAATAATGAATTCTAACTATTAGTCAAAAAATCTATATATATTCGTTAATTAATGTAAATAAATAAATTAAAAAAAACTTAATATAACATCAAATATTTATCCTTATCATTTCATCGTGTTCAAAAGGTTTTCGCATGACAATCGAGACATTGTTTCTTCGCAAAATGTCAATCTAAAAATCACATTATTATCACAATCACATATCACATATGATAAAAACAAATTTTTACAATAAAATAGTAATAGTAAAATATTAACTTACTGTTTCACTTAGAGCCGAATCACCATATCCATAAATATTCAATGTTCCTTGAGCGTTCATTTTTTTCAAACCTATAAAAATAAACACAACTTGTAAATCTATAGTATAAAACACTATCTAAATCAACATTCAAATAAAAAATAACCTTCTTATGGTTCTTCATCTGAACATCTGGGTACGTCGAGAGTAATTTGAATTACATTTATTTATTGAACAATTCTAATAACTCTGATAATTCAAGAATATACTGTCCATGGATTATGTGAAGCTAAGAGGCGATTAATATTGTCCTCTATTGTGTTATAGATTTAATATAAATTAAATTTTAAATTAAAATAAATTGAACATATTGATAAAATGTTAATAATAACTTAAAATTATAAGATATTATTTCTAATTTTAAATTATTTTATCGATAAAAAAAATACGTAGGTACAAATTATATAATAACCATAATTCAAAAAAATTGTTGTACACAGAATAATATTTTAAAATGCTTCTATTTTTATTTTTTTGTGTTGTTCACGCATTGATCCTAAATACTATATATCTCTCTCTCTCTCTATCTCTATCTCTCTCTCTCTCTATATCTCTCTCTCTCTCACACAAACACACAGAAAAACTAAGAAATACATTTGTTCCATTTATGTATCTAAGTAGATAGGAAGAGGGATAGTACGTAATCACGAACAAATCCAAACCATAATATTTAGAGATAACAAATGAACACCAAAAGAACAGATCCAAACCATAATATTTAGAGATAACAAATAAACACCAATAGAACAGATTCAAACAAACATATTTACAGAAACTAAATAAAACGAACATGAATTAATAATATTATAAAATTATAAGATTTAATATGAATTAAATTCTAAATTAAGAAACACATTTTCTTTCTATATCCTCCTATTGTATTATAGATTTAATATGAATTAAATTTTAAATTAAATTAAATTCAAGATAAAATGTTAATAATATTATAAAATTATTAACTAATAATATTTTTTAAAAATGCTTAAATTTGGTTTTTTAAGACGCTCCTCTCTCTCTCTCTCTCTCTCTCTCACTCACTCACACAAACACAAAAACAAACCCACCCAGTTTCTTTCTATGTCCAGGTTCATCCTCAAGATCACGGCTACCCCACCCCTCCCACAATCAGACGACCTCCTCCCCTTCCCTTCCCTCCCCGCCCCACCCCTCCCCATTCGATCGGCGATTTAACGGCGGGCCATCTTCTCCGTCGAAGTGGCTCCCACCGAGAGATTGATGAAGAATCAGCCGCTGTAATCAAGGGAGGTAGGCAACTACCCATCAAAAATTTCATCCGGAGCATCAATTAGGTCTTGTTGGGAGCGAAGCCCTGAGTCACGCGAACCGTACGCAAGTCGCCCTCAATTTGCCGTCAATCCGCCTTTAAAGCGGCCGCAATCCGCCTTCAAAGCGTACGCAATTCGCCGTCAAGCCGCCTTCAAACCGTCCGCAATTCGCCTTCTCAAAGCGTCCGCAATTCGCCGTCAATATGGATTCAAGGTTGGTGAATCATAGTTTCTCTAATAACTTGATTCTTGGATTCAATGTTGGTTAATCGATGGTGGTTTTGAGTTGGTCTATAACGGCTATAGTGATCTTTGATGAGGGACGAAGCCTCTTTCTTCTTTTTCAGTATATTGGTTTTTGAGTTGGTCTATATTGCCGTTGGAGTATTTACCAGAGAAATTAAATCGATTGAAGTTTCAAAAGCTACAACTTTTCAAAATTGCCGTTGGAATATCTTTCCCTCATTCATTCTATTTACCAGAGAAATTAAGCAGAAAAATTAAACAGAGAAATTAAGCGACAAAAACTTACAGTTTAAGAGAGAGAATGGCCGCCGAAGGCCAAACCTTAAAATCTTCAGGTGTCAGAGGGGAGAAAAATCTTCTGGTGTAGACTCAATAGAGGGTGGGAAAAATAAATTTTGTAATTTTGATGAGTCTGGAATGGATGGCTGTGGGGGTGGTTTAATATAAGTGTTGGAACTGGCCGTGAGAGTGGGAGAGATCGTGGGGGACAAAGTGGTACAGGCCGTTGGATCGGAAAGCTAAGAATTAATCTCAGCCCCTCTTTATGTGTAAGTCAATTGGCGGTTACCTGGACCTCTATTGTATTATAGATTTTACACGTTGATATAAGATCTAAAAATTTTGGATATTTTGATAATTTGTTTGGTTCCCTGTATTTTTGATTTTTTCTCTATTTAACCATATCCCTATTTAATGTAGAAAAAACGGAACTAATTAGGTGGCCCACAGTTACTTAACGGACTCGTCACCGTTTCATCACACTTTCCCACCTACAACTAGCTCACGCTAAATTTAACGGCCCTGTAAACGATTCTTCCCTTCACCCTTCAGAAAAAAACTAACGTCGTCTGAAACGTGAGCGGTTTCCGTGTTTCACCGCTCTAACACCCTTAACCCTAACGTCTCTCCGATGGCGTCGTGTGACGACGCCTTCACTCTCCTCGTTGATGACACCTCCGCCACCACCACCGCCACTAACATCCCTAATTTCCTCCCGCCACCCCCGCCGTCACAATCTATCGCAGCAGATCGGAGCCCTAATCACTTACCAATTGGAATCGACGCTGCGGAGCACGATGCCAACGGTGAGGGTTACGGCGCCGGTGGATTCTCGCAGCTGCGGGTTATACCTTTTGAGAATGGATCGGATCTAAGTAGATCTAGAGAAAATCGGATCGAGCGAGATGAACTCAGCGACGGCGGCACGCCGTATGGTTATAAGAAGGCGAGAATTGCGCCGTCCGGAAGCGGTGATTACCGGAAGGATAGGGAGGAGTGGAGTGACACGGCTATTTCGTGTCTGTTGGATGCGTATCTGGATAAATTTACGCAGCTGAATAGGGGGAATTTGAGGGGGAGGGATTGGGAGGAGGTGGCGGCAACGGTGAGTGAGAGGTGTGAGAAGCAGTCGAAGAGTGTGGAGCAGTGTAAGAATAAGGTGGATAATTTGAAGAAGAGGTATAAATTGGAGCGGCACCGGATGAATAATGGCGGGATTTCTGCTAGCCATTGGCCTTGGTTTAAGAAAATGGAGCAGATTGTTGGTAATTCGTTGCCTTCGTCGTCGAAAGCAGTTTCAGACGATGATAGGTTGATTGGAAGCTCTGGGGGGACCTCGATCCGACAATCCAAGAGGTAAGCCTATTACCTCCTTGCCATCCGATTGTTTATGTCTAAATTATTATTACTGGATCTGATCACTAATATAATGCTGTTATTGTTCTATATAGTTCATTAGGTATAATTTAGCTAATTAAAGATTCTGATGCCAGTTGGTTTTATTAAATGGTGGGCTAGAAAACCCACCAAAGTTTAATCTTTACCACTAATTACAAGTTCAAAAAAAAAAACTTAGAAAAGCTTGTAGCTGCTTTCTATAAATGTTTATGGCATTGAGTGAAGAATTCATTGAATCAACAGATTTGGTAATTGATCTTGGTTTTTAATGTAGGCAGGTTTTCTACAGACATATAGTAGATTAGGATGACATCATTATGGGGATATATGCTGTTCAATTTTAAATACTACATATTTGCACTCACAAAAGATTCTATTGCCAATTATTGCATTCTTAGCTATATGAATTTTGAAACTAGGTTAGAGCTCTAGAGGTCATCTAGTTTGTGGATGTTTGTGACGGCTCTTGAAAAAGAAATATGTGTATTAAATTAGGCACACTATGAGTTGGTAGTTAATACTCCGTAGTAGAATAACCCAAAATATCATATTAAGTCACAGATATTATTTGTTATTGGTTTGTAACCCAGCTCTGCATTCTCACGTGGTCCTTAGATGTACGAGACATCAATGTGACAGTTTGAGATCTATATATCTGCTGCTCCTTCGGTTTTCTAGATAGTTGGGGTGTTTTTTTTGTAGTACATTACTCTGTTGTAGCAGTTCGTAGATAAATTAGTTAAATTCTATTTTACCTCCCTCAGTCCCTTGTCTGAGTTAATTTAACACTCTTTACATTTATGCATACTTATTTGAGTGTGAACGAAATATAAGCTCATATAAATAAGCTGATGGATTTTATATAAAGCTGAATTTTGAAATGATAATTGTTTGGCAGATATACATCAGCAACTTCCAGTCCAGGTGGCCAGATTATTAGTATAAAATCCAAGTCAATGTCAAACCCTAGATGGCGTAGAGTGGTTTTCAAAATTAGCGGTGCTGCTTTGGTTGGTACTGGTTCTCACAGTATCGACCCAAAGGTTAATCTTTAACTATGCGGGTTTATTTATTCTTTTGATATATAACTATATGGCATAAATCTTACTAGATGAATCTTTTATTTCCATATGATGCACTAGAAAGAAGATAATAATGTGTACATGATATATCATATTACCCCTAGATATACTCCTCAAGAAATAAATGAATGTCACCTCTTCGGACATGATTATGAAGCGAATCCTGACTTCTTATATGGTTCTTTGGTTCCACAGGTGGCCGTGCTGATTGCGAGAGAGGTCTCAATGGCTTGCCGTGCTGGTGTAGAGGTATTAACTCCTTTCATTAATTGAAATATTGGCTGTTGCTATTGGATAAATTTGATCTTCATTGTGCATGCACTCTTTCATTATCTAGGTGGCAATAGTAGTTGGCGGCCGTAATTTTTTTTGTGGAGACACATGGGTTTCAGAAACAGGCTTTGACAGAAGTACAGCATATCAGATTGGGTGAGTGATCACTTCTTTAAATGACTATTTTCCTTGTATGTGCATAATTCATTTCATCTGTCGGTCAACAAAAGAACTTATCATTCTCAGTTTCTCACTCTTAGGAATACAGCTGTCTTTCAAAATAAAGAATATTAATGGGAGAGCCAAACAATTTTACATGCCAAACTTATTCATCTTAAATCTGTGAGAACTTTATGAAGTGAAACCCACTATGATTGTGAAGACTTAAAAGCTGACAATGAAAATGGAAAATATTGTTAGTGCACCAGCATGTTTTTCCTATGTACAATTGCGGCGACAATGGGGAGTGGAATGCCTGAAACATAAGCAGAAAGATTGAGTAAGACACTGGCGAAGCCACCTCATGGCTTGGCAGTTTATTTGACCCTCTTTTTGAGTCTAAGAAAATGGCAATTTTCTACCTTTTAAGTATAGAATAGATGTCATTCTTCTCTCCTAAAAATAAATTTATCATTTTTGATTCCCTTTGCTCTTGAAAAAGAAATGCACTATCTATTAACTTTGATCCATTTATAAACATGTAATTTTCTATTTTAATATCATGGCTCCGCCACTCAGCCAGAGAGAGGCAAATAACCAACAAGTGTGTTCTTTACAGTCTTAAAATGTCCGTCTTGTTTTTCAGTTTTTTTCATATGAGCAAAGGACTTTTCGGACATGAATGGGGTAATTACGAGCTTATATTTTTGTTCTTTTTTGAGAGCATTGTTGTCTTGATGGTTGCTGCCACTTAAAACCTTGCTTGGAATCAAATCGCACCCCCTCCAATATGAGAAGGTAAATATGATGTATGCACGAAAAGTATAGACTGAAAATTCACACTTATATATGAATCTAGGCAATCACCCTAATAAGATGGCCCAACACTTTAAATGAAGTGAAGAATGTGTTCAAAGATTTATAAATTGCTGAGAGGTTATTTCATTTTTTTGTCAAAACAGTAGAATCGCATGCCAGTGAAGCTTTTATCCCGTCCAAATCTATGAATTTCTTTGAAGAATCTATGATTCAAAATAGCAACTATACAAGCAACATGGAATGCCTTGAGTTTTATGGTAGATAGCTTTTTGGGTTAACTTTTCGGACAAGTCACTCCATGCAAAAGCATTGCTGTTAAAAAGCTGGGATTAAGCACATACCTTTGCTATTTTTTTGTGCGCTAAGATAGACCGACCTAGTACAACAAGGTCTGAAATATTAGAGTGGTTATCAAGGACATAAAAAGAGTGAAGTTGGTGGTTACTTCTTTGATTTCAGGGACATATAGAGACTGTATAATTAAATAAATTTTTGCTTTTGAAAAGTCTGTTAAATCGTTTATCTCATGTGCTAATAAGCAGTTACTTTGCTATTTGTATCAGTATGATGGCTACAGTGATGAATTCCATACTACTGCAGTCAGCTTTGGAGAAGATGGGTGTTCAATCACTTGTGCAATCCGCTTTTACAATGCCAGGAGTTTCTGAACCATATAGTAGGCAAAGAGCAATCCGACATCTTGAGAAAGGAAGGGTTGTAATTTTTGGCGGTGTTGGTGCCGGGACAGGAAATCCACTCTTCTCCACTGACACAGCAGCCGCTCTTAGAGCTTCAGAGAGTAAGAATGTGCTCTATAGAATGTTATTCCCTCCGTCCCATAATCAATGTCACATTTGACTTGTCAAATTTTTTATATGTGCTTTATTTGTTTGTATATTGCACTAAGATTATTTCCTAATTTAGAAATGTGACATTTATTTTGGGAGAAACCAAAAAAGAAAGTGTGAAATTTATTATGGGACGGAGGAAGTATTTTGTTTCTGGATGGTTTATTTTTCAAACTTCGCTACTTCATGTGCTTAAAAGTTAACCTCACTTGCTCTTTCTCCCTTTAACAGTTCAAGCTGATGCGATCCTTAAAGGAACCAATGTAGATGGAGTATATGAATGTGACTCCATAAGCAGTGTAGCGTTTGAGCACATTTCCTTCCGAGAGCTGGCTTCTAGAGGTGCCTCACCTATGGACATGATGGCAGTGACATTTTGTGAAGAAAACGGAATTCCAGGTTGGTATAATGCTCATAAATTCTTTCTATTCCCCCCTTGGACCTTGTGGAAAAACTGAGTCAAGTCATTTTCCCTTCAGTTGTGATTTTCAATCTTCACGAGCCTGGGAACATATCAAGGGCTTTATCAGGGGAGCAAGTTGGTACACTGATTGATCAAACTGGGAGAGTAAGCTAACAAATTGGGTGTGTTCTCTGTATGATGTGTGTATGAATTCAGTAACTGCAGGACTGTTTGGAGTCTGTACTGACCTGAACTATGGCTGCACAACTAAACTAAACTAAACTTCCACGTGGGGCATAAGGGTGGGCCCAAGCGACACAGTAAACTAACCCAGAAGAAGGTGGGAGCTGTATACCCAAAATGAAGGTCCACAATAATTTCTAATTTGCTGTTGATTAAGAGGAAATTTGATTTTTTTCTGGACATTCAATTTGGGATGGAGGGAAATATGTATATAAATATATCTAATATGTAACCGAGCAATGGTGAGAGTAATTGGTACTGGAGTAAGGGTCTACTTTAACATCCATTAGTGGTTGTCTTGTCAGTAAATTATGTTGATTGGGGGAAGTGAGTTGAGATGTATTAACGAGAGTGGACTAGTAATATTAGATCTATGTTGTATTTTATGAAGAATGAAGTCGAAAGAAGTTGTGTGGGAGAGAGAAGATGATTAGATTCACCAAGTCCACCCATTTTTTCTTGTCTCATTGCTTTGTCCTGCCATAGTTTCACTATTAGCTTAGGGCTTCATCATATCGGATTAACATTATTTGCAGTGTACCAAAGTGGCCTTGGCCCAGTGGTATGTAGGTGGCCTCCCGAAGGGGAGGTCACCGGTTCGACTCCCCTCAAGGGGATTTTTTGTGGTTTATTTCCCTACGCTTTTGGGTCCTGAGCCTAGCATCCGTGCGGTTAAGGAAGCGGCATTGGGCCTTAGTATGGGAGTTCGAATCTTGGCAGAGTGCTGGGCGGCCAATTGGTGTTGTAAGAGTGATGTAATTGCCTCGGCGGAGCAAATGGGCGGCCAATTGGTGATGTAAGAGTGATGTAAATGCCTTGTAGGAGGGCTCCGGGGCTCGGAGTATAAGTGCCACCCCTGCATAGGGCACATCCGCGATTTACCTCCACATGCGAGGCCTGCAGGTGGCTGGGATTAGTCCGGCTAAGCTGGGAACCTGGGTATCAAAAAAAAAAAAACATTATTTGCAGTGTATTTTTTTTACTTCATCTGTCCCAAAATAAATACTTCCTCCGTCCCAATAAAAGCTTTACCAATTACTCAAAAGGGTGTCCCGTTAGAAGCTTCACCTTTCTTTTTTTGGCAAATAATTTTTACTATTTAACCCACTCATTCTCTCTCCTATTTCACTATTACACTCACAACATTTTTCAAATTTACTATTTCCTCCACTCATTCTCTCTCCTATTTTACTATTACACTCACAACATTTTTGAAATCCTTAATTTGCGCGCCGAGAAAAAATGGTGAAGCAATTACCGGACGGAGGGAGTACTCATTTTTAAAATTTGCTTTTTATCAATCAAGAGCAAATTTCAAAATTTTTTAGACATTCATTTTTGAGATAGAACATTTTGTATACTCCCTCCGTCCCACGTGAATGCAAATTTATTTCTATTTTGGTCCGTCCCACGTAAATGCAAACTTTCCAAAATGGAAATAAATATTTCACTTTTACACTCACAACATTCTCTCTCCTCTCTATTCCTCCCACTCATTCTCTCTCCTATTTAATTTTTCATACTCACAACATTTAACTTTTTCTCTTTCTTACATCACTTTTCCTTAATTTCCACACCCATAAAGTTGATTCACATTGATGTGGAATGGAGGGAGTATTCATTTAGGAATAGAGGTAGTATATGATATCTCATTCTTGCTTATAACTTGTGAAGATTTTATTGTTTTTTATTATCTTGAATGAAAATTTGTCCCAATCTAAAGTTCAAAATTTCCGAAAAAGTTGTCCCACACGAAAGTTCAAAATTCTAAAATGAAAAGTTTTTATTATATCTTTATTTGTGGGCTCTACATGTTATACTCACAACAATTATTTACTAATTATTTTCTATCACACTTTCTTTCTCCTATTTAACTGTTTACATTCACAACACATTGTCTTTTTCACTATTTTTAATTTTTAGATTTTTGAGTGGACGGAGGGAGTATGTGATTTGGTTACTCCTTCTGTCTATATTATGGGAATCCCCACATTACTTAGTTGACATCCCTTCATGCTCTAATCCATTGTACTGTACAACATATCAAAGCATGAACGGGTGAACTGAGTAATATGGCACAGTATTTGTTTGCAAGAGTCTCTTTACCTTGCCATTTTGTTAGAGAAAAGTGTAAAATGGAAGATATGCTTCCTTTTAGTCATTCGAATTGAGACGTGAAGTGTAAAGATGCAGGCAGATATTGTAACGAGGAAGATATTATGTACCTTGTGTAAGGAGGAAGATATTGTGTACCTTCTTGATTCACAAGAGATATGGAATCCGCTTTTAATGGCTGAGATTTTGACTAATACCTCCCCACTTTGCGAGAGAGACGAATGACGGACGTGAATGAGTTAAACTAAAGGACAAAAAACGTTTATCCCTCTAAAATATTCAGGCAATCCCACTTTATACCCCAAATCAAATTTTGTCCCAGAGTAACACTTTAACTTGTCTTTAGTTTCACTTCGACCCATGACCCTTAACAGTGTTAAAAATTTAACGAAATTTGATCATATGCATTTCATGTGAGAAATTTTTAAATATTTATTTTTGAAAATAGAAGGGTATGTATGTCAATTCATTATTATTGGTGGTGTAATACCTTTTTCACCCAATCCCACCATCCTCATTGGTAAACAACCACCACCCCCACCCATTTCGACCACCACCACCCCCACCCATTCCGTCCACCACCACCCAAATTTGGCCACCACCTTTACCATCACCCACCATTTAACTACCATCACTATCATTAAGGAGGAATGTTGGTGGTGGCAGTCGGAATTGAGTGGTGGTGGCAGTCGAAATTGAGTGGTGGTGATGGTAGCCCTATTTCGGAAGAATTAGTAGTAGTGGTGGTTGATGTCAGATTTTGGGAGAAAATCATCAATTTCACAACCACCACCAACATTCCTCCTTAAATCATCAATGTCACAAAATCAAAGAACAAATTAGCAAAACGAATTACGATAAATTATTCAAATCACCAACATAGTATCAAAAATTTCATCTCCAACAATAGGTATCAAATTCACGGTATCAAAGTATATTTTTATATTTGTTAAGTTTATTAATGTTTTCAACATTATCAATTATTTTAAACTATGACTATGCTTTAATTAATTATTTTTTAATTAAAAAATATAATCATTATTTTATTATTATATAAAAAGTTAAATAAATTTAAAATTAATATTAAAATAATTATTTTATATTTAATTTATTTTTAAATTTTGAATATTTATATATATTACAAAAATAACATTTATTTTGAGATGATTATTTCTTATTTTGAACATTTATTGAGAAAGAGAAAAAGTAATTGAGTTTTGAAAAATTTGGTGTAGTATTAGTAAAGGTAGCATATTTGCTACCTTTACTAATACTACACCAAATTTTGCTACCATGATTTTTCATTGTTGGAGATACTAATACTCCTACATGGGTATCAAATTTTGAGTTTGATACCATTGTTGGAGTTGCCCTTAGATGAGGAGTGATTTTTATTTTGGGGAAAACAGTGGGACGAACTCAAAGATGAAAAGGAGGAGTTTGAAGGTAGCTAGGTGATGAAAAACATGACAAGAGGAGGCGGAGATGGAAGGGGAGGACGGGGGCAGGTAGGGGGAGGAAAGGCGGGGATGGATGGTGAGCTAGGAATGTGGAGGTAGGCTGGTGGTCATAACCGAACCGAAGGAAGAAGGGAGATTGGTGGTTATGAAAGACTAAGAAGAGAGATGGATTTATTAAAAAAGAAGGATACAATGTTGGGGTGAAATGGGAGGTGGGGTTGAGGGAGGGGACGATATGGACATGGTTTTTTTTTTTTTTTAGATATTTTATATTTATAATTTTTATTCTTCAAAAATATTTATATTTATTACTATGTTGTAATAAGTTTTTTTTATGAAGTAAATGTATTATCTTAGATAATAATTTAATTTTTTTATTATTTTATATAGATAAGAAAATCTAATATTAAAAAGAATTACAAATTAAAGGTTAATTAAATGTTAAAATTAGAATGACCAATATAGCCCTCACATGATCAAATTTCGTTAAATTTCTAACGCCGTTAGGAGTCATGGGTTGAAGTGTGATTAAAGGTAAATTAAAGTGTTACTATATGGCAAAATTTGGTTTCGGGTGTAAAGTGGGATTGCCTGGATAGTTTAGGGAGGGGGGGGGGGTAAACGTATTTTCGCCTAAACGTATTCTCTGCCGACAAAATATTTATTCAAAATGGTTTAATAAAATAAGAGCGCACAAAACCCACGTCGATTATGCCCTCAGCCTCATCCGGTCAACCCCACATTCCCACCCAACGAAAAGAAGAAAGAAAAGAAAAGGTGTTAAAGAGGAAATGGTAGCTGTCATGATAAATTGCTTTAATTTAACAGTCTCTAGTTGGTTAAAGGAAAATGCTGTAATTATTACAAAAAAAAAAAAAAAAAAAAAAAGCAACTAGGAAAAAGAAAGTCAAAGGTGGGAACAAGGAAGGACATAAGAGTATAATTTCTTGGGAGACAGACACCATCAAGTATTAACCATGAAATCCTAAGGACAAAAGGTTTGTCTCTTCTTGAGCGTGCCCATGTTGCTCACATAAAAAACAAAGGTCTTGGTAGGAGCCGGAGGTGGTCCATCGGTGCGTCACGCTCGATCGTTGAATGTTTAATTTTTAATTTTAAATTATTACGTGACAGTTAATTATCGGCTGTTAAATTTAATTTTCCCCAAAATTTTCTGTTTAATTTTTAGAGTTTGATCAATTTTTTCACCTCACCCATTCATTTAAAATGATTAAATATTGGCCGCACATTTGAACTAAGTTGAATGCCATACATATGATTAGAATGCCATCTTGATGTTGTTAGTTGCATCTCTTTTTAGATGTCAAAAGTATATCCCGGCAATTCATTTTCATTAGATCATCTACGATGGTTTTAACGTCCAAGATTTTTTAACATCTACTTTATCACTTTACATCAGTTTCTCTCTCCTCCACCTAATAATTCAACACTTCATTCAATTTTTAACCATACAATAATTTTGTTTAATAAAATTTAACACCCTTCCACCTCATCATCCTATACCAAGGATGGCCAAACCGGTTCTGGACCTGGTTCCGGTTCGAAAACCGCCGGTTCCGGTTTGGCAAAAGTGTGACCCTTAACCGGCCCGACCTAATCACAGTTCCGATTACTCCGGTTCCGATTTTCTCCCCGGTTTGCTCCGGTTTCGGTCCGGTTCTATTGAAAAACAAGGAATTTCCGTCCGGTTCACGGTTCCGGTCCGATTCACCATTTATGTAATCCTTAACCGGCCCTTATCCAAACCGGTTCCGATTACCCCGATTTCGATTTTCGTGGCGGTTCATGGCGGTTCCGGGCTTTTTCGGTCCGATTTTCCGGTTTCGATCCGGTTTGGCCATCCCTATCCTATACCCCATCACTTTTATTTTATTTAATTCTTTATTTTTATGATTAATAAAATAATAATAATTATTGTTATCATTTATAATTAAAAAAATACTTCATACTTAATTTATTTTATTTTATATTCATTATTTTTCAATATAATTGAGAAATTTATATTGAAAAAAAAATATTTTTTTTTCTGTGTCCAAATCAAATGAAACAAGACTATTTATAGAGAAAATTTTTTATGAATTTTGGTGTAAAAAATTAATTATTTTTAATATAAGATAATTGCCTTTGAAAAATTCGGATGAGATTTGAAAATAAAAAAAAATTCAGTGACCATTACCAATCATGCTTCGCCAAGTGTCAAAATTTGAAAAAAAAAATTAAAAAAAATTCGGCTGCGCAGATGCGCCCTTGTCTGGGCGTGTCGTCCACGCACCTAATCTGCCCAATCAGGTGGCGCCACATGACAAGGTCGTCGGGTCCTTCATAAATTCAACAGGTACTGAATTTTTTCAACAAAACAATTTTTTTTTTCAAATACTAATTTTTTTTTTTCAACACCCATCATATTGTAAATGGTCTAAGTTCATTTTTAAAGAGAAGATACAACTAATTCAACATACATAAAATTACATGACAATAGCCACACTACATCAAACTCTCTTGTTCTTCGATTAGGAAGGCCAAGTAGATCTTCCACCTTAGAACATTCAAATAAATCAATACAAACAATTCACACATTACTACAAATTACATGAAAATACATATTCATCTGTAGCTTCTTTGAACACATGAAGAACAACCATCTTAAAACAACCTCGAACAATCAATCTTCGGTGGTGGCGACCGACGGAGAGAGAGAATTACGCGATTCATCCCCGTCTTCCCCTAACGGAGATTGCTCAACCCTAATATCCTCAATCATTTTCGCCACTTCAGACATAGTCGGCCTTTTCTCAGGCAATGTAGCTACACAAGCCATTGCAACATGAAGCATAGAAACAAGTTCTTCCTCAATGTTCTTATACCTCAACAGTTCTTGATCAAACACTTCAGCCGTCCACTCGTCCCTCACCACAGACCGGACCCACTTAGGCAAATCCACCGCTTCTTCTTCCTCATCCTCAACCTGTGACCGTGTAGGGGAAAGAGAAGGATATCGTGAAGGAGCTTTCCCCGTAAGCATTTCTAGAAGTAAAACACCGAAACTGTAAACATCTGCTTTCTGAGAAAGTCTCTTGGTTTCTGCTTGCTCGGGAGCTTTATAGCCGCCTAATCTTGCTGTAGCATGAGCAGGGTTCAAAAGCAAGGACAACCCGAAATCAGAAATGCAGGCGACACCATTCTTGTCGAGTAGAACGTTCGAGGATTTCACGTTTCCATGAGGAATTCTTGAAGATGGGTATTCGTCGTGGATACGAGCAAGTCCACGAGCTGCCCCTAATACCAAACTAATCCTTGTAGTCCAGTCTAATGGAATCCTTCCTGGTCCTCTATGACCTATTAGCATTAACATAACCATTTGTCATTCATATACAAATTCACAACAAAGATAAGTTCGATAGTTAAAAGCCTTGTCGCTCAAAACCTAATCTAAAATCGGACCCTAAAGTTAATATGACATCAGAGCAGACTCTTTATGCGTGTTGAACATAAATTCTTAAGAACCTTGTAACTCAAACCATGATCTAGGATTGGACAGTATATTTAGTATGGTATCAAAGCAGACTCTATATACATGTTGAACATAAATTGGTAAACACATTGTAACTCGAACCTTGGTCTAGAATTGGACAATATATTTAGTATGGTATCAAAGCAGGCTCTACATACGTGTTGAAAGAGATTGACATAACATAATCAAGAAAGAACATACCATGAAGAAGTGAATGCAAGCTTCCATTTGGGAGATAATCATACACAAGCAACTTCTCTTCCTTAGCATAGTAATAAGCTCGGAGTTTAACAATGTTTGGATGCTTCAATTTCCCGATCACATCCATATACTGCTCAAACTCCTTCCTCCCACACGGGTTCGCGTCCTTCAACCTCTTCACCGCCACAGAACAACCATCCTCCAAAACTGCCTTATAAACTGTCCCTAAACTACCCTTTCCCAACATCTCCGCCGACGCCTTCAATAAATCATCCAATTCAAATTGTTTCTTTCTATCGAAGAACACCAATTTGCTTCGATCAGTGGAGTTTGTCCCATCACTATCTCCACCTCCATTGGTTGCAAACACTTTCTTATCACTGCCATAGCTATTCCTTCCTTTTCCTCCATAATCGGATCCGAATTTTGAGTTTGAATCTCTTGAGTATCTTCCGCAGTAGTAAGCTAATCCGAATGAAATGATCACTAGCAGGATTACTGAATTTGCTATAACTATTGCGACAATTGCTCCAGGGTTTAGTCCTTTTCGCCTTTTTGATTCGTCAATTATTGTTGTTGTGGGTAATGAGGTTGGATTTGATTGCACAATTGCTGGTGGAGTGTTTGAACAAGCTGGAAATGGATTTGATCCGCAGAGATCTTCATTGCCGGAAAAGCTCTTTTCCCCAAATTTCTGAACAATTGGTTCCGGCAATTGACCAAACAATTCATTGTTTGAGAGGTTAAGTTGTTTTAATTCCGGCAGGGAGGAGATAGATTGAGGAATTTGGCCGGAGAGTTCGTTGTTCTGGAGACGGAGAGTTAGTAAGCGAGTTAGGTTTGAGATTTCAGCCGGAATTGGTCCTTTGAGGTTGTTATCAGAGATGTCAAGGCGGAGGAGGCGATTGAGAGAGGAAATTTCAGGTGGGATTTCGCCGGAGAAGTCATTGCCGGAGAGATAGACGAGTTTGAGGTTGGTGCAGTTAGTGATGGCCGATACGGTGGCGTTTAAGCGGTTGTTGCGAAGGTCAAGAATGCGGAGCTGATCAAGAGAGGAGAGATAATCTATGGGACCACGGAGGTTGAGGAAAGGTAAGGTGAGGGTGGTTACACGGTTGTTAAAGCATCGGACGCCGCTCCAATGGGCAGAGCAGGCGGTGGAGGTGGTGGTAGGGAGAGTCCAGTTGGAGAGGAGAGTGCCGTGGGCGTCGGTTTGGGAGCGGAAGAGGGAAAGGGCCACCGTGTCAGAGTCGGTGGCGGAGACGGAGAGGAGGAGTAGGGGGAGGAGGAGGAAGTGATGAGCCTCCATGGGAGTGGGAATGGGAAAGGGAGAGAGCTTGCGCGGGAAGGGAGTGGGAATGGAGTGTGGTTTCAAAAAGTCTTTAATAGGAATAAAAAATAGATTTGCAGAGGGAGAGAGGGAGAAATACCTTTCCTTTCTCTCTCTCTCTCTCTCTCTAGATTTGAAAAATTAGAATGTCTCACTCGAGAATCTATGGGGAGTTTTTGTTTTTTTTAAGTGATAAGTGCTGAAATCTGATTTCAGTTCTGAAAATGGCTGAATGATTAAGAGACAGCAATTGAAAACTGAATTCTGAATTGGATAAGTTGTTTGATTTTCTATCTGAATTCATTATTTGAAACAGTTAAAAAAAATTAAAAAAAAAAATGTAAATGCAATATAAAACAGTAAACAGTTTAATTTTTTTTTAACCAAAACCAAATATGAAACAGTGGCTTTCAGAGGCTTTCAGAGGCAATTCAGCAACATTTTAACCACTTAAAATTAAGAGGACTTTAAGAGCCTAACAAGCCTTATTTCAAAAAAAAAAAACAAACACACTTATTTCTCTAATCCTCTTAATGAATAAGTGTTAAGAGGCAAACAAGACTTAAAATAAAAAAACAAACGCCGCCTAAGTGTTTTTTTTTTTTAAATGATGTTGGCAAAAATACAAAAAATAAAATAAAATCTCAATTGTTCAGTTTGTGTGGATATAGATTACTCAATTCATTTTTGTTGCATAATCTATAAATATATAATAACAAGATTGTGGTAATTAAAGGAGGTTTGAGGGGCATTTTAGTCTTTTCACGCCATGACAAACTTGCAAAAAAAAAAACGGCTGAAATGACATATGGCAAACTGTGTTTGGGTTGTATTTTTTATTTTTTTTTGGAAATTTGGACATGTGTCATTCGTGTGGTGAAGGGCGTTTTGGTCATTTCACTGGCGCGTTCACTTCACGCGCCGATAAGGTCGCGTGAAGGCAGACAAATTTTTTTATTTTTTTTTTGGTTTGGACATTTGGCGTTCTCCTATTGGCTGGTTGAATTTGGATTTTTTTTTATTTTTAAACCATTTCTTTTACCTAAATTATTTTATAATAAATTAATTTTTTTTAACCCAAAATTCATAATTTTTTTTACCAAAATTCATAATTTTTTCTCTCTTTAAATAGAGACTACTTTCATTTGATTTGGACACAGAAAAAAAAACAATTTTTTAAAAATATAAAATTCTTAATTATCCTTTGTTAATTTTCATTTTTCATTTTTCAATATGTTTTGAGTCAAAATTATTTAAGTGTGAAGTATTTTTTTAATTATAATTGATAATGATAATAATATTAATTTTACTAATTATAAAAATACAGAATATAAAATAAAATAAAATTGATGGGGTATAGAATAATGAGTTGGAAGGTGTAATATGGTTATTGGGTTTATTTTAATTCGATACATCAAACAATTTATTTATTTTATTTAAAAAAAATTGAAGCATAGTAAATAAATTATTAATGAAGACGAATATCGGGAAAGATCATCATCATTTTTAAAATTTTGATTGAAGTGCATGTTAATATTCTAATAAATATAGATAGTATAAATTGAAATTTTAAAAGAGGGTGACGAAGAAGTGGGTTGGGTTGGGTTTGACGAGGGAGTGGAGGGTTTGAGAATTTTTTTTTTCATTTAACACAATTGTTGAATTATTTCTTGGACATTTATTTGAGAAATGAGAAAATTAGTATAGTAAAATTTTAGTCCAAAATTAGATTAGTTTCTTGGTTTAATTTTTTTTTTAATTTAAAACTCATAATAGAAGTGAATATAATATATTTTTAAAAATAAGCATAAAATAATTAGTTATAAATCGCTATCTCTCTCTATATAAAAATACTTGCATAAGTTTTAAAATAAACGAGGGCACATTTATAGTTACTTGGTTAGGATTGAAAATCTATGGAGGACAAAAAGATTACTAAAAATGAGTAGCTTATTTAAGAAGTTTTGTACATCATGCTAAATATACACATGTGCATACACACTAAAACACATTAGAACAAAATATCAAGTAACTAAATGAGTTATAATCTCAATTTTTATGAAATAAATTAAATTACTTTTATTAAATTACCCAAATAAAGTGGATAGTAAATGATTTATTTTGTTTCTTATTTTTTTATTGGTTAAAATTATGAGAGCCGTAAATTACACGGGCTAAAGAGGCGCGTGAATGCATTTGGGGTTTTTTTTTTTAACATTGGACATGTGTGTCGTCTATCTGTGGAAAGACAATTTCGACATTTCTCTGGGGCGTGTACTACACGCGCCGACAACGGTGCGTTTATGGAGGTTTTTTTTCCCTTTTTTTTTTAGAATTTTGACACGTGTCGCCCGTTGATTGGCTGGCTGAATTTTCGATTTTTTTTACATCCGATTTCTTTACCCTCAATTAATTTATAATAAATTAATTTTTCTTTAAATTTTTTTACACCAAAATTCATAAATTTTTTCCTCTTTAAATAGAGACTTCTTTCATTTGATTTGGACAGAGAAAAGAAAACTCCTCTTTTTTAAATATAAATTTCTTAATTATCCTTTCTTAATTCATTTTTTATTTTTCTATATATTTTTAGGAAAAATTAAATAAGTGTGAAGTATTTATTTTTAATTATAAATGATAATAATAAATTTACTAATAATAAAAATAAAGAATATAAAATAAAATAAAAGTGGTGGGTATAGGATGATGAGTTGGAATGGTGTTGAATTTTTATAAACAAAACCATTGTGTGTATCTATAGATGTATATGGTTATTTTATATAATAATAATATATATCTATTTAATAAGTGAGATGGGATAATATGGTTATTGTGTTTATTTTAGTTCAATATATCAAACAATTTATTTATTTTTTTTAAAAAAATATTTGAAGTATTGTAAATAAAGTATTGATAAATTTGTCGATTTTTGTATTCGTCTCAAAAAATTGTGTACTTATAAAGACGAATATCGGAGAAGATGACCATCATTTATAAAATTTTGATTGAACTGTATGTCAATATTATAAGAAGTAAAAATAGTATAAATTAGTAATTTAAAAGAGGGAGGGGAAGAAGTGGGTTGGGTTTGATGAGAAAGTGGGGGGTTTGGCCAAATTTTTTTTCATTTAACGAAATTGTTAGTATTTTTATTTTTCTTCTAAGAATTAAATAAGTTAATTGATAATAAATATCATAATTATGTTCATAATGAGTTAATGTAAATAAATATGACATAATTTTTTAGATGTACGAGCATGAGTTAATGGAAATTTTCAATTTGAAAAAGAATTATATTAATTTTTATTAGATAACTGTATTATCCTTTTGGTATAACCAATTTTTTTATTTTTACTTAAAAAATTCTCTTTATCAAAAAGAAATAAAATATCGCCTTTTTTTTACAAGATTTCTAATCTTCACTTTTTTTTTTACTGATTTTAATAACTTATTTCGTATGTGATAAACATGTTGGTCTGTTTTATTTAATTTTTTTAAATTATAAAATACTACATAATTGTATATAGAGAAATGCATATTCCTTATGAATTTTGTTTTATTTCTATTTTATTGATTTCTAATTTTTATGTACTGACAATGTAGTCTTTAAGAAAGTATTCTATAATGTATAAACAAATTGAGTTTTTGATTTATTTTAGTTCAATTTATTTTTTGAATATATAGTAACGCCCCGTACATCGCACAAGAGTCAATCTAGTTACTACCTAAAGTGTCAATTTTGTGCAAATTTAATACTACCTATTACTAACCCATCCAAAATTTATCGTTAAATTAGATATTTATCATGCACATGTCTTTTTTAAAGGGGCAAAATTGGCAAAAATTATATTTTCATCACTAAACTATAGCATTTTTCAAAATGTTCAAACTAAACTATTTATTTTCAAAATGTTTTAACTGAACTTTTACATTTTTCAAAATGTGCCCATTTCGTCAAGAAATGCACTTAAAATTTAATGAAATTTAGTCACTTGTTAAATACCATCTACGACAAATGGTATTGGGGGATTTAATTTGTAATATTTCTTATAAACTATATGGTAATGATATTTTACTTTTTAAAAAATTTGTAGTCTTCATCATACATGTCAACAAAGTTAACATATTGGTTGAAACTTAACGAACATTATTTACGTTAAATCACATGACTAAATTTGAGCTCATTTTTAAAATCGTGAAAGTTCAGTAAGAACATTTTGAAAAATAATAGTTCAATGAGAACATTTTGAAAAAAACTAAAATTCAGTGACGAAAACATGATTTTTGCCATTACTATATGCACATGAATTGGACAATTGAAATACTTTTTTTTTTCTTTTTTGCATTTTTGCTGCCTATTCATGTACCAGCATATAAGATTATTTAATTTTCACATTTTTTATTAACAAATTTTATAACTAGTTTAGTTGGTAAGCTATTAAATTTTATTACTAAATACCATGTTCAAATCCTACTAGCTACAAATAATTTCAAATTATTTTTAGTCTCTAATATGAGAAATAAACTTATTTTTCAAAATCTTACTTAAATTCTTTTATAATCATATCATTTTTATTTATTATTCAAGTTACATTTTTTCTTTTATTATGATAAATTGTTTTTTTCTTTTTAAATATTTTATATTTGGATTCTTTTGCTTTTAACTAATATAAATAAATTTTATTTATTATCTATTAGTTTTTTCATCGTTTATTGTTTGTAAAAAAAGTAAATTTGAAACATATAAAAAATAAATTACAAGATTAATTTCAAAAAATGCTTCCTAAAATGATGTCATCATTAAAACAAATATAATGTAAATATCGTTTTTATTTTTATTTTTTCATAAAATAAGTTTTCTATTTCTAAGTAAACAATAAGAAGAAAATAGTGATTAAAGATTATCATAAGTTTATAATTAACTTATATTTTAAGTTTTATATTATAATCTCGTTATGTTTGGAAAAAAATAAGTTTGAACTTTTATAATGTAAATTGTGCACCTACTGTTGAAACATTATAGATCTGTCGACGAAAACAAGTTTTATTGAGGTGTAAATGATTAAAGGTAACAATGAGGAAATGAGCATGGGTGAATGGGTGGGTGGTTTGGGGGGGACTCCTGAGTTTAGTTGTATTAATGATTGATGTTTCCACTAACACTCAACTCACTCCTTAACAAAAAAAAAAAAAAAAAAAAAAAGAAAAGCAAATTTTGAAAAGTATCTCAAAGCAGCAGGAGATTCTCCTTCCTTCCTTTCCTTTTCCCTTTTTCTTCTTTTCACTTTGATTGAGTGAAAGAACTTACTACCCTATAAAGATGATTGGCACAGCATCCATGGCCATGCTCCCTCCAAACCCTAGAATTTCTCAATTTTATTCCTTATTCTCTTTACACTTTGGGTAATACACTCACTTTGTTGGTTTAGAATATTGAATTATGTTTTTTTTTTAATGGTTTTTTATTTTATTAACGACAGATAAAATGCCACTAGGAGTATGTCAATTGACCTATAAATAGGCTAGCATATATCCTCAACATGATTCGAAATCACGATCTTTACTATGAAATCTAATACCGACTGACACTAAAACAAGTTATTTGATAAATATGGAATTATATTTAATGATCTCTCTATAATACTCTTCCTCCCTAGATAATTATTTAAATTTTGTTTTGAGTTGAGGGACATTAGTTAAAAGGTTAAATTTAAGTAGTTTTATTAACATAAATACATAAAAACATTTAATGTTCCCCCCATATTACATCATGATTCTGAGTATAAAGTAGAGCTTGTTGCATACAAAATGAGGATTTAGTACCTTTCTCAAATATTGGATTGGACATACATATGGGGACAAAACAATTTAAATTTTTTTTAACATGGGGACGAGAGGAGTAGATAAAATATAACAAAATTATGTTGCTTTACATGACGATATCAATATATAATACTCCCTCCGTTCTAAAATATTTGTTTCATTTGACTTTTTTGTTGAATTTTGATTACAAATTTATGAGAGATTAATCATGTTCATGAAATTTTAAAAATTGTTGTTGATAATATTATTAATGGTGAATCAATAGAAATTTTTAGAATTTCATGAACATAATGAAATTGTCATATATTTGTGATCAAAGGTCAACTAAAAAGTCAAATGAGACAATATTTTGGGACGGAAGGAGTATATTAAAGCAGAAAACTTTTCTATTCACGCAATCCGTCACGTGGCTTTATTACGATGTAAATCGACGTGGCATTGTTCCATTTGAATATGTAAAGTTGTCTCATTAAGAAAATCTGAATATTCATTGCTATCCTAATTTAATCATAAATTTAAAATTATTTGAAATTGTAATTCATAAACAAAGAATGTTTCAAAATTACCAAAAATATAGCAACAATTTTTTTAAATCGTTTAATCTAAGCTGGAGTATTTTTTTTTTTTTAATCAATATATGCATTTTTGTAGAATCCCAATTAGATACTCCCTCCGTCCCAGGAAATGGTTCATCATTTTTGACCCGACACACAAATTAAGAAAATAGGTGGGAAGAAAAAATGTTGTGAGTGTAATTTGAAAATAGGAGAGAGAATTAGTAGAGGAAATAGTAAATTTAAAAAGTGTTATGAGTGTAATAGTGAATTAGGAGAGAATGAGTGGAGGAAATAGTTAGTGTGTATAATAAAATATTAATAAACTTTTCCATTTTAGAAAATGTGAAGCTTCAAACGGGACGCCATTTTGGGTAAAAGGTGAAGCATTTTCTGGGACGGAGGGAGTACTCCCTCCGTCCCGCCGATCTTAAGAAAGCTTTCCATTTTGGGCGTCCCGCCAATCTTAAAAATTTCCAAAATAGAAAGTTTTTATCATTATTATATTGGGCCTACCCCACCCAATTATCACTAATAAAACTAAATTAAGACCCAGCCCAATTAACCCTCCCTAATTAAATCAAACTAATTGAACTGGCCTAATTACATGGATCAAACCAAACTCATTTCCATCGAACAAACCCTAACCCTATTTTCATTTCATCTCTCTCTCTCTCTCTCTCTCTCTCTCTCTCTCTCTCTCTCTCTCTCTCTCTCTCATACTTCTCTCTTTGTAACTCCTTTCATTTCTCTCACAGGGCCGCCCTCACAAACCCTAAATTCATGCCATGGATTCGTCGAATTTAAATGATTCCGACAGGGATCTAGGCTTTCCCCTCAATTTCGATTCATTTCCACCGTTTATTTTACCAATTATTTCTGGTATAACTGGTCCCTCCGACGAGACACCTCTGTGTTCTAACCTCGAATTTGTTCCTTCCTGGTGTGATTCTTCTATCTCCAACGATGAAACTGTGAAAGAGTCGCCGGAGGAGGGTTATGAGCTGGTGGCGTCGAAGAGACGATTTGGGGAAGAATTTGTTGGCCTAAGTCACGATTCTTCAGATTTCTTTAGGGATAATGTTCCCTTGGTCGAAAGGCCCTAACCCAGATGTTAGTCAATTTTTTCCGGATACAGAAGCTATTCAACTCATGCTTCAGATCTGAGGAAAACAAATTCAAGAAGGAAAACAGGTCTAATCTCTCTATTTCTGGTATTATTTGAAAACTTAGGGATTTACTCGTGTGTAAGAGCATGTTGTTGATTGTGATTATGGGGAATTTTATGTGAAATGATGATGCTCTTCGTTTACTTGAGACACATGTGTTTATGATTGGTGTTTTTATTTGATACGAACAGATTACTATGCTTCGATTATTGCCTAGGGTTGATTGATTGTGTTTGGCTGGGACTTTGATTGTGGTTATGTTGCCATTTGATTGCTTTTGGATGAAATGTGCATTTGATGTGCTTGGAACTGGTGAAATGTCCCTCTGTTTTACACTTGGGAAGACTACGTTTGGTGGGAAAATGGTGATCCCCGGGAAAATTTTGAAAACCAGTTTATTTTATGAAGTGAAATGGTTTTGTTTGGTGATCCTGGTGATATTTTGTAATACTAGAATATGTTTAGATATTTTGTAAACAATTTCAGCTGTAATATTCAAAAAGCACAATTTGATTTGACTTCTCTAATTTGAATTTTAATTTGGGGGAAAACTGATTAAGAGTTAATAAAAAAGGCGAATAACTCTTAATTTTTGACCCACTTATCCTTTTGGAATAAAATAGTGATATTCCTTAATCCCCGTGCCATTTGAAACTTTCTTAAGATCGGCGGAACGGAGGGAGTACATAACTTTCAGATAATTTCGTGTTCATCAAATCTTATCTTTTATGTTCTATTAGCCTATTTTAGATTTTTGATAATATCTATCCATTTTAAATTTCTGATAAAATCTACCTAATAATTTATTACATAATTACGAGTCTCATTCGAACTTCACCTATTATTGATTTTGAAATTGTCACGGCCAGAATCACAAGTGATATCCAAGGTGATAATAGCACCAACGATAGCACTTGGGATAGCACACACACACTTCGAAAATAAAATAATTTTGTAAAAGAGATTGCAGCGGAATAATAACACCAAAATTGTTTTTCTCAAGTTATATAAATATAACTTGAGAGTGCCTCTTAGGCAAGACTTTATAATCACTATAATGAATTTACAAAGCCGAAAATGTTCCCTATGGCTATAACAATTTGAGCTCTATGGAACAAGAGATAAAGAACGGAATCCTATCCTAGCCTTCACACAACTTGATACCAATGTAATCAAGTGTGAAATTATAAGGGAGGAAGGATTAAAGGAATCAAACAAAGAACTCTATCTCTAAGCTTTCGAAGGTGTGTATAAAATAATTTTTCTTGGCACATCTTCAAATGAAACCTTCCAAGCTTATTTATAGTCTTCAAATACTTGAAGGCTACTTAATAAAAAGCCTTGGGGGCTGTATTTGCACGTTGAGAAAGAGTGGGAAAGAGGTTGAGGTTGTTCCTTGATTTAAGCACCCACTTCCACAAAAATAGCAATCGAGTTGATTTATCTCCAAGTCCAAGCTTCAACGCCTTGTACTCCTAAGTTTTATCAACCTTGTACTCTTCTTTTATTCAGCAACAACTCCTTGATCAAGTCTCCACATGTTTTAAATTGTTGTTGCCAAAGTTACGATTTTATGCATAAAATGTTATTTATGCATAAATTGTTTCCTTCCAAATTTCTCACGTGTTTAGCTCTTTCTTCGATCCTATTGTAGTCTGAAATAAGAATATAAATCATAGACTATATAGATTATATTAGCACATTAGTCCATTAAATAATAAACAAGAAATATTCAACTATATAAATTCCAGTACAGGAAATCATCTGCGATATCACCTGGAATTTGGGAAATCATCTACAATATCACCTGCAGTTTACACTAACAATCTCCCCTTAGTTGGATATTTCTTTTCAAACCTAATGTGCTGCTTTCCTGCAAGGTTAATCCATAAACAAATATACAGAGCATAGAAACACAGTATAATATCTCCAAAAAAATTAACTCTCCCTTAATCAAGGAGCTAATCCAAACAATGATTTATCACCATAAACTAATTTATTTCAAACTTTAAAAAGTTTTCAAAATAAACTAAGTTAAAATAAAACCATAAACCATTGTAGCAAAAAATCATTCAAACTAGCAAAACATCCTAACAATTAAAGTTTTAAACAGACCAACTAAGTGTTTTGCAACCAACATAAACAAAATAAAAGAAAATTCTTTAGGAAACCACATCACATCACCAAAATAAAAGAAATTATTTTAGGACACCACAAACCCAATCCACCAACAAGATAGTGAAAACATCAACCTTCAGGTTCAACAACCTTCAGGTTTCAGTTTTCTTCTTCTTCAAACTCCCCTTTTTCTTCATCTTTCTCCTGATCTCCTTTCCTATCACTTCCACCATCACTTAGGCCAGCACTGATGGTAGCACCTGCAGTAGCACCAGCTCCAGAAGTTGCAGCAGTGTAAGTGCTCCAATTTGAGTTGGTAGCTTTTTCGTTAGAAAGTTAACGAAAGTTTTAACATTTCTAACATTTCTAACAATCTCTAACCTTTCTAACCAAGCAAGGGTAGGTTAGGGTTTGCTATTTAAAGTTAAACCAAAAAAGGAATCCAAAAAAGCAAAAGAATTAAGAAAATCCCGAAACAGCAAGTTGAAAAACAATTTCTGCTGATATTTTGAAAAATATTCTTCCTGTTCAAAGCCTGGAGCAGCATTTAATGCACCAGGCACGTTTTACAGGGACCTCCGCGCGGACATCTTTGAGTTTTCAGAGGGCCTATAAATTAAACCCTCCCCTCTCAGTTTAAAAACACAACTTACTCACAACGAACGGTTACGGCGAAATATAGAGAGAAAACGGTGGGAATCCTTAGATTGCCACCATTTTCTCTTGAATCTTTCCCAATCAAATACCAAACACACCAAACCTTGATACTCCTCAAGCCAAACACCAAATCTTGATACTCCTCAAGTCAAATTCCAAGCCTAGGAAGATAGGGTGTCACCATTGGTAAAGCCCTCCTTCTCAAAACCCTAAAATTCTCTTTTGATCTCTTGATCATCTTGTTCTTCTTACTTTGACTTATTTTATGTCTAGTTTAACTTGAGTTTTGACCTAAGATGGTCATCTTGAAGTTCATCTTCATGAATGACCATCTCAAGTGGTCCACATTTTAGATCTTTAGTCAATTCTTTCTCCTTGGTTTCATCTTTACAAAACCCCCTTTCCCTTTGCAAAGGACATGTTTCAACCCCATAAATTCCCCAAGGATGACTTGAATATGATAACCACTTAACAAAAGGTAGTGGTATCAAGTCTAGGGATGAAAATGGGGTGAACATAGATGCAAATCCCCCAAAAATCACATTTTCCCTCAAGAACATCTTGCTGTCCAGTAGCATTGTTCTGAGACCTCAGTCCATTTTCCTATTTTTTGGACCCAGTAAAACTTGGAATTAGATGTTGACTACAAAACACTTTTTGTATCCAACATCCAGAGCTTTCCAGACATAATTTTATTTTATTTTTTGAGTGAGTAAAACTCCTTTTTTCAATTTTTCTTTTAGAGGCCAGTTCATCAGCTTCTGGAAATCCAGATTTCACATCTGAGATTTCCAGAAGGTTTTGACCCCTCAAATTACTTCCAAAATGGAAAGTTCCTTTGCATAAACCCTATTTAGGGTGTTTTGAGCAACTTTCATTCTCGGACTTTCCCCAGATTCTGAAGTTTTGAAGCCTTTAAGTCCATTTCAAAGTCAAGGGTCAACTGCCTTCTTTCATTCTGGCAGAATGGCTTTTCATATCCAAAAATCTTTTGAGTGCCAAGACTCGACCCAAAAATCATACCAAAAATCTTGGGGATTTTTCAAAGTCTTATAAAGAGTTCCCCATTTTTGTTTTTCTCAGTTTCAACTCATTTTGGTCAAAACACACACACACACACACACACACACACAACAAAAAGGATTTCAAATGTTTGGAAGACTCGTTTTACGAGGCGCGTCGGGTGCACACTAACGTCCTTCCCGACGCGTAACATGACCTCCGAACCTAAATCTCTGATCTCGGGCTTTTTTCAAAGTTTTGGCCCTTAAAATAAAAATGGCGTGGCGACTCCGTTTCGTTGATTTTTTCAAACTGAAAAGTGGGAAAATTTTCGAATGCACATCATCACAGTGGCGACTCTGCTGGGGACAAATAAGCTTTTTCTAAAAAAAAATGATATTTGGTATATTGGTGGAAACCATTAAACTTCCCGTTATCGCCTCCTAACACGAGTCGGGGATAAATTGTGGTCTAACAATCCCACGTACCGGTATCATTATTTTCAAAAAAAAAAAAAGGAAAAGCTTTTGAGGGTCAAGCTTCCGTCCCAACATTTGAAAATCCTTTGCTTTGTGTGTGTTGATTTTTGCACAGTTTTCGTGTTTGTTTTTGGCCGCCTCGGAAAAGTCAAAATTTTGACTGTCGGAATAATGTCCCTAACTGTCGGAATTTTTGTGCTTATGTGCTTATGTGTTCATAAAATTTTCAAAAAAAAATTTTTCAAAAAAAAAATTCAAAAAAAATCATGCATCATGCCTTTTTAAGACACATAAAAAATTTCTATTTTTCTCAGAAAAAGAAGATAGACTGCTTGCACACTACGCGCACGTGACCTTACACGCACACTACGTCCCTAACAGGGAAATCCTTGTCGCGGTCCGTTTGGTCTTATTACGCCTCTCGGATGAGCACAGGACTACCCAAACATCCCATGGAGCCTCGTGTCGACCATGAACTTGTCCGTGACACACTTTGTCCGAGACCCGGTTGGTTTTTAGTCTGGTCCGTGTCATGCCTCGCCCGTGTATAGACCTTTCCTTTCAAGCCTTTGTCGGCATACCGACTCAATATCTTTCGGGTCCACTAATCAGTCGAAGTCATGCGGTTTTCCGCCGCAGACTTTGACCAAGGTATTGACCGGCGCCTTGACTTCGGCTCGACTGAACAAATTATACATCGACTCCCGGCATGACCTTTGAGTCATCAAGGATTAACGGTTATTTCATGCCTAATTACGGCTTAACTGACGACAAGTCAAGATCAATTGCGGACATTTATCAATCCAAATCATGCCGACCTTTTTTGTCGAGCTCTCGGACACGATCTTGACTTTGACGTCAGCTTTGTCCGTAATTTACATCGAATGCTCGTTAAGACTCGATTACCAGCCAGACTTCTAGGATCGTTTTTCTTTCGGTCGGTGGGACCCGCTTGCCCTATAGGACCCTCGCCGGGGCTGTCCACCTGGGAGGTCGAAATACGGGTGGAATACGAGGGGCTTATAGACGTAGTGACGGGGCCCACTGATCCAGGAATCAGAGTAGTTCGAAAAAAAAGAAGAGCAATCTTTTCCAACCGATTAGGTTAATAAAACGTGTTTTAAGTAAACATGAACAAATAATTACATGTTGCATGAGCCTAAGAGCCCAAACACCTACCCTCCTTCAATTCCCGCCATCGAACCCTCGTGTCTTTCCCCGCTGACTCCGCGCAAAGCTTGGTTTCGGGCACCGGGTCACCGTTTAATCGGTTGGGAAGAGTCAAGTGCATCGTCGGCTTCACCGTTTGTTTCGACTCCGGGTTTTAGAATGTCTCGCATCGCCGGTAACGATGGGGACAACGTCACTCCGCCTCCCGGACTCCTCGGATGAGAACCACGGTGGAATCGATTAGCGGAACAGATGAGAATGCGACGGGGAAGCCTTTGAATAGCCTTATGGAGGCTATCAAGAGCCATGGATTGGCCGCTAGCCCTCAACCCGATGGCACCTTCACCGTGGAAGAAGAGGAAGACCCCAATCCCGCTCTCGGTCGCCCGACTACTCACGATGCCACCACCGGCCTCCCACGGTACCACCACCGTGAGCCCATGCTCCTCGATCCCTAGGTCACCCGGCTCCCAACCTGCAGACCACTGGATCCATGCGGCTGACGGGACGAATCGGTTCACGGCTCCTCGGTGGGGACAAAATCGATACGGAATGCCTTCCCACGGTTGGGATACCCGGAATGCCACGGCAAATTGGGATCCCGCCTCGGTTTGGGAACCAATCAATCCGGACTTTCGCAGCAACGGTTTGGAATGCCACCACAGGTTTGGTTCGGGACAACGTGTCGGGAGCCCCTCCTCAGAATGATGCTAGCTCAGTTGCTCCTCATACAGCTTCCGCAAACCCATTTCTCACTCGGGGTTCAACGGGTTACCAAGCCCCCATCCCGGTTTCATCAAAATCACCGGGACCACGAGTATCCTCTCGGTTATGCATCCTTGCCACAACCAGCAATGCAATTCAACAACCGGGACGGCGGCCCGCACTTAAGCCTACTTATGGGCCTCACTCAGGAAATCCAAGCCATATGGCTACCTCAGATCTGCCTCCATCTTCTCTGCCGATTGGAAGCCAACGGCAAGTCGCTTGGGTTCTATCCTTTTGCCCATCTCCTACCTACACTCCCGGGGTAATTTGGGCCAAGGACAGGTTTTCACCTATGCTCGGGGATATGGTATTCCTTCCACCAATGCACCACCAACGGCTAGTCCTCTTCCTAGCTCAAATATCGGCTCGGGAATTCCCGCTCCGCCTTTGGATCCCCAATTGGCTTGGTTTATGGAGCAACACAAGGAAATGAAAGCACAGATTGCTGAATTGACCGCCAAAAAGAACACGCTCTTCGGCCTACGAGATCCCGGCTCGATTGTCCCTCTGCCTCACAAGTTTGTGATGCCCGCTCTGGAATTGTTTGACGGGAGTGCATGCCCTAAAACTCACTTGGACACCTATACTTTGGCAATGAAGGCTAAGGGATGCACAAACCGGCGGTTGGCGATTACTTTAGTCTCTCTTTGAAGTCGGGGGCTTTGAAATGGTTTTTCCGATTGCGGCTGAAGCTAGGAGCTACTTGGGAACAAATTACCGGTACTTTCACGAGATAAGTATAAAGCCAACTTGGAATGGGAGACAAATAGAGTTGACCTACAAACAACGATGCGGCGCCTAATGAGAATATTGGGGATTTCTATAAGAGATGGAACTTAAAGCTCGGTGAAATGGCCATTCCTCCCTCGACGAGGAGCGATTAGACATCTTTCGGTCATGCTTGAAGCCGCATTTGAGAGCTTCCCTCGGCCACTTCCCTACGGCGACTTGCGTGCAATGGTTAATTCCGGGGCTAAGTTTGAAAAGGCTTACAATCGGCGGCCAGGCTGCACACGCCTACGGATATCGGGCTCCTCCCTCCAAAACTACTCTCGCTTTCGCTAAAGGCAAAGAGGCGATCGGCTACGCGGGACGGGGCTGTAACAATGCCACTTCCTTTGTTCCCAAGAAACTGATGCATCCGAGATCCGGCTCCAAGACTTGAGAAACTTTGGGATGCCTTTGAGTGATATCTTCAGAGGATTGGTGAGAGAAGGTTTGCTCTGGCCTTTGGATAATTATCAGCCAAGAAACCCCAACGCTCCTTTGGATACCTCCAAGCATTGTGCCTTTCATCAGTACCATGGGCACCTGACAGATGATTGCGTCCCCCTGAAGAAGGCAATCCAAAATTTGATTGAGCAAGGGAGGTTAGAGATGCACGAAGGGCCTAATACCATCAATAACCCGCTCCTAACAACATGAGTGTCAACATGGTCGAGTTTGGTGATTCAATACTTGTGGGCATAATGGAATTTGACTCGCCCCTTTGTGAGGTCGGTGAATCGGCCATCGCGGGCGATGAAAGTGGTTGGATTGAGCAAAGAGATTGCCAAGGAAATCTGATGGAAAGGTCTGCAATAGCTCCCGTCTCCGGCGTCGAAGAATAGATGCATGGTTCAACAGGCAAAGAGCGGCTAGGCTGGGGGCTACCTATCTTTAAAATAGTCTTTTGAGTCAACCTTCGTAGGTTCTAGTACTTTTCTTTCACCTAAGTCCTTCTGGACATTTGTCGTTGTAGTCCATTTTGGACATAGTGGTTAAATGCCTAACTTTTAATATAAGTCTTTTTCTCTTCTTGCTAGACTCGAGACATCACTTGCGCACCCACGTTACACTTAATTGAAATGGTTTTATCCAAAATGATCACTTGTCTTTGCTCAACCACTAATTCTTCGAAAATGATTAATATTTAAACTAATCGGAGTGAGAAAACCAATTGATATCCTTCTCAAAATGGGGGCTTACCAACTCCCCATCTTGCATCTCATATGCTCACATCCCCTTTCATCCTCATCATCTCGTTGCTCGATGAATTTGCATGGATCTTTTCTCATATAAAGTTTAAGCAAGCAATGAAGACTTAAATCTCGTTTAGATCATCCAGTAGGGATTGCGGTTGAAACCTTTCACCCATAGGAAAGCCATTACCTCACCCTCACTAAACACTACCCTTTCATTTCAAGATCGGCGTGTTTTGAAACCCGGTTTAGCCATCATTTTTGCTCCATGCGAGAGAAAGTCCAAGCGAGCCCAAGAGTTTAGCTTCGAGAGTCGGCGATGCGCAAAATATCTCAAGCCATGAAGGAAGGACAAAGATAATCTTCAACTCCTCAGGAGGCTTTCCAAGTCAAAAAAAAAAAAAAAAAAAAAAAAAAAAAAAAACAAAAAAAAAAAAAAAAAAACAAAAAAAAAAACAAAAAAAAAGAAAAAAAACAAAAAAAAAAGCCTTCCAAAAAAAAAAAGAAGAACTCAAAAGTCCTCGAAAGTCTCAAGAAGCTTCTCAATGATCAAAAAGGAGCCTGAATTCTCGCAAGATCGCAAAAAGTTGTCGATAGCTTGGACTTCCTCTCACCATTACCTTAAATCAATCCCAAGCCATCCTCTCTATTTTAGAGGATACTCCCATCACCATTACCCTCGCCTTTCGGCCAAAGTCAAAATTTGACCTCTCATTCTTAGAGGCAATCAATCTTCCCGCCATAGATTTCCCAAACACGTCCCTACAAGCCAACCTCTCATCTTTAGAGGTTCGATCGGCAAAAGGCCCGGCCGACCTCTCATCTTAAGAGGTCAAAATTTCCCAAAATCACCCGATGGCCGATCGAAGCCCGGAAACCCAACTACGGTCCCTATCGGATAGCGGTTTCATTCTAATATCCTCGATGTCGGGATCAAATTAATGCTTCATTGCTTGCTTAAAATTGGAATCTAATCCATCTTGGTCCAAAATTACCAATCAAAGATTGTGCAAATTCAACCCTTCCCTTCATGTGAGCATATTTCATTTCTACTCACAAACACTTGTCGTGGATGTCCCCTTTGGGGGCTTCGCATCCGTGTCTTTCATGGACACTCTAAGGGGATATGTTATTCAATCCTCAAAATCCCCAAAGGTCCTCGGACCCTCGAATTTCAACATTCGTTCTCTTTTCATTCGGGATAGGCCCGAACTACGGCGACTGAGCTCTTCATAATGGAGACGTAGGCAACCGAGAAGTAGTCGGTCGAAATCACAAACAAATCTCAAAAAAAAAAAAAAAAAAAAAAGAGTCCGGTCTCATCAAGGATCGTCCCTATACACTTTCCGCCCTTCCAAGCTTGATCCTCGATATCGGTTGGTTTTCTCCTTGTGATTAATCAAAATATTTGTTCATATCGGATTTAGGAGTTGAATAACCGAACATTAACAAAGGGTTTTAAGCGGCCTTGTGATCATCATGAATAAGACAAGTTTTCAAGTGTCTCGACAAGTCTTCTCTTTCTACATCATAGGAAAATAGAGCCAAACATTGTCTTTTACGTCTGCAGGGGCCTCCATACACTTTTCCACACCTTGTGATGCTTATACTCTCTCATAAGAGTCAAACCAAAAGCGAAAGTGTCATACACAAATTCGGGAAACATTCCCACCTTTCAAAAGATATGCCCCTGCACGTAAACATTTCCTAGTCTTGTCCAGTAACTGGTTGACTAAGGTCTGAAAAGATGGGTCCCCCTCGGTCACATGATAACTCGTCGGCAATACTGCTGAATTTCTTCATCTTTGGGGCTTGCTAAGCGGTTCTCGGGTTCTCCTATAGTAGCTCTTCAAGCTGGGGCTTATATAGTCATCTTTGGGACCACATTGGGTTCTTCACTACGAGATAGACTCGCCAAGTCGCTTCTTCAAAATCCGGACTTTGCCTACTCAGGATCCGGGGGCTTTGTCAAGATGGTCTTTTGGACCCGAATTTTATCAAGTCGCAAGAAAGAATTTCAGCTTCAAAACTCGGTACACGGCAGCCTTCCCCGTAGCATCGGAATTCAAGATCGGGGTTTCTCCGGCATTAGCAATTTCATCAAATCATTCTCCGAGCAAAGTTTCGGCCAAAGTCACAGCTCACCCAAATGAAAGAAGCTTCACTCATATCGACGCGCCCTAGAGCCTGTCAGCATCAGCTTCAAATGACCAAGATTGAGAGAGAAAATTCCAATCAAGACCGGGATCCGAATCGAATCTCATCAAAATTGAGGTCCATGTGATATTGCCGACAAAACCTCACCAACAACCGTTTGTTTAAATCGCGATCAAGGGTTCTCATCCCCCACTTGATCAAAATCTGTTCCAAGCAGTCTCCGAGACACATACATAACCATGCATCCCCACAAAAATCTCCCAAGGGCTCATGTAGCATGCACAAAACTTGAATCAATAGGAAAAATCCTAAGAGATTGAAGATCATAAATCATAATTTCCCTGCCAAAAGCTTAGACTAGGTGCATCTTCGAAAGCAAGCAAATGCATCATCTCGCAAACATATGCAGTGATACTCTCACAATCATTTTTGGCTCTATGCATGCATCTGTCATCATGAATGCCATATATGCATCTTCCTCTTCACTAACGAATGCAGGAATTCAAACGTGAAATCAAGTCCCCCTTTTCGGCAAGGATGATCTTCACCAAAGTCGACCTCCAATGTCCACAAACATATGAAGACCGCCTCCAGTGTCTACAAATCGGTCGAGGACGCCAAGCTCTTCAATACAATTCGGTCGGGGACGCCAAGTTCTCCAATACAATTCGGTCGAGAGACGCCAAGTTCTCCAATACAATCCGGTCGAGAGACGCCAAGCTCTCCAATACAATCGTGTCAAGGACGCCAAGTTCTCAATACAATTCGGTCGGGGACGCCAAGTTCTCAATACAATTCGGTCGAGACGCCAAGTCCTCCAATACAATCCGGTCGAGACGCCAAGCTCTCCAATACAATCGGTCAAGGACGCCAAGTTCTCCAATACAATCCGGTCGAGACGCCAAGCTCTCCAATACAATCGTGTCAAGGACGCCAAGTTCTCCAATACAATCCGGTCGAGACGCCAAGCTCTCCAATACAATCGGTCGGGACGCCAAGTTCTCCAATACAAATCGGTCGAGAGACGCCAAGTTCTCAAAACGCAAATCAGGGTCCGGACGCCAAGTCAAATCGGTCGGGACGCCAAGCTCTCCAATACAAATCGGTCGGGGACGCTAAGCTCTCCAATACGGTACGGTCGGAGACGCCAAGTTCTCAAAATGCAAATCGGTCGAAAGGTACCAAGGTCTCAAATACGGTACGGTCGAGACGCCAAGTTCTCCAATACAAATCGGTCGGGGACGCCAAGTTCTCAAATACAAATCGGTCGGGGATGCCAAGTTCTCAAATACAATGCGATTAGAGACACCAAGTTTTCAAAAGCAAGAAGTCCCAATGTGAAGACAAGCTCAAAAACCTCTACAAGTTTAACGATCACCCGGCAAGATGCGAGACTCAACCAAACTCCTCCTTCGAGGTCAAAATGCCTCCAAAGACGGAAAATCGTCGGCGAAACCGTCCCACGAACGGGCCCAACAACTCTTCATCAACATCGAAGTAGTAGCCTCGGTCCTTTCGGCGGCTACGGGTAAGCACGGCACGGGTATGAAAGCATATCTTAGTCAACTACTTTTCTAAAAGAACATTATCATCAAATCTTAGGGCGACTTCCCAAAAAACGGTCGGATTACGGGCGACTTCCCAAAAATAGTCAAACCATAGGGCGACTTCCCCAAAATAGTCAAACCATAGGGTGACTTCCCAAAACAGTCAGATTACGGGCGACTTCCCAAAAATAGTCAAACCATAGGGCGACTTCCCCAAAATAGTCAAACCGTAGGGCGACTTCCCAAAATAGTCGGATCATAGGGTGACTTCCCAAAAATAGTCAAAACCGTAGGGTGACTTCCCGAAAATAATCGAGATCTTAGGGCGACTTCCCCAAAACGAGTCGGACCGTATGTGAGACTTCCCAAAAATAGTCAGATCATAGGGTGACTTCCTGAAAACAGTCAAAATCTTAGGGCGACTTCCCCAAAACAGTCAAAACCTTAGGGTGACTTCCCCAAAACAGTCAGACCATAGGGCGACTTCCCCAAAATAGTCAAACCATAGGGCGACTTCCCAAAATAGTCAGATCATAGGGTGACTTCCCAAAAATAGTCAAACCATAGGGTGACTTCCCGAAAATAATCAGATCTTAGGGCGACTTCCCCAAAACAGTCAGACCATAGGGAGACTTCCCAAAAATAGTCAGATCATAGGGTGACTTCCTGAAAACAGTCAAAATCTTAGGGCGACTTCCCCAAAACAGTCAAAACCTTAGGGTGACTTCCCCAAAACAGTCAGACCATAGGGTGACTTCCCCAAAACAGTCAGACCACAGGGTGACTTCCCAAAAATAGTCAAACCATAGGGCGACTTCCCCAAAACAGTCAAAACCTTAGGGTGACTTCCCAAAAACAGTCAGATTACAGGGTGACTTCCCAAAAATAGTCAAACCATAGGGAGACTTCCCAAAAATAGTCAGATCATAGGGTGACTTCCTGAAAATAGTCAAATCTTAGGGCGACTTCCCCAAAATAGTCAAACCATAGGGTGACTTCCCAAAAATAGTCAATCATAGGGTGACTTCCCAAAAAATAGTCAGGTCTTAGGGTGACTTCCCAAAAATAGTCAATCATAGGGTAACTTCCCAAAAAATAGTCAGGTCTTAGGGCGACTTCCAAAAAATAGTCCAATCTTAGGGTTAAAGACCCGAACTACGGCCGGCTTGATTCCCATTCGGGATACGTAGGTAGCCTATCGCTAGGTTCAGCCACCAGACCAAAATGGTCACTTTATCCCCAGCAGAGCAGATATACAACTCCAGCCATCAGACCGAAAATGGTCATTTCCTACCCCCAGCAGAGTTTCTTTCAGCAAACAACTGCAGAACTCATCAAGGTTCGAGGCACCTAAAACGCCATCATCCCAGGGTCAAAGACCCGAACTACGACTGGCTTGATTCCCATTTCGGATACGTAGGTAGCCTATCGTTAGGTTCAGCCACTCGATCACTTGATCATCCTGTCAAATATGGAGCCTTACTCTTATCGACGACCCCGCTTCCTTCGAAAGCACCGTCGCCAGAGGGGCTCTTGTAAGTGCTCCAATTTGAGTTGGTAGCTTTTTCGTTAGGAAGTTAACGAAAGTTTTAACATTTCTAACATTTCTAACAAACCCTAACCTTTCTAACAAAGCAAGGGTAAAGTGGGCATTGCCATTTAAAGATAAACAAGGAAAGGAATCCTAAAAAGCAAAAGAAATGGAAAAAACCCGATTTGGTAAGTTGAAAAACAGTTTCAGTTTGAATTTTAAAAAGATTATTCCTCCTGTCCAAAAGCCGGCCAGCGAGATGAACAGTGCACGCCGACGAACATATCCGCGCGGACATCTTTGTAAATTTCAGAGGATTATAAATTGAACCCTCCTCTCTCAGTTTACATAACACAATTTGATCACAGTAACGAAGTTCTGGCGAAATATAGAGAGAAAACAGTGGGAATCTCTAGATTGCCACCATTTTCTCTTGAATCTTTCCCAATCTCACTCCAAACACACCAAACCTTGATACTCCTCAAGCCAAACACCAAATCTTGATACTCCTCAAGTCAAATTCCAAGCCTAGGAAGATAGGGTGTCACCATTGGTAAAGCCCTCCTTCTCAAAACCCTAAAATTCTCTTTTGATCTCTTGATCATCTTGTTCTTCTTACTTTGACTTATTTGATGTCTTGTTTAACTTAAGTTTTGACTTAAGATGGTCATCTTGAAGTTCATCTTCATGAATGACCATCTCAAATGGTCTACATTTTAAATCTCTAAATTGATTTTTCTCTTTAAATTCATCTTTACAAAGATCCCCTCTCCCTTTGCAAAGGATATGTTTAAACCCCATAAATTCCCCAAGGATGACTTGAATATGATAACCACTTGGCACAAGGTAGTGGAATCAAGTCTAGGGATGAAAATGGGGTGAACATAGATGCAAACCCCCCAAAAATCACATTTCTCCTCAAGAACATCTTGCTGTCCAGTAGCATTGTTCTGAGAACTCAGTCCATTTTCCTATTTTTTGGACCCAGTAAAACTTTGAATTGGGTGTTGACTACAAAATACTTTTTGTAGCCAACATCCAGAGCTTTCCAGACATATTTTTAATTTATTTTTTGCGTGAGTAAAACTCCTTTTTTCAATTTTTATTTTAGAGGCCAGTTCATCACCTTCTGGAAATCCAGATTTCAGATCTGAGATTCCCAGAAGGTTTTGACCCCTCAAATCATCTCCAAAATGAAAAGTTCTTTTACAGAAACCTTTTTTAAGGTGTTTTGAACATTTTTCATTCCCGGACTTTTCCCAGATTCTGGAGTTTTCAAGCCCTAAAGTCCATTTCAAAGTCAAGGGTCAACTGCCTTTTTCATTCTGGCAGAAATGGTTTTCAACTTCCGAAAATCTTTTGAGTGCCAAATCTCAACCCAAAAATCACCCAAAAAATCATGGGATCAGTTTAAAGCCTTAAAAAGAGCTCTCAATTTTTACTTACCTCAGTTTCAACTTATTTTGGCCAAAACACACACACACACACACACACAACAAAAGGATTTTGAATGTTTGGAAGACTCGTTTTTACGAGGCGTTCCGGGTGCACACTAACGTCCTTCCCGGCACGTAACGTGACCTCCGAACCTAAATTTCTGATCTCGGGCATTTTTCAAAGTTTTGGCCCTTAAAACAAAAATGGCGTGGCGACTCCGTTTCGTTGATTTTTTCAAATAAAAATGGAAAAATTTTCGGAATATCACATACATCACAATCACATCAAGGTTATGTCGAATGAGATTTGTTTTCCAGTATGGCAGCTCCCAAAATATACTCCTCTTGATCCAGTTATGGGTAGTCCCAAACCCTTATATTTTGGTCTTCAAAAACTGTTTCCCCCACCGAGGATCGGGTAATGTAGATACCTTCTCATAGACCGTGTCACCACTTAAACGAATCGGGGCCTCATCATGGTCAATCTTGTTCTTTTTAAACGCATTCTTCTGGGTCCTGAATGGGTGGTCCTCCAGAAGAAATTGTCTATGGCAATCGAACCAACGTGGTTTTCCGTGAGTGCGTGAGCGTGAAAGACTTTGTGTCACTCATACAATACGGACGGGACCAACTTCCCGTGGGTGCTCCAACCCGATAACATCCCATATGCGGGGAAGTCATTAAGCTTGTCCACATCAACGCAGCCTTCATGCCGAAATTCTCTCGCTTGAAAGCATCCCACATTTCGACCCCATCCTCCCAAAGCTGCTTCAATTCGTCCATCAAAGGTCGGAGATAGACGTCAAATGTTCCTCCCGAGGCCGTTTGGGCCGGGGATGAATAACGACAAGAACATGTAGGGATCACTCATACACAACCGGGCGGAAGATTGTAGACGGTGGCTATAACCGGCCAACAAGAGTAAGATTTTGCCCCGGGACCAAACGTATTGAAACCATCGGAGCCGGATGCATGTAGTATATTTCTTGCTTCGAGACCTTGAAAGTCGGGATAAGTCTCATCAAAGTGTTTCCATGCCTCCCCATTATTGGGATGAATCAACACACCCTCTTCACGCAAACTTTCCTTATGCCAACGCATTGCCTCTGCAGTGATTTAGACGCGTAGAGGCGTTGCGATCTTGGAATCAAGGGCATGTAACGCAACTGCTTATGTGGTCTGTTTTTCTTGTGTTTTGAACTCCCCTCCAATTTGGCTTATATCTACTTTGTCCGCAAATTGAACACTCTGGCCTTCGTGAATCTTCCTTGTAGAATAGCATGCGATCATTCTTACACGCATCAATCTTTTCATAACATAGCCCAATCTGCCCAACCAACTTCTTTGTCTCATAAAAGTTTGTAACCATCTTGTTCTCTTTCGGCAACATCCGCTTAATTGCTTTCATGATACGATTATAGCGGTGGCTAATATTGCAATCAGCCTTTATGTTAAGGAGCTCGGCCACAGCCTCCAACACACTGATCTCGCAACCTGGATAGACCTTCTCTTTTGCAGAGTCCATAGCATCAATAAATTTCTTGGGCTGCAGGGTTGGTTCTTGCCGTTGGTTCTCTCACCAATCGAAGGAAGGACCGGCCGAATTTGCATCCCTAACCATATCTTCCATATTCAAAGGTGGTTCTTCATTGTCTGAATAATAGGTTCGAGTTCGGGAGGTACATGAATATTCCCTTGGGGGATTATTCGCAACATTTGTGCGCAATCTCAGCTCACCATGACGGGTCCACCGTTTGTACCCAACTTCAAACCCGTTACGTAAAAGATGTTTCTGAGTATCGATCAAGCTTAGATACTTGAAATTACAACAGATGGTGCATGGACACCTAATCTTACCATCTTTATCCATGTGACTGGTTTTATTTGATTGAGCAAATTCAATAAACCCCAACAACCCTCTATAAAACTCAGGATTGATACTGGAATGATTCGGCAAATTCCGCTTGTACATCCAACTACGATCATCGTTAACAGACATCACTCCTGCATTGCAATCCATATATTATACGTACACTCAATTTAATCGACGGATGAAACAAAATTGGGATGTTAATAATTATTGGATTTCATAATATATTAACAGTTTAGAAGTAATTAACGTATTATCATTCCCTAAATTTGAATTACAAACTTAAAAGCAACACAGATCTTCTTAAAATAAATATAAAGCTTCTAACTCATATTTAACAATATATTAACATGTCTTCTTAAAGTGTCTAGGAACTCGTTCCCGCTCCCGAACTCGAATCTCTACTCTTCCTCCGCCTCGGTCCCCGGGAGGTCTTTGGTCTAGGTATGTCAAAAGTCGGCCTCGACCTCGTCTGGCTCGGGTATCCGTGTGAGCCGGTGGATCAATCAGTATGGTAGCTCTCGCACGCTCTTTCTGCCTCAAGGCCTCCTGTGAGCTATCACTTCGGGATCATTTCTCAAAGCATCTCTCCGAAGCTCCCGTCTCTCATAACTGCCGCAATGTCGCCATGATTTCATCGGGGTTGCTCTTGGCCTCTATGTCTCTTAATGTCCTACTGGAAGAATAGTACGCCCCAAAATACTCTCGGCGTCGAGCCTCATCATCACCGTATACGGGACCTTTGCTCCTCGTACCATATCGGATACTCGATGGTCGAAATGTGCTACCTCTAGTGTGACGGAGTAGTGGTCGTATCGAAAGAAAGCCCTCTAGAAATGCTCGCCAAAGAAATGTGCAGTCTCGAGGCTCAGTCATAATCATCGGCATGGTATTAGTCGTCACTGCTCTCTCAAAGTCCGAATGGTCTGCTTTGCGGGTATCCGTACTGTCTGCTCACTAGAGATGGAATGCAAAAGGATGATACATGTAGTACCGAAAGTCGGACAATCACTTACCCATCCTGAATATTTCTCATAGTCTGCAATCCCCATGTCGGAATCTAATAGTACAGGTTTGCGGTCTCATATCGGGACAAGGCCAACCTCCTATGCCAACTCTCAGTAACGGCATCCCTCAATATCCTGCGCTGTCCAATCACCCATGGTAATTCCGTCGCCCCTGCGCGGTGGCGAGATCAAGCACAATCTCTCTTATCGGCCCCACAATGATAGTAATCTGGGCGCACTGAACCCATGTACTCGGATCCTCAGCTAATCTATCAATGCGCAGCGTATGTCTCTCTGCTAGCAACAGTTGAATGATGTCCATCGCTTCCTGTCCCATTGAATATGCGGATGTCAACTCCTCGATCACCTCTCAATTTGCTGATGATCTCTAAGCGTAAACCCCGGACACACTCCGATGTAAGCGCAGAAGTAGTGCGCAGTAATGACGAGCATGAATATATCTAAGGAAGTGGATAGATCAAACAGCCGTTTGGTCGACTCAATACGGCTATATGAGTCAAGTCTATGAATCTATCGTCAACAACAATGCCCGATACCGAGCTCCGCCGATAATCCCAAGTATTCGAGATAGTTGCTCCGTAACCGATCGTTTGTCTCGAGGAAATGCCACATGATCCTTGACTTCAGCCAGCTGATTAGTGCTCGAAAATCCTCCATCGTTGGCATCGGATCGTTGTCACGATAGGAGTGAACACATGTCGCTCCGAATCCCAAAAGCACGAAGCGGCCTCGGAGCAGATCCCAATCAATCTTCCAATCTTTTAGAGACCAGATGCATGGCATGCTATACCTCCTTTCAATAAGTTTCCGGTGTTGTTTTTGGTGAAAGAGCGAGAGTTCAAGAACGTCTTGTTGAAATTGATACTCTCGGGAAACAATTTCTCCATTGTAATGCTCCATGCTGCCTTAAATTGGGGCTGCTGGGATTTTTTACCTATTAATATTGTGAATAATTGTAAATTGTTAATATTTAAAATTAGGTTTAGAATTGGGGTTGGCTTCTTAGTATCAACAAATCTTGAGCTCTAGTTCAAACTAAACTAAAGGATAATGGTGTCCCTACCTAACCACCTACTCTGTCCTTTAAGTGCCTGTTTGATAAACCTATCCCATTCCGAAATGCACGATTATATGAAATGCAAATATCACTTTGTCTACTTGCTTTATAATCGAAAATAAAGAAATTTCGGCTTTTGCATAGACCTAAATTATTACTATTGTGAATAATTTTAAATATTAATATTTAATTCATTGTTGTAAAATATATAATTTTACAATGATGAATTAAATTAACATTTATAAACAAAATGAGAGTTGTTCTCATCCACAACTATCAAAACCCTATCTCATCTTAGACCAAGAAAGACAGAGCAAACAAGTTCTCATTGTTTGAAGCAAAGGATTTTATTTAATAAGAGTTTTCCAGTTTCCATCCTCTCTAAGGATCTCAAACATAACGACCATGTTTGTGACGATTACTGTTTACTCTTCAGGTGTTATACGGTCACAAGTAAAAACAAGGTAACAAGATAACACCATTGAAGAAAACATAACTTTCCTCCAATTTTTTCAATCTCCACCTTCCATTTACTCAAGATCCTGATTGCAGAATCTTCCTCTTGAGCTTGAAAGCTGGCGGTGTTGGCCTCAATCTCACAGTTGCACATGAGAAGCAACTGTGAGATTGAGGGCACACCGCCAGCCTTCAAGCTCATGAGGAAGATTCTGCAATCAGGAATCTTGGTAAATGGAAGGTGGAGATTAAAAATTGGAGGAAAGTTTTGTTTTCTCTTCACCGGTGTTATCTACCTTGTTTTTACTTGTGACCGTATAACACCAGAAGAGTAAAACAGACACCGTCACAAACATGGTTGTGATGTTTGAGATCACTTAGAGAGAAGAGGACAAATGAAACTGGAAAAACTCTTATTAAATGTAAAATCCTTGCTTCAAAACAAGAGAGAACTTGTTTGCTCTATCTTTCTTGATCAAAGATGGACGGATTTCTGATAGCTGTGGGTAGAAAGGCTCTCATCTTATTTATATTTTAAGATGTTAACCACCAACCACAATACCCTAAGGTGCATCTAGGGTGCCAGGATTGATATCAGCGCCAAACGTAGGCGATATATCACCGCCCGCGATGCCGCTAATCGCCCCAAAATGGGATCTAGAACCACTAAGGTAGTGTGCGGTTGAATATGTTACATTATTGAGACATTTACCCCTCTTCCTCCCCCTTTGACTTTAAAAGACTTGAAAATTAGATATTTAGTAACTTATTAAGTTTTGAAAATTAGATATTTAGTAACTTATCTAATTGTTGGATATGTAACATGTTATGTTTACTAGATATTTTCATCACTAAAGGACGTCCAAGGGGATAAGAATTCACATGACATATTAAGTTTTGAATTATTTATGCTATCTAAAGAATTATTTATGCAATTATCTGTGTGGCCAAATTTTTGGTATCCACTCGGCTGGGAGGAATGGAGTATCCACTCATTCTTAATCTTACTTACTTTTTAATAGATATATTCACTATTCAAATATTGAATAAACTTTGTGAATAATGAATTCAAAAGTTGGCACAAATGGGATTATGGGACCCAATTTAGGTAGATATGGAAAGCATTTGAGCTTAAACAAGTCACTTCCCTTAGCTAAAAAGGTTATTTTAACAGTGTTTAATAATGGGTTACAATGAGAATATTTTGACAACCTTTGATTAAACAAGTACCTAAGTCTACCGTAGAAGTATGAACTTATTACAATGGAAATATTTTGACAACATTTGATTAAACAAGTACCTAAGTCTAAGAGTAACATTATAACTAATCTCCTAGTAGTAATTACTACTACCCTTTCCGAAAAATGGACACTCATTTTGGGACGGAGGGAGTACTATAATGGGATCCAATGTAAAGAAATTGATGAGAAATAGCTCCTTTGAATCCTCCATCGCTCAACCTCAACACTCAACTATACAGGATCTGAAGCATTTTATACAAGCAAATTAAAATATGAATTTAGTTAAGTTGTGCTACTGAAAAATGTTTAGTGCTAAAAGCACTAAACATAGTGATAAGCAAGATTTATAGTCGACGGTAGTTTCATAAATACTGTGAAAAACTTACAACTCATTACACACACAAGCACACACACATAGTGTATTTGGGAACATCAGACCAATTATGACTAGAAACCCTAATAATTCAATACACATACGTGCATTGACATACATTGTAAGTTAAAAGCACTGGGATAGGTATGAATTTTGAACTAAAAACAGAAAAGGAGAGAACCCCAATCACGCGAACACATTTAGTAAATAGCCAGATGGGTATGACATTTGAACAAAAAACAAAGAAAATGAGAACCCAAATTCACAAAAATAAACAAGATTTAAAAAAAAAAGATGGGTATCAAATTGTATCTTGAAAGACCACACAAACATTGAGGAAATGTATTTGATAGATAGATAGATATATAGAGAGAGAGATGATAGATAGAGAGAGAGAACACAGGTGAGTGCGAAAGGGTAGGAATTGGGGATGACGGAGGCAGACTGGGGAGATGATGAGATGGGTTCTTTAATGGACACTACGCGCTCCGTCTTGACGATGGTCATAGGCGGCTCTCTTAACTGAGAATGAGAAAGTAGGGGTAGGGCCGAGATTGGTGTTAGGGTAGAAGGTGGTGTTTATGTGGTCGAAATTGAAGGAGGAGGTGGTGGGAGGATGCGTTATGGAGAGAGGGACGGCGGTAGAGAGCTCGACGGTCGCGGTGGGCGGGAAGAGAGAAAGCGGGGAGAGAGAGAGAGAGAGTTTTCGAACTCGTAATCGAATTTAGGGCGAAAAATTTTAATTTATAATTAACCTCGGCGACGGAATATTCCGCCGCTAATCCGGCAATGAAAAATTACGTTCACATGGATCGATGACGTGGCATGTACCACCGCCGAAATTTCATGGTTTAATTAACCTCGGCGATGGAAATTTCCGCCGCTATAATAAATAAAATATTTATTAATTTTAATTTAATAAATATCATTCTTTATGATTATATAAAACATGAAAATTATTTTAAATTACTCTCAAAAAATAAATATGAGTCAATAAACATTATTTTTGAAAAAATAAATAAATCATAAATATTTATTAATTTTAATTTAATAAATATCATTCTTTATAATTATATAAAACATGAAAATTGTTTTAAATTACTCTCAAAAATACTCCCTCCGTCCAGAACTTTACCTTACTGTGAGAACGAAAATAAGAAATAATGTTATTAAAATATGTGTTGTGATGGGAGGAGAGAGAATGAATTAGGAGAGAATAGTAAATTTGAAAAGTGTTTGTGAGGGAGGAGAGAATGATAATCAAGAAGGCAATAATTTTTTTCCTTTTAGGAAAGTTTAAAAGTGGGGCCTTAAAATAAGTAAAATGAATGTTTTATAGACGAGGGAGTATGAGTCAATAAATATTATTTTTGAAAAAATAAATAAATCATAAATATTTATTAATTTTAATTTAAGAAATATCATTCTTTATAATTATATAAAACATGAAAATTATTTTAAATTACTCTCAAAAAAATAAATATGAGTCAATAAATATTATTTTTGAAAAAATAAATAAATCATAAATATTTATTAATTTTAATTTAATAAATATCATTCTTTTTATTATACCATATACCATATACCCTATACACTATACCCTATACGCTATACACCATACACTATACCATATACCCTATACACTATACACTATACACTACACCCTATACCCTATACCCTATACACTATGCCACTAGTACGGCACTATACCTTATCACCCCCATACCACTATACCCCATACCCTATATGCCACATACATACACTATACCTATACTTTTTATACCCTATACGCCGTATACCCTATCCACACTATACACCAATATCCTATACCTTATACTGGCTATACCCTATACACTTATAGCATATACCCTATACCTTATACTGTACCAGTACCTTATCTGTTTATCTGCTATATACACCACATACACTATTACCACCCTTACCTTATCACACTATACACTATACCCACATACCACATCTGTACTTTACACCACATGCCACTTATAGCTGTTTATAGTTATCCCTACTATCCTTATACGCATTCATTTATACCTTTATACCACTATACCACTATATACACATTTTTATCACAACCTTCTATACCCTATACTTTCACATACCATATACCCTTATACCCTTTATCTACCATACAATCTAGCATACCTTATACCTTTATACCTTAGCACTCTCATTAATACTTATGCAACTATAATTCCTTATGTTATCCTATGTACCCTATACCCTGTTATGTTTGTGTCTGGCCTTATCATATACCATTCATCACGCTATACGTTATATGCCATACATACTTTGTATACCACTAAGTACCACTATACCCTATACTGCCTCATACACTATACCCGATAAGGCCCTATACTTCCTACTATACCCTATACCCTATATCCCACTATACACTATACACTATACACTGTTACCCTATACCACTATATGCCTATCTGTTTATATCTCTGTATACCCTTATACACTTTATACCCTATATCCTGTTGCTCACATATACAGCATATCACATACCTTTATACACTATACGCTATATACCTGTGTATACATTTTTTTTCCCTTTATGCAAATACAATATACTTATGCACATACCTATACGCTATCTATTATCATTATGCCTATACTGCTTATCTGTTATCTGGTATAGGGGTTAGGGTTTAGGGTTAGGGAGTTAGTTAGGGTTTAGGATTAGGGTTTAGGATAAAGGGTTTAGGGTTAGGTTAGGGGTTAGGGTTTAGGTCAAGTTAGGGTTTAGGATGGAACAGGGAATTTAAGGGTGCAGAGTTGGGGTTAGGGTTTAGGTTAGGTATAGGGTATAAGTATGAGATATAATATGTAAGTATAGTGTATAATTATTATGGGAATTATATGTATAAGTATAATTATAAGGTATAGTATATAGTGTATAAGGGTATAAGTATATATTATAGTAACATATAGTATATTATATAAGTATAAGTATAGTGTAAATTTATAGTATATAAGTATAGAGGTATAGAGATATAATGTATAGGGTATAATATATAAGTATCGGGTATAGGGTATAGTGTATAAGTATAATTAATATGTCAATATAAGTATAAGTATAGAATATATGGTACATAGTGCTATGAGGTATGAAGTACAAGTATAGGGTCTAGTGTATAAGGCTGGGCTATAAGGGTATAGTGTATAGGAGTATAGTATATAGGGTATAGTGTATAAGTATGAAGATAGTGTAGTGTATAGGGTATAGTGCTATAGTGTATAGGGTATAGTGTATAGGTATAGTGTATAGGGTATGAATGTATAATTATTAATCTATATAGGTATAGTGATATGAGTATAAATATAGGGTATAGTATATAGAACATAGTGTATAGTGTATAGATATATGATATAAGGGTATATGTATAATCATCTCGTCTCTCCCTCCCGTCCTTGATTGATACTTATTTTTCCTTTTTTTGGTCAGGAGTCTGCGTGAGTGCGTGCCTGCAATGGAAAGGAATCTTATATTACCCCGCTCATTCTCTCTCTATTTCCTTTTTTTCCTCTGACATTCTCTCTCACAACTATATGTCCCTCAATTCTCTCTCTATTTTGCTTTTTACACTGTAACATTCTCTCCACTTTTTCTCTCTCTTACCTTTCCTTAATATGTGTTTACCTATTTTTGGTATCCATTGAAGTGGGACGGAGGGAGAGAGTAGTATATAGGGAGTAGTATATAGTATACTTAGGGTATAGGGTATAGTGTATAAATTTATAGTGTATAGGGTATATGGTATAGTGTATAGGGTATAGTATATAGGGTATAGTGTTTAGAGGTATAGGAAATAGTGTATAGTGTATAGGTATAAGTACGTTTATAGTGTATAGGGTATAGTGTACTTAGGTATAGTGTATAGTGTATAGGGTATAGGGTATAGGGTACATATGGTATAGTGTATAGGGTGCAAAATTATGTATATAGGTTATAGGGTATAAGGTATAGGGTATAGTATATAGGGTATAAGAGTATAGGGTATAGGGTTTATAGGGTATAGTGTATAGGGTATAGGGTATAGGGTATAGTGTTATATAGGGTATAGTATATAGGGTATAGTGTATAGGGTATAGAATATGGTATAGTGTATAGGGTAAGTAGTGTATAGTGTATAGGGTATAAGTGTATAGGGTATAGGGTATAGTGTATAGTGTAATATATAGGGTATAGTGTATAAGTGTATAGGGTATTGTAAGTGTATAGTTAATATAGGGGTATAGTGTATAGGGTATAGGGTATAGGGTATAGTGTATAGGGTTTCATAGGGTTATATGGTATAGCGTATAAGGTTTAGGGATTAGGGCTTAGGGATTAGGAGGTTCAGGGTTTCAGGGGTTTCAGGCCTAGCTAGGCCTAGGGCCAGGCCAGGCCTAGGCCTAGGGGTTTAGGGGTTAGGGTTTAGGGGTTAGGGTTAGGGTTTAGGGTTTTAGGGTTTAGGGATTAGGGTTTAGGTGGGGTTAGGGGTTAGGGTTTAGGGTTTAGGGGTTAGGGGTTAGGGTTTAGGGTTTAGGCTTAGGGTTTAGGGCCAGGCTTAGGGTTTAGGGATTAGGGTTTAGGGGTTAAGGGTTAGGGTTTAGGGTTTTAGGGGTTAGGGTTTAGGGTTAGGGTTTATGGATTAGGGTTTAGGGGTTAGGGGTTAGGGGTTAGGGTTTAGGATTTAGGGTTTAGGGTTAGGGGTTAGGGTTTAGAGGTCTGGGCTAGAGGTTTGGGTTGGTTTAGGGTTTAGTGGTTTATGGCATTAGGGTTTAGGGGTTAGGGTTAGGGTTAGAGGTTGTGGGGTTAGGGATTGTGTGGGTTTAGGGTTTAGGGTTTAGGGGTTAGGGTTTAGGGTGGCTTAGGGATTGGGGTTTATGGGTTAGGTTTAGGTTTAGGGTTAGAGCTCTGACCCTTGGTGGGATATGAGAACCTGTGGGTAAAGCATGATTACATGTGGGTAAGAGTGATTGAAAGCATGTGGCCTGGGTTGAGGTTTGAATGTTTTCCGTTGTTAGTTTTCTAACGCGTTTTCGCTAGTTTTGAAATTACTTGCAATTTTAGCACGTTTCAGTTAAATATTTTAATGTTTTTCGGTTGGTTATTTTGTTAATTAGTTCTAAAAATAATCAAAAATTACATTTATTAACGACGGAATATTAGTCGATAAATAAATAAATTATTTTATCGGCGGAAATATTAAAATTAGTGTTTAATTTAAAAAAATAAAAAACATTTAATTTCACCGGCCAAATATTTCCGTTGATAAATTAAAAAAATTAATTATTCGGAAATAAATTCCGCCGCTAAAATTAAATTAAGCTATTTAGCGACGGAATATTCGTCAGTCCGATTTTTCCGTCGCTAAAACACCTGTTTCTGGTAGTGTGGCCAAGCGAGATTTTTCAAAATCTCTTCGTCATAAACTTTTTGGAATGTAAGGTTCAACCAATAATTAAATTGATGAGAAGCCTCTTCGGTCGACACCTCATCAAAAGTGTGATTGAAAAGGAAGTTCTTCTCATGATCATTAGATGTCAACAATTTAAAATCATTACGCGACTTATCATGTTTCAAAGTCTCGTAGCATGCAAGGTGACACTTGAGGTGCAACACTTATCTCCTTAGATCTGCTACCATCTCATCCTATTGGTCTCTTTGGCGAGCAAGGTAACAATGCGGAAACATATCAACCAAAGCTCTGATATACTATATTGATGCTGAAAAAATGCAACAAAAGAAACGTAAAAAAAAACAAATCGATATAATGCTCAGCACTTCAAGGAATCCACCTCGAAGATATATGGCATAGATACTCAACACTCAACAGAATTCACCAAAGAGATACAAAGTATATTGTTCACAAGTCAATAGAATCCACCAAAGAGATATCGAATATATTGTTCTGACAACATTAACACTCGACATAAAATAGCTAGCTTTTATATTTTTATATTAGATGGACCCCACAATTCTCTCTTCATTTTCCACTCAATTTATTCAACTAACACTACTATTATACCCCACTCATTCTCTCTCTTCATTTTTCCACACATTTTTTTTTTTATTTTATTCTTTTTTTTTAGTTCTTGTGCCCACCTCTTGGGTGTCAAGTGAAGTGGGAATATTGTTCACAACCCAATGAAATCAATCAAAAGATATAGAACAATAAAAGAAGACACAAAGCACAACTTTATAATATTATAATCTCAAAATTCAACTCTCTATTACAAAGACATGTTTGGGGTATCTATAGATTTCTTGGAACATTTTTTCGAGCTTAGAAATCATCAAAATACTAAGAAATTGAACTAGAAATTATTATGTAAAGATAAGATTGCCTAGAAATCTTAAAAGACATGATAAACATGAATATTAAACAAAATGATGAGTCATAACTTATTCTAGAATAATCCACATGATGATCTGTAGAAGTAGATACTCAGAAATCTTTCCATGGATAATTTATTTGTCAAAAATTGTTTCATTTATGAATTCTGTTAAGTGCTCACGTTTTTGCTCTCGCGTCATTCTCCCACATTTTCTTCTTAGACAAAATATAACAAATTCACAGAACAAGAGGACCTAAGTTTGGCCACCGGTAGCCCTCCCATGGTTGATCTGGCCATTTTCCTTCTTCTCCAACCCTCTTCTAAGAAGGGGTGGGGTGGAAATGGGGTTAACCTATTTTCTTCTTTACTTTATAGAGTTTATAGTTTTCCCTTTTTTTTCTTGAGGTAAGATTAGGGGCGTATGTGGTTCGGTTCAAATCGTGGTTTGAGATCGAACTGAACCATGAGGTTTGGTTCAGTGTTTAAGTACAAATAGTTTTGTTCAGTTTCAAAAATGGGCAAAACACATAGTTCGGTTTGATTTGTGGCTTGACCCTCCAGCCCAAACCAAATCAAAACAAATCAAACCGCGATTTGAAATTGTGAAACGGAACCACCAAATCAAAACACCGGGCCAAATCACTTGACTAAACCACTATACCGCATATATTAACTATCTACTCCATATTTGTATATTGATTAATATTTACCGTTATATCAATAAAAAAAATTACATAACATAGACTAATCCTAACTCCCATGTCTTGTATATTATTCAATATTAATTTTATCATTTGTTATTTTAATTACAAGACATAAATAACCAATTTCTTTTCACGGTCAACATTGTACGGTATATTTTCTTCCTTTGTCTCAATCTTCCTCTATTCTCTCTTTTCCTCCAACTTTCCTTTTAAACACGCGTAATCTCGCTATTCCTCCGTGATCATAGTAAATTTTAAACAAATCTTATGAGTTATTGTTTGAATCATAGTTTGAATCGTATTATAAACCATGATGTGAACCACAGTCTGAATTGTGGTCTGAACCATAGTATAGATCGCGGTGTGAACCATGATTTAAACCACGTAATTAACGAGGTTTGAACCAAACCGAACTAAATCATAGCGGTTTGGTTTGGTTCGATTTGAATATTTTCATGGTTCGATTTGGTCTCGAATTTTCTCAAATCGATGACCACTGTTTGGTGTGTAAATTGGATCAAACTGAACCATTTACACCCCTAGGTAAGACATTACGTCCCCCCTTTTTACTTTACTTTATTATATCTTTTATTAATATATTAGGGGGCTTGGCCTTTTCCATTAAAAAAAACACATGACAAACAAGAGTGTTCAGTCAACAATCGCCTAGGCGTTTAGACGTACAAATTTCTCAATCACCTAAAATTTTACATAAGAACCATATCCTGCTGAGACCTTTCAGCTCAAAAGTGAGGGAAAAACGCATGAACACCATTTATTTCAAAGAGAAAATTTACTGCAAAACTTTCTTGAGTAACTCTTCTGAACCCTAAGAGACTATTTATATGCTACAATTGTCACTTAATGCATTACATGTTCATGTTTAAAGAACCATATATTGACTGCCTTGTCGTAGTTGCACTACTAAACAAAGGCAACTCAGCTTCGTTCTTATTCTCCAAGTCCAATCCCGTTAAATTCTCAACTCTTGAAGGACACATTCCATTAAAAAAAATGCCCCTAAATTCATTCCCCTCGGTCATTGACAGGTTACCCTTTTTTCCAGTTTTCTCCTCAAATTCTTGCTCTCCAGCTGCACTCAAATTCTTCTCCACTAGTTCTTTAAACATGGAAGATCTAAGGAGGAGGCCAAGTGCAGTTGGTGCAGAAGATTGATTAGAAGGGCTAAGTGGCATCTTTGTTTCAATAAGTTCTTGATTCTGAGGAATTCCGCTGTTTGGAAAGGTATTCATGCTGAATGAGAATTGAGGCTCCTCGGTAGGATTAACGGGGCTTGGGTTTGTTTGTAGAGCTAGCTGATGAGAGTTAGAGGAGGAGATCATGGGATCCTGAGGGGAAACTGAACTTGCTCCTGTTGATCTTAACCATCTTATGTATGTGCTCAAGTCAAAGTTGGTCACTGCATTAATTCCTCGGTATTCTATTGCTGCAATGTCATAAGCATGAGCAGCCTCCTCTTGAGTACCTAAATTAGATGGAAAATTGATGCTTAGAAACACCAACATTTGGGGATGTGGCAGTGATCCGGGGCCTGTGTATAGTACATTAGATATACATCTTATAGTAACTTGAGTTAAATCTTTTTAAAAGGGTTACATGTTGATGTTGGGGGGTGAAGATGACATTTATAGTAACATCAGTTCTATCTTATATTTTCTAGTACATTATTTACATTGAGTTATATTGTATAGTAAGGGTTGTCACTGCTGTGCAGTCCAACTTTACATAATAAAGTTCAGGTGGGTAGGGGTGGGTAGTAGGTTAAACTTACTGTAGGTGCCAAGGTAGAGATACTTGTTCCCAAACACCCTTCCTATCCTTGCTTCCCATCTACCATTGTGATGATGCCTGCACTCGAAAGAAATGTAAACTAAGTCTCGTTCTTTTATACTTAATGACAATGAGCAAAACGGTCCGTTTTGGAAAGGTGGAAGGCTTTCTTCACCTTGCCACTCCTCTATATTTTGATACACCTCTTGAGAAACCGCTACTTCTCCTATCATTGTGCAAGAAAAGGATAATTAGTTCTCAATTGAAGTTGTCCAGCATAAGTGTTGTAATTTGCTAATCTTAGAATTGGTTTATACCTTCTTAGGGAGGCCAAGTACTCTTCTCTTGTTACATTCTCCATTATCTCGACTTCTTTCTCGTAATCAGATACCTGAATTATATTGAAGAAAATACATTAACAATCAGTCTTCCATTTTGTCTATAGCTGGTGTTAATCAAAGAAATGATAAAACTTTTGAAGATGGCAAACGATATCATACGGGGAAATTAGTGAAAGTTGTAGTTCCCCAATACTTGATTGCAGCCAAATCATATGCTCTTGCTGCAGACTCTTCTTCATCATAAGCCCCTGATAGAATTAGCATCGGCCCATCAGCAAACTTTAAATATTTCTTTTCTCATTTATATAGGTCAAAAATTTATTAAGAAATTTGTATACATGGTACATACCAAGATAAACTGCTCCATTGTTAACAGTAACATCAATGCGCGCGCAATCACAATGAAAAATAAATAAAAATTAGCCATCAGAAAAAACAAGCCATTGAAGTTGTAAATTACAACATGCAAAATGAGATTTTGCTAGCATTATGTCTAACCTTGTTTCCCCTTCTTTCTTTGTGTTACATTCCATGATCCTTTATCCCATAAATGAGCTTCATAACGCCCAGTCCATCGATGTCTGAAGCAATAAAAACTATGTTACAAAAAGTCCATATATAAAAGATCACGTACAAAAATTCTCACAAAAAATTATTCACAACATCTTAATTGTAAGTGAAATAGACAATTTTGACTAAAACTGTCAACTAGATTGCAATTTGACCAAAAATTTGAACAAGGTTTAATTATCAAATGAAATATAAAAATTGTTATTGTATCGTCAACAATACTCTCAATAACAACTTCAGATTTTTATTTGGGTAATTAATTTTTCATCAAATTTTGGTCAAATTACAATCAAGTTGACCGTTTTGATCAAAATCGTCTAATTTGAAATGAGATAGGGGGAGTATTTTCTATTGCCAGACCTGCTAACCCCACGAAACCTTGAACTTCTCTTCACAGTAGTGGTGGTAGTAGTAGTAGTGGTGGCAGCAGCAACACTAGAAGAATGATCTACAGCTTGCTTCAGTGGCAGTCGTTGCTGCTGTTGATCAAGCGCGATCACGGTGGGAGATCTTCGCCGTCTCTTCATACACTTAGGCAATGATGTATCCGTTTCTGCACTGCCCAAATTACGCCTTCTTGGACTTACCTCGGACTTCACGATGATCTTATCCATTTCTCTCCAGCTTAAAAAACCAAGAGACCAAGATGGAGAAGAAAATGGGATTTATTTGCTTGAGATGAGAAAAAAAAATTGCAGCTAGAGTATAAATATGAAGACTTCCTTTGGTTTTTAGCATGTTTTGTTCATTTTTGTAACAGCCATTTTAATGAAACAAAGACAAAAGTAGGAGCGATTATTTCAGTGCATTGCCTTTACTTTATGCAGTTAAAGCCATTTATTTTTGACATCAGAAGAATACCCAGTTTTACAAAGAAGTTATGGATATATAACATTTTATTTTTTTGTTAAAAAGAAAATGATTCTTTGACTATACCAAAGTTTTTTGGTGTGACACTGTTTCTTTTTCTTTCTTTTGTTTTTACATCAGTTCCTTTTGATTGTTACTGAGGATGTTCTTTTCCCATTCTAGTGTGTTTTTGCGTGCTTTGAGACTGGTTTTTTTTACCTTTTTATACAAAAGGTTAATAATTCATGAAAGACACTTAATTTGATTATATCATCGGATATTATTATAGGGGTCATCCATTCCATCATGATTTGATCTCGATCGTCCATAGAGGCCACTCGTACCATTTATCTTTTACCCCTCTGTCAAAAAAAAAAAAAAAAATCTTATATGACAGACTAATCTTTTTAAGCATTTTTCTGCAAATCTAAAATTCCTAAACTGGCCACTCATTTGTGTTGGTGATTTTAGTGTCATCAACTTGTTTTATTGTAATGGTGATTTACTAAGAGATCAATGTGATTCGTATTAGACTCGGATACGAGTAAGGGAAAGTGTGGAGTACACACTCGTTTGAGCTAAAACGAAGTCAACCTCAATATAGAAGTAAAAGTTAAAGGGTAGCTCTTTTTCGCGTCGGCACGGCCGTGCGGTTCATATGACACGGACGTGCAATGTAGCAACACGGCCGTGCGGTTCATAAGACACGGCCGTGCGGTTCACAAGACGCTCGGCCGTGCGGTTCTGTACAGATGCCTTTTCAAAATGAAGAGACACATTGCTTGGCTAAAGTCATGTCTCTTGATTGTACCCTTTAACTAATACCTCTCCATCTGTATATATACAGAGATTGATCTCAGTTGTACACACATAATATATACAAGAGTGATACAACAATATAACGAAAGCAAACAATTCTCAAGGTTTTGATTTGTTCTCTTTGCCTAGAAAACAAATTGCGTGATTGTCTTATCCCAATAAAGATTTTGTGTAACCCAGGCATTAAGGGTCGAAATACTTTATTCGGAAAGTGGATTATACACGATTCAATCATATATCCGGCCCTAGTATCAAGATCAAGACCCAAGAATTCCCCAACAAACGAATAAAGTATTTGGTGATACTCATGGCTACTTTGAAGGAGATGACGAACAAGTTTGGAAAGCTAGACAAGTTTGAAGGGCAAGACTTCAGACGTTGGCAAAAGAAGATGCACTTCCTTTTGACAACATTAAAGGTGGTGTATGTTCTTTCTACCCCTATTCCGGAATTGCTTGAAGATGACAACTTGGAGGCAATCAGACGTAGATCAAAGTGGGAAAACGACGACTACATCTGCAGAGGACACATATTAAACGGTATGTCTGATCCTTGATTTGACATTTATCAAAATGAGGAATGCGCTAAAGAGTTATGGGATTCTCTTGAATCCAAGTACATGGCAGAGGATGCTTCTAGTAAGAAGTTCCTTGTGAGTAATTTTAACAATTACAAGATGGTCGATTCAAGACCTGTCATGGAACAATTCAATGAACTCCTTAGAATCCTTGGACAATATACTCAACACGGGTTGAAGATGGATGAGTCAATATCGGTTTCAAGTGTGATTGATAAGTTGCCTCCCTCATGAAGGATTTCAAACACACTTTGAAACATGGTAAAGACGATCTATCTTTGGTTCAACTTGGTAGTCACTTGCGCATAGAGGAATCTCTTAGGGCGCAAGAGAATGACAAAGGCAAAGGAAAGGAAGTTCTTGGACCATCGGTCAATATGATTGATGATGGTAGAAACAAGAACAAAGGAAAGAAACGTAGTTTCAATGACAATGGTTCTGGTTCCAACAAGAAGCCTAAATTGGCTTGTTGGAAGTGTGGCAAATCTGGTCACTTTAAGAAGGATTGTCGTGTTGGAAACAACAAGAACGGCGCAAGCACAAGTGGTTCGGGAAAGGGGTCTAAGGACCATTCTCAAAACCAAGGTCGAGAATTTAATACATAGTTGGAACAGGTTTTATTAAAAATTACTGTTTCAGCAATTTACTGAGGCATTTTATGTGCGGGATGATGCTATTGCGTGGTGGATTGATTCCGGTGCCACAACTCATGTTTGTAAGGATCGTTGTTGGTTTAAGACATACGAACCAATGGAAGACGGATCGAGTCCTTTACATGGGTGATGACCATTCCGCTCCTATTCAAGGAAGAGGAAGTGTGGTATTGGAATTTAGTTCGGGAAAAACTATTTCTTTGTTTAATGTTTTGTATGTACCTAAACTTCGTAAGAATTTAATTTCTGGGTCCCGTCTTGAACAAGTGTGGTTATAAACAAGTTTATGAATCCGATAAGTATATCTTATCGAAGTCGGGTGTATTTGTAGGATTTGGTTATTATAACAATGGGATGTTTATGTTGAATTTGAATAAAATTCTGTTAACTCTAGTTATTGTTTATATGACTTCCTCTGTTGTTGTTAATTCCTCATTATGGCATGCTCGGTTAGGACATGTGCACTATAAAAGAATGCTTGAAATGTCCAAAGATGGTTTGATTCCTGTTATTGATAATAATACGGAAAGGTGTAATACTTGCATGTTAACAAAAATCACTAGGAAACCTTTTAAAAGTGTTACAAGGAATTCATCAAAACTTGAATTGATACATAGTGATTTATGTGATTTTCATGCAACTCCATCTTTAGGCAATAAAAAGTATATTGTCACTTTTATAGATGATGCCTCTAGGTTTTGCTATATTTATTTGCTGCATGCAAAAGATGAAGCCCTAGATAAATTTAAAATTTATAAAACTGAAGTTGAACTTCAACTTAATGGCTTGATTAAAACCTTACGTACGGATAGAGGTGGTGAATATTATGATCCTAAATATTTCCAATCCGTAGGGATAATTCATGAGACTACGGCTCCTTATGTACCACAACAAAATGGTGTGGTGAAAGGAAGAATAGAACTCTTGAAGAAATGGTTAACGCCATGTTGTCTTACTCGGGCTTGAGTGACGGGTTTTGGGGTGAAGCCATGTTAACGGCTTGTCATCTATTGAATAGAGTTCCTAATAAAAGGAACAAGATTACCCCATATGAGCTTTGGTATAAGAAAAGACCAAACTTAGCATTTTTGCGAGTTTGGGGTTGTAGGGCCGTGGTTAGACTTCCGGACCCAAAAAGGAAAAAGTTGGGAGAAAAAGGTGTTGATTGCATCTTTGTTGGATATGCTGAGCATTCCAAGGCATATAGGTTTTATGTTATAGAACCTAATGAATTCCTTTCTATAAACACAATTATAGAATCAAGAGATGCAATCTTTGATGAGAATCGTTTCTCTTCGATACCTAGACCCAAGGATATTATACCAATGTCGATTTGAATCTCAAATGGATGATCATTCAATTGATGTACCAAGTGAGACACCCGAACCTCGTAAGAGTACAAGAGTAAGGAAAGCTAAATCATATGGTTCTGATTTTCAACTATATTTAGTTGAAGGATCAAGAGATCAGGTTGAATCTCAATACTCTTACTGTTATAGTATAGAGGAGGATCCGAGAACATATGATGAAGCAATACAATCTCGAGATGCTGGGTTTTGGAAAGAAGCCATCGATGATGAGATTGGTTCTATTGTGGAAAATAATACATGGGTCTTGTCGATTTACCACCAGCCGTAAACCTTTGGGGTGCAAATGGATCTTCAAAAAGAAGATGAAAGTCGATGGAACTATCGACAAGTTTAAAGCTTCGATTGGTAATCCAAGGCTTTAGACAAAGGAAGGGATCGATTACTTCGATACCTATGCACCGGTTGCTCGTATCACTACTATTAGATTTCTCGATAGCTTTGGCGGCTATTGAGAATCTATTGATCCATCAAATGGATGTCAAAACGGCATTTCTAAATGGTGATTTAGAAGAAGAAGTGTATATGAAACAACCCGAGAAGGTTTTGTTATGCCGAGTAATGAGCATAAGGTATGTAAGTTAATTAAGTCATTGTATGGGCTGAAGCAAGCACCTAAGCGGTGGCATCAAAAGTTTGATGAGGTTGTTTTGTCGAATGGTTTTGTATTAAATCAATCCGACAAATGTGTATATAGCGAATTTGATGAATCCGGTAAAGGTGTAATCATCCGCCTATATGTAGATGACATGTTAATTTTTGGCACAGAGACCAAAATGTAGTTGATAAAACTAAAAAGTTTTTGTCATCAAAGTTTTCGATGAAGGGACATGGGAGAAGCCGATGTAATTCTTGGTATAAAGATTAAACGGATGAACAAGGGAATTGTAATATCACAATCTCATTATATTGAGAAAATTCTCAGAGGTTTAATTGTGATAATTGTTCCAAAGTTAGTACTCCCATGGATCCTCTTGAGAAACTTGTATCAAATCTTGGTAAACTGTGTCACGACTTGAATACTCAAAAGCCATAGGCGGTTTGATGTATGCTATGACGGGCACTCGACACGATATTGCTTATGCGGTTGGAAGATTGAGTAGGTTCACTAGTAATCCTAGTAGGACATTGGCATGCTATAACAAGGGTGTTCAAGTACTTAAAAGGTACTATGGACTATGGTTTGTGTTATAGTGGACATCCTTCTATATTAGAAGGTTACACAGATGCTAGTTGGATCAACCAAGAAGATTCATCTTCCTCTTAGTGGTTGGAGTGTTCTTGCTTGGAGGAGGTGCCATTTCTTGGGCTTCCAAAAGCGGACATGTATTACACATTCTACAATGGAATGCGAGTTTGTAGCATTGTTGCTGGAAAAGAAGCGGAGTGGCTTCGGAACTTGATATATGAGATTCCATTATGGCCAAACCGATATCACCAATGTCTATCCATTGTGATAGTCTTTGCCACCTTGGCTAGGGCCTATAGTCGGATTTATAATGGCAAGTCTAGACACTTGGGTGTCGGACATAGTATGATTCGGGAGTTAATCATGAATGGTGTGATATCAGTTGAGTTTGTTCGGTCGCAACAAAATTTGGCCGACCACTTGACGAAGGGTTAGCCGGAGACTTGGTAAATAAGTCTACGCAATGGGAATGGGATTAAAGTCCATTTAATCCTCTAATTGTGAGATACCCAATTCCCTTCTAATACAACGTTAGAAGCTTGAATTCAATGTGGAAAGCTCGTTGATTGGAGATTGGAACACATGTTATTATCTTTCCCAAGGTATGTGTTCGGACACAAGTAAAGGTTAGGTTGAAGAATATCTTCTTAATAGTTCCTTTGAAAAATTGCAAATGCAGGTGCAAGATTAAAAGGAACTACCTATGTGGACATGAAGTTTTGCCGCTTCAAGAAGCTAGGACTTGGCTTCCTATATGTTCACTAATGGATATGGACACATGGCTTGTAAAAGTGTCAAGATTAAACAAAGAGAATTGTATGCGAACTTATGTGTATAGTATCTTCAGGTATTCATATGAGTTGACGGGTTCAATCGTTACGACACCCCGATTCTCGAGTATTTGAAATGTGTATTATACTAAGATGAAAATTCAATCGCAAGACATTTTCATTTATGCATTCGTTTGTTTCGTTATTTATACAGTTTAGTAAATCAAAGGATTACACTAAAATGGAGGGGATTTGTTGGTGATTTTAGTGTCATCAACTTGTTTTATTGTAATGGTGATTTACTAAGAGATCAATGTGATTCGTATTAGACTCGGATACGAGTAAGGGAAAGTGTGGAGTACACACTCGTTTGAGCTAAAACGAAGTCAACCTCAATATAGAAGTAAAAGTTAAAGGGTAGCTCTTTTTGCTGATCAGCACGGCCGTGCAGTTCATATGACACGGACGTGCAGGTATGAACAACACGGCCGAGCTGTTCATAAGACACGGCCGTGCAGTTCACAAGACTCGGCCGTGCAGTTCCTGTACAGATGCCTTTTCAAAATGAAGAGACACATTGCTTGGCTAAAGTCATGTCTCTTGATTGTACCCTTTAACTAATACCTCTCCATCTGTATATATACAGAGATTGATCTCAGTTGTACACACATAATATATACAAGAGTGATACAACAATATAACGAAAGCAAACAATTCTCAAGGTTTTGATTTGTTCTCTTTGCCTAGAAAACAAATTGCGTGATTGTCTTATCCCAATAAAGATTTTGTGTAACCCAGGCATTAAGGGTCGAAATACTTTATTCGGAAAGTGGATTATACACGATTCAATCATATATCCGGCCCTAGTATCAAGATCAAGACCCAAGAATTCCCCAACAATTTGTCTTTGACCCTTGTACCCTTTTATCTTCTACCCTATCTCACTTACTCCCTCGTGTAATAGTCAGTGTTCTAAAAGACCCCGCCTAAGGGCGCTTAGGCCCCGCCTAGGCGCTAAGTCCCTCTCCAACGCCTAGTTCTAAGCCCCGCCTAGGTCCCGACTAATCTCGAATAATCCCGACTAGTCCCCGCCTAGGCGCTAGGTCCGGCTCCGCCGCCTAGCATCCGTCTAGCGCTTTTTAGAACCTTGGTAATAGTTAATATCATAGTGATGCAGTTTGATGGGATAAATATGAGTTTTATTTTAATTAATTGTTATTTTATTAGTATTTTCGGAATTAAATGTAGTAGGATGATTATAAGAGATTTTAGAGTAGATTTAGCATTGATTTAGTAGTTTTAGACTTCCATTAGGTTACCTTATAGGTTAGGCTTTATTTTAGGAGGATATTTCTTGTTTTCTAAGTTTTATGAGTGCTATAAAATAGCCTCAAAGTTGTAATCCGAAAATCAGACTTTGATATTTGATTTATGAAATATAGTTTTGCTGTGAGCAACTATTATTGAGGGTTTAAATCCCGTCTTGTTTTCTTAAATTCCGTTCAGTCATTCCTAAGTTTATCATATAACCTTTCAGTCGTTATCATTTGGTATCAGTTTCCTGGTCGAATTGATGGCTGAACGAAGGCGTGGTCGTGGTGTTCATGGTGTTCGTAGTAGGATTCGTGAAGCGAATCCCCAGGAATACGATCCCCATCACGAACGTCAACTATATGAAATCAAGAAGGACGAACTGCGAAGAAAGATTCAAGATCTCAAACTTCGTTTGTTGCGTTCCGAGATTCGAGAACTCCAAAGATACTTTGATCGGATGGAGGGTCGACGAATCCAACGACAGCGACAACTAGCGCGGTTGGAGGACTCGGTCAGATTCGAGACGTATCGTCGATGAAGAGGCTTCGGAGTCGAGATACGTAGTCGGATGATGATGAGGATATCTATCCTTTCGATCGTGATCAAGAACTTGAGTGCAAGAGAGAGGCCGATCCTCTGACTCTTGACGAGTTTTGTGACCGATTGAATCCTGTTCCCGTGGATTGCTTTGTTGATTCAACGGGTTCCGACATTGTCATTGATTGGTCAAAACCACCAATCTTTGATGACGATAATTATGAAGATGATATTGAGGGTTTTGACACAACAGAAGCTAGTGTGTTTGCGGCTGAACACAGGAGCGAGGTTGTGATTTTCTGGGTTCATCTATTTTACTGAAAGGAGGTAGTTTTGGTTCTTATTGTTATGAGGATCCCTTTTATGTTGAAGTTCCGTTTATTTCGCAATCTGGGTTCTTCAAAGGTTTATTCATTGAGAGTTTTTTAGTAAACGGATGGACAGATTGGATGGATGTGATGAGAAGTGCTACTAAGTATACAGTTCGAAGACGTTTGAAGCTTAAGTTTTCAGAGATATTTCCGAAGAGCAACGACTCAAATTCGAGGTCGAATTTTTCTAAGAAGAGGAGAATGATGCAGTTTGATGGGATAAATATGAGTTTTATTTTAATTAATTGTTATTTTATTAGTATTTTCGGAATTAAATGTAGTAGGATGATTATAAGAGATTTTAGAGTAGATTTAGCATTGATTTAGTAGTTTTAGACTTCCATTAGGTTACCTTATAGGTTAGGCTTTATTTTAGGAGGATATTTCTTGTTTTCTAAGTTTTATGAGTGCTATAAAATAGCCTCAAAGTTGTAATCCGAAAATCAGACTTTGATATTTGATTTATGAAATATAGTTTTGCTGTGAGCAACTATTATTGAGGGTTTAAATCCCGTCTTGTTTTCTTAAATTCCGTTCAGTCATTCCTAAGTTTATCATATAACCTTTCAGTCGTTATCACATAGTTTTCTTTTAATTCCGTCTCAAAATACATATCACTCTTCAAATAATTAAGTTAATAATCTTAGTTCAATTTTAACAGTGTACAAGAATTAGCAATACACAAATAAGTAAAATACATTCTCTATAAGATTCATAAGTTAAATGGACATTCATTGAGATATGAGACGGAATTAGTTTGATTTTTAAAACTCGATTAACAAAAGAACTCTTTCATACAACTACATTGAAAATTCAGTATCCAAACAACTCTTAACGACATTCTCTACATCTATTCAATTATGTTGGAGTAGAGTCAAAGTGGACCATGGAAAAGGAGAAGAAATAGGCGTGGATGGATGGACTTTCTGGAAACCATGTGGTCAAATGATGTGGCCGCATGAAATCCAGAATGAAGGCAACAGGATTTGGCCCGGGAAAACTGGAAACGTGTAAACAGCCAAGGCCGTCGTACGACATACATTGTCAAATCCTGGCTGGCCGGGAAACTTCCTCGGAAACATGACTTCTTTTGTAACTAAGCTCAAGGCTTGACTCTTGTACCCTATATATAACCAAGTGATAAGTGACTGACCATAAAAATATTGTAACATCTAAATGCATGTGAGATTATAGTGCATAATCCTGGCTTGGTAGTTCCCGGACTTACTTGTTGGTTAGAAGGAGATGGGTAAACAATTAATGTGTTATCCCGTGTGTTCTTGTGCAATTTTCTTGTCATATACTCCCTCCGTTCCATACCTATGTGCACATTTTGTCATTTTGGGCGTTCCAAACCTACGTGCACATTTTCTAAAATGGAAAAAAATCTTTTCTATTCCCTTCACTCTTTCTCTTTCCTACATTATTTTAATACTCACAATACTATTATAATTTACTATTTCCTCCACTCATTCTCTCTCCTATTTTACTTTTACACTCACAACACTTTTTTCATTATTCACTTTTCTTAATTTACGTACAAAACACTGCAAAACACTAAGTGTGCACCTAGATATGAGACAGAGGGAGGGAGTATTATTCCTCTATTGCTTGTGGACTTATTTTATTCAGAATTACTTTCCCCATAAATTACTTAAGTCTCACCTCTGTTCTAAAAGACCCCGCCTAAGGGCGTCTAGGCCCCTCTCCAACGCCTAGTTTTAAGCCCCGCCTAGGTCCTGACTAATCCCGACTAATCCCGATTAGTCCCCGACTAGCCCCGCCTAGGCGCTAGGCCCGGCTCCGCCGCCTAGCATCCGCCTAGCGCTTTTTAGAACCTTGAGTCTCACTAACAAAACAACCCTAACTCCATCTTGCATATTGCCTGTGTATCAAAAATAAAGTAGTTTTATACTCCGTCCCATAAAAGCTTTTCTGGTATGAATAGAATTTGACCAAACTTTAATATCAATCTATTCATTCTAATGAAATTTTGATAATTGTTATACATAAATCATTTGGTTATTTTATGGATAACTGTTGGGGTGCAAACCCAATCCCACATCGACAATTGAACAAAGTATTGTCAGGTTTATAAGAGCACACACCCACTTCATTAGTATGAGGCCTTTTGGGAGTTGACCCAAGAGCAAATCAGGTGCGGGCGAGCCCAAAGCGGACAATATCATACTAATGTGGAGTGGTGGGAGGCGTCGCTGGTCCTCTAAATGGTATCGAGCCATGGTTCGGATGTTAGGCACTGGTGGACGTATGTGTGTGCGATTATAGTGGTGGTGGGATTCCCTCTTGTGTGACTTTGCGGATGGTCTCCGCTTGTGTGGTCCTTGGTTTGAGGAGGATTGTTGGGGTGCAAACCCAATCCCACATCGACAATTGAACAAAGTATTGTCAGGTTTATAAGAGCACACACCCACTTCATTAGTATGAGGCCTTTTGGGAGTTGACCCAAGAGCAAATCCGTGCGGACTGAGCCCAAAGCGGACAATATCATACTAATGTGGAGTGGTGGGGTGGTCGCGGTCCCAACAAATGGTATCAGAGCTTGGTTTAGAAGGGTCCTATATTGCTTGATTGATTAAAGATGTCTGGGAAGTACGAGATTGAGAAGTTTAATCGCAAGATTAACTTTGGGCTGTGGAAAGTAAAGATGCGAGCAATTTTGGTGGGTAAAAAATTGCGCCAAGGCTTTGCTTGGGAAGGCAAAGAAACCGCGAAGTCTGACGGATGAACAATTTGATGATATGGATGAAAAGGCTTTATCTCTTTTACAATTGAGTCTCAAAGATGAGGTATTGAGAGAGGTTGTAGAAGAGAAGGCTAACGAGGTTTTTGGCTTAAGCTTGAGCAATTGTACATGACTAAGAGCGTTAGTAACGATGTTGCTACTATTGAAGAAACTCGAGGAGTGTAAACTCAAAGCGGGTGGGTCCTTGGAGGAACATCTTGATGAGTTTGATGGCTTGGTCATGGACTTGAAGAATGTCGATGTCAAAACTGATGATGAGCAATTGGCGGTAAAATTGCTTTGTTCTCTACCATCGGAATACATGCACTTTCGTGAGGCCGTTTTGTATGGCAAGGAAGAGATTGATTTTGAAGAGATCAAGTGCTTTATTAAGTCGTGAGGTTATCGAAACGCACTTGATTTCTCAAAGTCTTCGAACCTCAAGGTGAAGGCTTAATTGCTAAAGGCGGTAAGAAGCCAGGGAAAGGATTGAATTCAAGAAATTCTGGCCAGTCAAGTTCAAGTGAATGGCAAAAGAATGTGATATGTCATAGTTGCAAGGAGAAGGGACACATTCGAAAGTATTGCCCTAATCGGAGAGGTTTTAAAAGGGAAGAGGATGTACAACTGCCAAGGGCAAGGGTGAGCTGAGTGGTACATGAAGACACACTAGTGATGACGGTGATTGTGATGCTCTTACCTTGCCGTGATTCGGGCTCCCGAAAATTCGTGCACAATTGGATTTTGGACTCGGGTGTTCTTTATCATCTTAAATTCCTAACGGGGCATGGTTCTGCATTCATATAAAACTATTGCTTGGTGGATCGGTTTTGATGGGGAACAATGCTGCCGCTTGCAAGGTTAATCGGAATTGGGACTATTATGGTTAAGAGATGTTCGATGGGGTAGTCGAA